>JAXQQM020087867.1:0-331212 GCA_034641835.2 Pinus albicaulis
GAGATTGTAAAAGATAGCTTGGGCTGAATAACATAGATTGTTCTTCAAGAAAGTTGAGGAAGTCAGGAGAAATAGAAATTGCTGAGTACTTATGTCCACAAATCAAGAATGGCTATTGCCTATAAAACAACGCCCATTAAACTGAGTATCAGGGTCATAATTGAACAGATCACAAAAAGACGGTCTCTTTCACTGGAATGCATGTTAATGTTCCATCGTGAAGGCATTCTGTCGACTCCTGCTTAGTCCTCTGTTTAAAATGTACCTTAAACTGAAGCGCTACTGCTTGCACAGCCTCCTCGGATTTTCAAAACTGCGTGACCCCCACTACAAATCGGCTATAAATCGTGGTATTGGTGTTCAAGCAATGAGCGGGGATTGTGGATGAATAGCTTTTACCAAGATTTTCTTTCTTAGCTTTTACCAAGACTTTATTTCTTAAACATAATCTCTAAACCATCCAGTTTAAAAGATGTTTTATCTTAAATCGTCCAACGATTATATTTTATTATAGATTTTTTAAACTAAATTTGACCCTTTTACCAGGATTTTCTTTCTTAAACATAATCTCCGCACTATTCAGTTTAAAAGATGTTTTATCTTTAATCGTCCAATGGTTATATTTTATTATACATTTTTAAAACTAAATCTGGACAGGGTTCGTTGTTACGACGTCAAGTACTTCTTTAACCTATAAATTTTGTAAATAAATGCGTATTGCATCTTAAAATGAGTTATTTTTAAATTTTAAAAGTCATCTTTTTACATTGATGTCTATCTAAGTTTTGACTCTGTAGTGTTATTGTTTCCTATTTTATGTTATTTTTTATTTTTTATTTTTATATTATTATTTTTCTTGGTATTTTTTTCCAGTGAATTTTGCTAATTTGCTTAAAATTCACCAATTTGTTATTTGCAACTTTAAGTGTTAATTATATAATTTTCAAACACTAATATCTGAAAAACAATGCATTATAAAAAAAATGTATTGCAAAGTTCAAATGAAAAGGACAAAAATATTAATAACTAAACTACTCCAGTTTTAAATCCTAAATAGTCACTAAGTATTTTATTTGAATTGAATTGTCATATAAAATAATTTAGGATTAATTAAAAGAAAAAACAAAAAGAATCTATATACATTTATACATATTTATACATTTATAAAAAAACACAATTTATCTTTTTAATATTGGTCTTAAAACACAAATTACTCATTTCACTTGAAACCATTATAAGTTGCATTGGTTAATGCGAACTAACAGTAGCCAACAGGAAAATTTGTTGCTAAAGTCATGTCTTCTAAGGGACCTCTCAACTCAATTCCTACCACTCAAGTTAAAAATTGTGTTATGTGAGAATTTGCATAAAAATTTGTAATCTACATTGGCCAATGTTAGCTAAATCAATAGTGGTTAATAGGAAAATGAAATCCTATAGTATTTATTTGGGAGGAACTAATAAATTGAAATGTGGTTACTAAATACTAGTAAGCCTAGACATCACAAATATCTAAATATAGTGCATGAATATTGCACCAATATCCATAAATTATGGCATAAAGTATGTGACTTAGTTGTCCACATGACCTTGAAGTTATGGTCCAATAAAATGTTTGAAAATTATTTTTCTAATAATATTGAAAAATATATTTATATTTCAAAGTTACATTATAAGTTGCATTGGTCAATGTTAAACTAAGAGTGTTCAATAAGAAAATCCATTGCTAGAATCTTTCCTTGGAAAGAATCCCTTGCAATAAAAATTTAACAAATTATAAAGAAATGAAAAAGGTTAGAAAAACAAATCCTTGAAGATATCATTGTGTTGGATCACCTTGGAAGAACAATTTCCATTACTTCCACACATCCCATAACTAGTGCCATTGTTACCAAAATCACCAAACAGTTAATCCTAGATTTAAACTCCATATTATCATTTTCTCTTTTAATTTCAAAGTTCACAATGAATCAAAAGTTGCATTTAACCACAATTCGTTATTAAATAGCATAGTCATATAAATCAAATGGCCTGTAAATCTTGACACACATCAAAGCATCAATTTCGTAATACATTTTTAAAAATTCATAAAAATCAAGTAAATCAAAACTTTATTTTAAATTATTGTTTATAGAAAAATTAATATATGCCCTAGACATACCTAAATTTTGGAACAGTAAATGAATGTTATACTTTTTTGTTTATATATATATATATATAAGCTTGGTAGTACCTTTCATTTTTCTCTGTTATTTTTTTCAACTCCATCTTTCATCAACATGTCGAGATGCATCATTCCTATTGGGGAGGGGAATTGAACCTGTGATGAGTGCTATAAGATCTGCCCTGATCATCGTTTAAGCAAGCCGCCAAGGACATATATATTCCCTTATCACTGTTTAACCAAACCTCCAAAGACTTAGATATATGTGCTTTAAAAAAAATTGTTATACTCTTTTGTTTTATTGAGTTTTATTCACATCTAATTTCCTTTTACATGTATAATATTATTGTATATACCTATTTTTTTTTTTATAAAAATTAATTGAGGTGACACATTCAATATTATTTTTTATTTTTCAATTAAGAAAATGTAGAAGAAGATTATTGATTATGGAGGTTCACTCTAACTTTATCATGCATATTCGTAACCTATAAATAGTCTTTTTCCAAAAAACCATAATTCATGTTTTTTTTTGTGAGTCAAATATTAGTAATTATACTATCAAGAAATCTTTAGATGAAAAATACATGTCAACAGGCTTACAAAAATACTCAAGCCTAAATTTAGGAAGCATATAATGTGGAGGAAGACCATGACAGCAAATGTCATTAGTTATTATTGGGTGGCTTATATGCCATGACTTGCATAACACAAAATAGTAAAAACTACAATTCATAAAAATCCTCATTATGCGGGTGGATTTGGGTGAAATACTGGAGGAGTAGTGAAGAGAGAAGCACATTCATGCATGTGAAAATTAATTTTTTCCACCCTCGCTTCCAAAAAATGAAGGTGGTCAT
This sequence comes from Pinus albicaulis, assembly GCA_034641835.2. Taxonomy (NCBI): domain Eukaryota; kingdom Viridiplantae; phylum Streptophyta; class Pinopsida; order Pinales; family Pinaceae; genus Pinus; species Pinus albicaulis. Next base: position 3,025 of record JAXQQM020087867.1, read on the forward strand.
TTGTTTATGTGTGCTGCTAGCGTAGACCTTCAATTGAGTCTAGGATCTCACTTTGCATTTGCTAAAGATCATTAATGTAAGCTACCAATTCATTTTGATCAACATACCTCTACTCTTCGACGAGCAAATCATCCACTGCACAGGTGTCCTCTCTACCGAGGTATTATTTAACCATTCTGACTACAATCCACTCCCGAGGGGATGGCTTTCCACCTCGCAAGAGAGAAGAAGCAGAATAACCTATAATAAAATTGCAGAAGGTTTAGATAAAGAAATTTACCAGGACAGTTACTAGCCTTTTCCTAGGGTGACTTAGGCATCATGCTGAAGACGAGGAAAAATACCACGAGGGAGACACCAACAATATGAGCGTAGAGCGTTGTATCGAGAGTGTAGGAATCCGGTGGAGCCAGTATTGAAATGAGCACTCAAGATTTCCAACCACCCCATGCGGTATGTTTGACAGACTCTTTCTTACCACTATATCCTCATGGCCAAATCAAAATGTGGTATGAGTGCCACACTCTATCCAAATTCACCTAGATGAATGCCAGATAGCTTGAAGGTTCACACTATCGATGGGTCGAGTGAAAGTCAATCTTCTTCTAGCAGTTAAATCAATATCAATCTAATTAGTTGTTGGTTGGGAAAGATCTCACCTGCTCTGGTGCTTATAAGGTAAGGGTTTATAGCTATCCCTCTTAAGCGCTTCATGAAGGGAGGGATACCAGGTCTAGTTCTATAGCAGGTAGCAGGTAGAGTTTCTAGGGTAAGGAACACTTAACCACTAGAACAGAGCATGGAAGAAAGTATGACTCATCATAGGTACTCAAATGAACTTTCTATTACTTCAAATTGGAATTTCATGAAGGTCCTTCCCCCAGACCCCATGGACAATCCTATAGCAGATGGTCTCTGTCCTCTTAGGTGGAGGCAACGTGAATACCATACCCGTATGTGCCTATCCAAAGTTGCAAAGATGTAGCATTACAACCAAACAAACTATGCACCAGACACTCGTTTCTCATCTCCAAAAATTGTCGAATGGCCTTCCGGGGTCACTCTACCTGCAGATTAACTCGCAGACAGTGGGATGGTGAGTACGATGTACTATATATCATCATCAATTCTTGTGTGATGCGCGTGGATTCCTATCGAGATCCGCATACCACTGCACTTCCATTTTTAGCTGACATGCATCACCCCATCGGGGACATAATTCATGTTCATATGATAGATGTTCACATATATAATTTTTTAACTATCCAATTTAATGATAGAAAACCCATAACAACTCTTTGAATAAATATCAACCTTTAATTTGTGGCAAACCATTCTATGGAAGTTAAATCCCTAACATTAAAAAAGTTTAATTATATTTCAAGATAGACAAACAAACAAAAAAAATATATAAAAAGTGCATAAAATAAACTCTTTAATAAAATACATATGATGAAATCAACAATGAAACATTAAATTTAATTATTACTCAATTATATATTTTGTATTCTTAATGTTCATTATCATATTTTTTTTTTTTTTATAAATGATCCAACAACACACCATTCCAAAGACAAATCACATCTACATTTAAGTTATTTAGGTGTTTTGACTCCATGTGAATAGGTATTTTATACAAATATGAAAACTTCTTTTCACCAATCAAGTTTCTTTGGAACCGTCAAATTTGATCAATTTTTTTCAAAACCTCAATTTTGATAGGCACTTGAGTTTTCAATTTCTTTTTTTTTTAAAGACAAATTGCAATAAAAAAATCCCTAAAACCCTTAATTTATTTAACATTTTTCTCACCAAACATGAACTCAACAAAAACACTCAATGACTCTCTCAACACATGTAACGGCCCACAGAGAGTTAAGGCGCAGAAGCAGTCGCGGGTAAGGTGCCTCAATGAATGTTCGCCGCACTTGGCGTTCTTTAATCTATATTCATCACCCATGAAGTTAATCAAATCGAAACCTATATGAACACATTAAGGCACTGCATCATGAATCAATCCATTCAGAATTCATCCATACTAAGCATATTTTTGCAAATTGGTTTAATTTATTCACTTATATTGCACAAGGAAGGAAATTAATCACAATAGCAAGGAAAAAAAACACAGAAGAAAAAACAATCAAGGTAGAAGATCAAATTGATAACACCTTATCAGTTGGGTCCCTTTAGTTGGCCTCATAATTACCAATCATCAATCTTTTGTGCTCCCTTTTCTCATTTCCTACTGTACTCTATTTTGACAACATAGTTTGATTTTTCTCATATTGGAAAGCGGTTTTGTAGAGTGTTTTTGGCACCATTAACCATATATATATTCTATAATTTTATGCCCCAACTGCACGCAATCCTATACTATTCCCAAAGAACTATCCCAGTGGTCTTCTCATTGCAGAAGCTACTCGTGTATCCCACTCTGCGCAAGGGTAGGCTAACATTTTATGTGTCGCTAAGCCTAGTGCTTGTTATGAAACCCTTATTTTCAGAGTAATCACCACACCTCTATGGAATCCATAATTTCCACCTTGGGGATCCTAGTTACTAGTTTGGAAGTTTACCAATACTTGCAAGTTTTAGTGTAACGGAAAACCTCTACATGGTATCAGAGCCTGAACCCAGGTTTGATTCCCCCGAGCTGCATCTGAGGGGTGTATTGATTCCTCGAGCTACGTTTGAGGGAGGGTGTTGGAGTAATCACCACACCTCTATGGAATCCATAATTTCCACCGTGGGGATCCTAGATACCTGATCCAGATATTGGGTTGATGCCATTTCCCATTCAGATCATTACCAGATTGGAAGTTTACCAATACTTGTGAGTTTTAGTGTAACGGAAAAACTCTACACTTATTTATATTGGAAGGCCAAATTATGATGACCATGATGTTGCGTACAACTGACAGGTACCCAAATATGCCTAGAATTTGGACAGAGGAGGAGGTGGAGGTCTAGAAACCCATTGTGTACAATTTCCACACTAAAGGAGGTGTTTTTTTTCTCTTAGATTTGGCACATTGGAAGAGCTTCCCATGTGGGTAAGTATATTTATGGTTTGCATTACATTGATATCAGTTAATTCCTTTCATATACCTCCTTGTCGAATCTCTCTATAGTGTATTGGATTTGTTCATTTTCTTCTCAAGCATAATTCCCACAATCATGTCACACTATGTTTGCTTCAGTAGGTCATGATTCCTGATCATGAAAAATAGATCGTGAAAACTCTCAATCTATTGCCTTAGTAAATTTGTATTAGGTTAGTTTTTTGATGGATGTAGAGTATGTATTTTTTAAGAACATTTTGTCAGTTTCCTTGAATAGAGATGGCTGAGTGGCTCTATAAAATGTGGATTATCAACCCAATGGCCAGGATACCTTTTCGTCACCAGATCAGAAAATATAGGGATAGACGGTGTTACCCAATGGCAAAGATCTTGCCCATCATTCCACTCCTCGATCCCACCCAATGGCCAGGCTACCGTTTCATCAACAGATCATAAAATATGAGGATATACGGTGTTACCCAATGGCAAAGATCTCGTCAATTATTCCACTCCTCAATCTCTAAAAACTCAGGAGATTCCAGAGGTTATTAATGACATTTGTATTGCTCAAAGAAATGCTATCAAATCAGGTGACTTTTCTTACATAAGTCATAAATTTAGCATTTAGGTATTTTCACAATTATTACATAGGATAGAACTATTTTTATCCTAGGATTAAGATATTAATAAAACAACCGAGCTTTTCTTTTTCTTATAAGAGGGCACCACTCCTTTCTTAACCTTTTATGTGCATATAGTTCATTAATGACGCTGAATATAACCAAATAGAGTCGATTGTCATTACATCATTATATAGTTCTATTTCAAATAAATATACACCATTATATAGTTCTCTGTCAAATAAATAGGGAAGTGTTACCTTCTTCTGTTCATAGTTTTGATGGATTTTGCATAGGTTTTGATGGTGTGGAAATTCATGGTGCTCATGGATATCTTCTTGATTAGTTTATGAAAGAAAACATAAATAACATGATCGATCGATACGGTGTGACATTACAGAACCGATTCAAGTTTCCTCTGGAGGTTATTGAATCAGTGGTGGACGAAATTGGAGCAGAACGATTGGGAATACAACTCTATCCATTTGCTGATTTTTTTTTATGCTAGTGACGCAGATCCTGAGGCGTTGGGGCTTTACATGGCCTAGAGCTTAAATAAATACAACATCCTGTATGCCCATTATGTTGAGCCCAAACTTGAAGTTATCTTTTAATTTGTTGTAACAAACAAGCGTTTGTTTCCAATGAGGAAGACATTCAAGGGATAATTTTTCGTTGTAGGAGGTTATGAGCTACATAGATGTGATTAAACAGTGTAGCAGTTATCAACATTTTTAATTCTTCCAAAATCAAATAAAGTATATCAGTGTCGTCCTAAAAAATATATAAATTTTCAAAATATACAAGTTATATAAAAAATTTAGCAATAATCTGGACATAAAAGGTATCTCTAGTAGAGTTAAAAATGGAAATGTGAAAAATACAAAATTATATAAGAAAATTTTCAAAAAATATGGACATGAAAAGTATCTCTAGTAGAGCCATAAATAATCCTACACACAATATCCTACAAACTAAAGGAAAAATGGGGTCACAAACCATTTCCAAAGGAATTCATGGAAATAAAGTAAAGAGATTCTTGAGTAGGGAAAAACTAGAGCATCATGGATGAAGAGAACAAAATGAAGGAGAGGTGGGTATATGTTTATGAGTTGCATAAATCAAAATTAAGTTGACAGTTAAAAGCTATGGGATTTAGTGGTGGAAAAACTTTCAATCTCTTAACATTGGAATCTCTTAACACTGGATCCGCATATGATTATAGAGTGACAACTGGGAACTTAAGGCTTAATAAAAACAAATTATATATTTAAAATGTTGTAGAAAATATAAATTAAAATTGCAATAAATTTGGAATTGATTTTTTTAATATAAAATTTAATTTGAAAAAAAAAAATTAGAAATTTCTATTTAAAAAATATAATAATTAATTAATTTCATATTAAAATAACTTACCCATTGAAAAGCAGTAAATTCTATATGGAAGTATGATGGAAAAAATTAAGTTTGTAATTGTTCAAAATAGTAAGTTTCTATAATAAAGAATAATAGAATAATAAATTCTATTACTAAATATTTGTATTTATTTCAAATTTAATTGAATTCCAATTTCAATTTGAATTTGATAATTATGGGTTGACCATTTCCTTGCAAAATTAGATTCAAAATGAAATCAGATCACCAAACCTTCAGTGATATTTCAACTTTGTGCTTGGTATTTACTGGAGATGATGATAAATAAAACAAATATCGATGACATTCATATATCTCCCGATATCTTATAGCTGCCATGAACTCCAACCTGAAGGCTGCTATGCTTTGTTTGGTGGGAGAGGATAGTCCTTAAAAATGCCAAACCCTTACATTATTTGAATGCTAAATAAACCCTTAGATTCTCTGAATTCAAATTTCTACGATTCATATTTTTTGGAATAAGTCTTTTGAATTAATCAATCTTTGTGATTAATCCAGAAGACCTGTTTAAAAAACTCGTACATTATTGGACAGAAGCCTTGTTTAAAAAACCCTCACATTATTGGAATGCAACAACAGTTATATTTCATACAGTTAATATAGGCACGATATTTCGTACCATTTTAAACATCAATTGATCCCATCATCGTACTAACAGGGTTTGAATGAATATTATCCATCAGCGATGGAACAGGAGATATGTCTTCACTCACATAACGAAATATAATACGCAATTTTTTTTATGAGGATGTTGGTGGCAAACAATAATGTTTCTTGCAATAATTGAACTACTTACAACAGAGGAGAAAGCGAAGATCACCAAGATACTGACTACAAGAGCTGAAGCTACCAAGAAAGTCACTTTTCCCTAATAACAGGACATATTTTATAAGGACCTGACCTAAGTTTCTATATCTTGCGAATTAAATGGAAATTTCAGTGTATTGCACATGAACACAATGATAAAGATTCTTAGTTACATGAAAATTTCAGTGTAGATAAAAAGGTCCTTAATTACTTGAAATCTCCACAGTACATGAATTGGATGAAATCTTTTTCACATTGGCATAAAGACAGAGGATTAATAATATGAAACTAAATATTTTGCACGAAAACCTAAATATTCAATTAAAGAATTTCCAGCTCCCGTCGTGGATGATATTCAATGGCAGTCGTTTCTAATAAAACATGTAATCTGATTATTAAGATTGTAAAAGAATGCTTCAGCTGCATATCATAGATTTTTCTTTAAGAACGTTGATGAAGTCGGGAGAAAAGGAAATAGCTGAGTGCTGTATGCGACAAAAAAGGAATATGAGAGAGGCAGTTAAAGAGAACATCAACTTATTGACACGTCCAGATGTCCAAAAATCAGGAACGTCTATTGTTAATAAAACAACGCCCCTTAAACCGATCATCAGGGTCATAATTGAACCGATCACCAACACACGGTCTCTTTCACTGGAATGTAGGGGAATGTTCCATCGTGAAGGCACTCTGGTTCTCTCCACTGCTACTTAGTCCTCTATTTTAAAATGTACCTTAAACTCAAGCGCTTCTACTTGCACAACCTCGTCTGAGTTTCAAAACTGCGTGACCCGCGCAACGATGAAATTCTATTTTAGATTGAAAAGTTTAAGATATAACGGAAAAGGTTTAATGCATGCAATGAGAGCAGATTCTTCATGAATAGCTTTTACCAAGATTTTCTTCGTTAAGCCTAATCTCTCGATCATCAAGTTTAAAAGATATTTTATGTTTAATCAACCAACGCTCCCCACCATCTAGTTTAAAAGATGTTTTATCTTTAATCAACGAACGGTTATATTTTATTATAGCTTTTTTAAACTACATTTGAACCGGATTGGGTTCGTCGTTCGGATGTCCAGGTATTCCTTTGACATAAATTTTGTAAATTGTATTAGGAAATAATATGTATATCGAGTTGTTATTTTCAAATTTTAAAAGTTATTTTTTACATTGATGTCTATTTAAGTTTTGACACGGTAGTGTAACTGTTTTCTATTTCTTAATATTCTTTTGTTATTATTATTTTTTTGGAAAATTTTTCTTTTTTTGTTTTTGCTAATTTACTTCAAATTCACCAAAAGAGTTTTGCAAGGTTAAATTTAAATTTAAATTATATAGTTTCCAAAAATATAATATATAAAACAATGTATTGCAAAATTCAAATGAAAAGAAAAAAATACTAATAATTAAACTACGGTTTTAAATCCTAAATAAATCCGAAATAGCTACTAAATATTATATTTAAATTGAATTACCATATATAAAAAATGGGATCAATTAAAAAAATAAAACCAAAAACAACCCATATACATTTATGAGAACACACAATTTATTGATCTTAAAAACACAAACTACCCATTTCACTTTAAACCATATATAGTATATAATATCTTTTGGATGTATAATTCTTTTATGTTTGTAATATTTTTTTGCACTGTAATTTTGAAAATCTATTTATATATGGTATAATTTAAAATCTAATACATTTTAAAGTTTTAATATAAAATAATATTTTTACAATAATAATTTGTAAAATTAATATATTTTAAAATAATAATAATTTTTTAATTAACTTTAATATATTGAACATGCATTTTAAAAATTATTTATATAATTAAATATTTAAAAGAATAACATTATATCAATTTTTAAAAATTATAATTTTTAAATAAATGGATGATACTATATTAACTGATACGAGTGCGGTATCGTCCATAGCGAAGAACTCGTAAATTAGTGAGTATTGGTAGTAATTATTGCCAATTCCGCTAAAGCGTGACATCAAGCGTCCAGATGAGAGCGGACGATCATACATGTTGGTAAGCAAGTTGTTCTTATGAAATATAGAAAAATAATATATATATATATATATATAGATATATAATTAAAATTAATAAATGAAATAATTTTTTCCTTATATTTGTTTAGGGAGATTATGATTTTTTTTTTTTTTTCAAAACACATTTACGAATGTATAATAGATTAGGAAATTTGGGAGGCACTCAAAAATTCTTCCTAATTCTAATAACCCTTACTAATGATAACATTGTTTTTATTTAAGATTGAAGTATGTCCGAAAAAATTTATGTAATAAATTTTGTATTAATAAAAATATGAATTCAAAGTATTGAGAAATGGGACATTAGAAGATGAGAGTCTTGCTTAAAATAATTCTTCCATGATAGAGTTTCTAGATGAAATTCTAGATAAACTTAATGTATTAGAGAGAAAGATTCATTAAGTTTCTTAGTTAGAAAAATATATTAAGTTTGGATAAGCCTAAGAGCATCATGAGATTTAAAGACGAGATTTTCAGGAAAAATCTAGGTGTGTGGTTCTGGATGACCAAAAAAGTAGGACGCTGCTAAAGGAAACATCCGAAATGGAAGAAATGTATGAAATACCTAGAAAATAATCAACAAAGGTGTCGATTCTTGGGGGTTCATGGTTGGGTGGCGAGTGTGCTTCCTTAGTACAATTTGTTGCTATGAATTATGGTTAGAGAATATGAGAAAGATTCTGAAATATTTTTGATGCATCTGACTTTTGAAAGTAGTGTGAATGAGTATTGTCTTTAAAATTATTCGAGTGCATATAGTTAGTAGTTAATGTTGAAGCTTGTGTATGTTAGGAATTATTCTATGTATCTTACAAAGTATCCTTTTTAATGTATATAGATTCCGCATCCAATTCTAATGTTTAGATAATCATATCTATTTTAATGTTTACAAATAAATGTATAGTATATCCAAAAAAAATATATTATAATCTAAGAAATTTCATCCATAAGAATGATCAAAATTCAATATTACAAAATTGTATGCATGCGAATGTTTACAGTCAAGGGCTAGTGTTAAACTCAGATGTACATGTGGGGGTATAAATTGAAAACCACGAAAAGGGAATTAGTTAGGAAGTACCCTATTGATAAATTTACTAGTATTTTATATATGTATTAGGGATAACTTGCATACATATACATATTATGTTAGGAAACCTGAATTATGAGGAACTGAAAATATTAGGCTCTGGATTGAACGTGATGGCAATTAGAAAATGCACGATGATTGTTCTGGAAAACTATGTACTAACATCATTTAGTTATTTAGTTAGCCAAAATAGATTTTTATTATTGTGATAGACATATTAGGACTAGCAGGACCAATGTCTAATGAGGATAAAAATGTTAACCTTAAAATAGTAATTCCTCGTATGTCAAAGTGCATGAAGCACACTATTGATCATTCCTGATTTTAACCCTATAAGCTACCAATTACTAGTTTTAAGTGGAGGAGATCGTAAGTTTAAAAGTAACTAATTTCTAGCTATTCACGAAGACAAATATTACTGGGAGTAACTAGAAAGGATTAAAAATTAATGAGATAGGAAAATATTGTAAGAACATAGACTAGAGGCCTAAGGTTAATAGTAATGTTATTGATGTTTTCGAAGCATTGAAACTGGTTAACCAAGTTTCAGGCTGGAATTAATGCTTTGGGAAACTTGTAACTTAGTTTGACTCAGTCACTAAGAATGAGTTCATTAATGGTCAGGTTTGAATGTGGAATTTTAGCCCGTGTTTCAAAGAAACAAATCGACATATTTCCAAACATAGACAAAAATAAATAATTTATCCATATAAAATATGAAAGAGAAGTATAATGATAAAAATAGCTGTTATACTTTAAACAAATCGATATATTTCCAAGCATAGACATAGATCATAAATAAATTATCTATATAAAATATGAAAGGCCAATATAATTATAAAAATAATTATTATAATTTTGTCATTATTGTAAATAACCCTGCTATAAGTTACAATAATGGAATTCTGCTAAAGTATTCAAAACTTTAGATGCATAAAAAATATGGTGTAAATTATGAAGAAAAGAGTACATTGCAAAAGTTCCTGGAACAGGCAATAATTCCCTTCAATTCACTACACATAAATTATATTATTAACAAGTGCTAGAGTCATATTATCCCTAAATCCCGAATATATGAGGGGCATGTCATGGAAACCTTGCTGGAAGACGAGGTTGCACCCAGGGTCATGAGACTGTCCTGGAGAGGAGCTTAGAACTAAATGTGAGGCTGGGATAAATAGCATAATATAGTAAATAATATAATGGAACTACAAGTCCAGTATTCCGGTAAGCAGTAGTTTATATAAATGTTTGGCACTGAAGGATTTTCGCGTAGCAGTGTCAAATGTGAACGGTAGTGTATTGAACCTTCAAATATGGAAGAACAAACCTATAAAGTAAAAAATAAATTTGCAATTGTAAAAAACATACACTTAGTTGAGTAGGAAGGAGACTCTCATGAAAAGAGTTGGGAACACTTGAAAAGAAGACAGGATATGAATATCAGTATCATATTTAAACCCTCGATTTTATAGAAAAATTGAATATAGATATTTGAAACAAAGGAAGTAAGCGTGCACCCCAAATTAATTACCAGTTTAAATCAGAATTGGCTATAGAAGGAGGTGAATACTTTGAGGGATATTTTGATGGATTCATTCTAGAAAATCAACGAATGACTAGAGGAGAGCCGAAGTTAGTCTTGGCTATTTCAACGATGAATAAATCATAAATATATCAACAATTTCTAAGCCTTGAAAAAGAAATGATTTCAAGTACAAGGAAAAGTGATCGAAATGCCCAATTAACATCAGTAAATCTGAATAAAGAAAAACTAGCTTTTTGGGTATTGAAAAATGATAGAATTCTTTCCGAAACTTGAAGAAAATTTCAATGATGACAATTATTTACAGACCCATGTGCTTGGTATGGTGGCCATGATGCAACTTTCACTATCCCTAGACCAAGTCAATAACTAAAGAGTCATCTTTTAACCTCAATTTATATATAGATAAAATTTATTTGGGACAATAAATTGAAACCCAACTTCAATCGATTGTACGAATTGAAATTTTACCTCAAGTGAGAGGAAAGAGATGCAGGGGTTTCAAACTTGTCAGTTTGATTTAGAACACTTCGGTTGGCAGAATCTCTACACCTAGGATTAGATAACCCCAAGAAAAATAGAATTAATATAGTAGTTTTTTTAAAACCCTATACAAAAAATATTAACCCATAACAAAATTTTTTTCAACCACTACAAACCTCAAGGTGGGATTTCTATATGCATGAGGTAACTCCTATTGCGAGGAAAAATGAGTTGAAATGTCCCCAAGGTATTTCGGAAGTTTAACAGGAGGCCAAGTAGCTCAAAACCCAAATGAACAAAGTGGTGAGGCCATTAAGCTCAAAGAGCAGTGACAGTTGCAACTGTTTAGTAGTTCGCGACAGAAAATTTTAGGGTTATGGTAAATCAACCGTCATTGCAGATTGCATAGTGAACTTACCCAGGTTGCACAATACCCTATGGGTCACATGTGCCAATGTGAAGAGGGAATATGTGACGATGGCGTAGTGGATCACTTTATAGGCACAATTTATTTGCGTAAAAAATAACCTAATTGTAATCATGCATCGAGAGATAATGATACAGTTCAAGAATTTAGGTATAATTCCAAATATAGAACATCAACAGTATAATGAATATGGATATGGTTTCAAGTAATAAGTTTCAAACAATCTCTATGCTACACTATCATAGTTCTGCTAAGAATTCTTCAGTCAAGAACTAAGGTAAGTAATAATACCTATAGGATATCATTTTATTAATGTAAACATGTGAACATGAGACCTTATAAAACATCATGAGAAACATTAAGCACCATATGAAAAAAATTATGAAAATAAAAGACAGAATATTAATATCGATCTATATAATGCTTAAATACTAGGGTGCAAGATATGGATAGGGATAATAAGAGCTAGCCTTGGAAAATAGTATGTAGTTTTGGGGAAGTGTAGGGTTATCTATGATACCCTAGTTCCCCTCTTTCGATCCTAGTTTGACTTTTGATTTGTATTGCCCTGTATGGGTAATACTTCCTAATATTCATTTTCATCTATGGAATATTCCTTCTTTGAATGACATTTGAAATGCTTTAGGTCAATTTTATTATCATAGTGATGAATCAAGTTTGCTTCCAAAACCCACGTATGCTTGCATTTGCATGGAAATGGACTTTAGAAAATGATTTCTTGCAAAAATTAATTTGACAGGTCCAAATTTCCTATGGGTGAAAATTTTGGACTACAAAAATGCTTCCTTCCAATCTAGAGCTTGTTATGAAATAGGGAATTCCTTCAAAAATTGTCCCTAACCTAGGAAGATAAAATCCATGAAAAATAACCACTACCCATGATGGTGGGATGGGGAAAGTATGAACATTATATGATTTTTAAGTAATATCTCCCATCAAATATTGGTAAAGAGGCATTTCAAGAACCCAAGTTTGGTTCTCACTAGCCTCATGGAAGCTCGACAACAATCCAAGAGATGGTGGAATATACAAAGGGGACCAAGAAAAATTTGATAATTTTTATTCTCCAAACTCTTCTTATATCAAGAAAAAATTAGAGCACTCTAGACTTTGTAGCCTCCTCAAAAAAACGGATTAAAAATCCATCTTGTGCATATCTAGTAGAGGGTGATCTAGAAAATATATATTTTGTGGATAACTCTTGTGACATAAAGCAAGAAGATGAACCTCCAGATATAAGAATTAACACAAGATGGCCTCATGTGAGGAAAAAATACAAAAACTTTTCACCAAGGAAAAAAATAATTCAGACAAACAAACCCCAATTATTTGTTCGAGCAAAGAAAAATAATGAATTTGTAACATACCATAGTAACTTCGCAGTAAAATACATGGAGTTAGGATTTTTTTCAACATTTGCCAATGTGTAACTTTCTAAATTACTTTCTATATTCCCTCATGAACCATTAGAATAACCATCATCATCACCTAGAGAGATATTTAGTAAAAAGCATAGTGAGTTACACAACCATTAACTCTCCTTGTTGTAGCATATTAACTTAAATTTCCTGCTACAAATATGCATCGATCCCATGATCATTTTAACTCAATTAATAAATCACATAATTGAGAATATAAAAATCACATCAAGAAAGAAATTAGCATCATGAAAATGACACAGTGAACAATCACATCATTAGACATTGGTATACCCCGTAGGGTGAAAACCAGAAAACGTTTAATTTTATTATTAAATTCTCATGAGGATTGTCACCCCTCACTCAATGGTTCTAAGGGAATCCATCCCTTGATCATTGTCATAAAAATTACATAGAAAATAATATTAAATGAAACATAACTAGCTATAAGCTACTACAATCATCACGATACCATTTACCCACAGATCCACAATCTCTATCTTTGTAGTCGGGTTGTTTACTTCAGTGGGTCACCCTAAAATTGGAACTCCTAAACTTGCATGGACTAACAACTCTTTATCTTCCACAATGTTAAAGTTGAAAAATCCTTTTCTCGAGTCATCCTCCTTTCCTGCCATTGTTGTCGCCAACACACTTGATATCATGATTAGATAAAATATTAATAAACCAATACTCATCTTCATTATGGACACTTCAATAACTATTTTTATGCATGTATAAAATAAACCAAATTGAAATGAAATACCTTCCTTAACATCATTTCACATGCATTATTAAAATTTAAATCACTATTAAGGGTCATCTTTTGAGCAAATGATAACAAAATCTTGCATGCACTTTCATACTATATAATAATATTGTGCATGCAAATGCATAAGAGGATTTCAAGATAATTATCCCAACATGAAATTTCCTTTTTTCCTACTCTTATGCTATATTTTCCAAAGGTATTAACACAATATATGCTATACTTATGCATGTGAATTCATGTTCTTTTCCAAAAACATCTTTTCCACACAAGAGCTCTTCACAATGGCTATTATGTATAACAATGCCAACTCTATTTCAAACAAAGTTAACATACTAGTTATAATTTTGTGCATGCAATAATATAGCTTGTTTTTATTGCATGTAAAACATGTAATATTTCCAAAAGAAGCTAAATAAATCTTTCATGGAAAAATAAATACATTTCTTTTCCAAGGGATCAAAAGCATACCATTTATTCTTTCATGCATGCAAAGGGAAATTTCCCTATCATCCAAAATATCTAACCCAATAGCTATGCATAATATTCTCCTAAAATAAAGCTAATACCATAGCTAATCCATTTAAGTTTGGAAAATATATATTATTTTTCCCAAAATAAGGCTAACACAATCAATATTATGTGATTTCATCTTTCTTTTCTCTAGAAATCTAGTACCCAAAACGATATTTTTTCCATGTGTGCAAGAGTAGATGTTTCTCTAAATAATACTACATAATAAATCATGTGTTTTACTAGTTTTAAAAGTGTTTCATTTTCACTTATCATTTTCGCCGAACATTTCCCATCCTATACCATTTCACCTTTCGATTTTTCCATCTCACTCTCTGCAACTCATATGGCTATGGATGAAATGAATGGTGATGATGGACTGAAGAGAGCTTCTACGATAACATGCCTAGGCTACCTTTGTCATTTGTTTAGGTAAGAGGTCCACATTTTGGTGGTCTTTTCCCATATTTCCTGTCATAAAATTTTCTTTTAAATCAAGTCTAAAATTTTCTTAGTTTAGTTTCTTATGAGTTATTTATGGTTACACCAAAATGAAATAAATGGACTCATCATCTCCTGTCATGAGTGGAGGTAGAGTTACTACGTTTATGAAATTTGCATTTGGTTTCGTATCCACTACCCATTTACAAGGACTTCTGACAGTTAGCAATATGATAATTGTTGAAGACTTAAGATCTGTGAAGTTTTCATTATTCTTAATGGTTGAATGTATTTCTTTATGCTATCCCTCTTTTTTTTTGTTCAATAGTGCTTATTTTCTCCATAAAATCTCGTGATGGTTTTATTCGATTTAGTTCTCCACTACACAGAATTTTTGGAATTTATCCCATGGTATATGAGAGTGTAACAGGTCTTGAAAATCCATATAAACGTCAAAATGGAAAGGTATTCCCAATGTTTTAATATATATCTCGATATTTCATACCAGTATTATTTTATATTTACGTTTTCCTGTGGAACTCCTATGCATACCTATGTTCTAATAGCCTTTATGGAAATGCAGGTGAATGATGGAGCAGCCTCCAGCGCCTCCTTGGCATGTTTCGGTCGACAAACAATTTGCACCACAAGTCAATGCTTATTTTCTTTTCGTTGCATGGCTGGAGTTTGTGTTTTCTGAGCTGGTCCTTTAGTAGTCTTTCAGTTGACTGAGTTCCCAACCCAAATACTGGTATCCAAATTTTTATTTTGTTGACTAATGGATTTAAAAATCATTATTATGTTTTCCAGTGAGAAATTTTCGTTTTCTTACCACAGTTTCTAATGATGTCTAATTCCCCAGAAATTAGACTTTCATCTAATTATTTTTATTATGGATTTCCACATATGTGAAGTCTATTCTTATAATGAATATATATATATATATATATATATATATATATATATATAATGAATATATATATATATATATATATATATATAAGTTCACTACTTATATTATGAGATTCTGTTATGACATTTTTATTTAGTTTTTCCTATAGAGTACACACTTCTCGGTACTAATCGTGTTATGGTATGAGTGCAGACCTCACTTCCCACGCAGCCCATAAGGTAATAATGTTAATATTATTTCTCTTAACTCTAAGTTTTATAATTACAATCTTATTTCCCTCATCACTAGAACTAAATTTTGTTCTGGTTATTGCAGGTATTATATATATATATATATATATATCCTTCCTTTGGATTTACATAAGTCCATTTCTCTTACCAATTTCTCATATTGCGGAAACTATCTTTACACAGGTGGGTCCAGATACCTAGTGATGTTTCTCATATGCATTTTGCATAAAGTTGCAGAGAGAAACATTTCAGTTTTCAATTTAAGAGAAAGAGTGCCCTTTGTGTAAACTTTATATGAGAAGCTCTTGTTTAAACTGTGTAATTTTTATGAACCAGAACATCTACAAGGATGTAACTAAAAGGAATTATAATTTATAAATGTTTGGCTATATACTCTATAAAATCCTTCCTTTCAATCAAAATATTATTGTAAATCCAACATAATATGTTCTTTCCAGATATAATTTCACTTTCAGTTCTAGCGTAAGAATACATTCTAAATATATACATGTATATATTTTTCTATCTAGTAAGCTCTAGTTCATGATTTATCTTTCTCAATTTATAATACAGTACAAAACTTATTTAAATATATTGTGCATTAATTTTTCATTCATGTATATCTATTTCTTCTTAGAAATTGTATCATCATGTGATGTACAGTTTGGTAACATAATACTAGAACATATATATTAATGAAATGTCAATTTGTTGTGAGGTTCCTAACCTCAGATCTAAGCCTTATATTGGGTTTAGACATTATGAGAGTTGGTCCTCTAAAGAGTTGTGTTTGTACAACAACACAGAATAGACTATTTATTATAGTCAAATCTGTTCAATGTACAGACCTTCCAAATTTATTTATAATTCATCTAAATTCAACAACATAGACATATATCCAGATTCAGAATTTCATATAGATCTATACTAATTTACTTTCTCAGCAAATCATAAAAGAACTAAAGTATAATTTAAAAATGAAATTAACTGGTGCATACCACTTAAGGTAGAATAGATTCCACCCAACCTTTGAGCTCTTTCTCCACAACTCATGCCCAAGTAGAGATCAATTTCTCCAGCAATATATGACCTCTTATCTATCTTGAATCTACTTATATAAGCTTGCTTTCCCATCAGTCTGTTTGCCTTAACTGTGTCCATTTAAATCAGGATGCTTCTTTCCTGTGTGCCTAGACTTTCCTTTTGTTTCTTCCAAAAAAGTACTTTAAAGCTAGCTTTTCCTCTTTCTAGCTTTATTCCACCTCTTCCCAGCAATTTCCTCTTCACAGGGGTAGCTTTTTGGATTTTTATCTCCAATCCAAATTGTTATATTTAATTTATTTCCTCCAAGGATTTTTGGAGACTGAGAAAGTCTTATGATCCTTATCCATCCTCATGGATTTGGACCCCATATCACTAATCATTATCTAGTCCTTGCATCATTTATTCCTTTTTTCATTTTATTAAATTAAATTAATAAAATATATCCACAATTTATATTTTTTCTTGGGTCCACTTAACCCTTAGGGTCTTCGACTGCCTATTTTTAAAAGTAGAAAATTAGGGACAATACATATTCCCCCTCTAAAACATAACAATTTCCTTGGTGTTATCAATTTCGGTGTTATTTTCTCAATTCAGGATGAAGATTCCTTCTTCATCTTATCCTATGGCTCCCAGCGATTTCTTTAGAGTATAAGTACCTTCCTCTACCTTTACTCTTTCCACTTCTATATTCATATCAAATCATATGAGTATTATCATTCACACACACACACACACACACACACATATATATATTGATTAGAAATAATCATGATAATATTATGAACACTAATATTTTTCAACAAAGTCACTTATTAGCAAAACCCTTCAGGGTTCACAGTAGTATAGTGCATTTTTAGCACAACTACTTATCATTTCATGTATTTTGGCGAGACTTCCTCCTCATGCACACGTGGCCTCATTTGAATTTCTTGGTGATTTCTCTACACATCTTCTAACCTTGACTCCTTTTTTTTAGAGTTGTATAATTATTATTACACTTTGCTTCACAAAATAAACACCTCTTCATTTGAAGTTCATGAATTTAGAAAGAAAACAACTTTGTGATATGCAGTGGTTCTGCTTAAGGTTCTATCCCCTTTTTCCAGTTCACATAGACACTTCATGTACTTAATAATTGATTGAATTTCTCAATCAATTCAGATGCTGATAACCATGCTCCATTTCAACTTGATACTGGTTTTTCTATAATACAGTTTCCAAAGTCCACTTGAACTTTACCTTATCAATTGCCTCATATATCACCTTATGTAAGGTCCCACCTTATCCACCATAAATAATATAGAGAAATAAAGGTCACATAATCACTAATACTTATTTACACAAATACCTAAATAATTAGTCACTGTAAAATCGATTCCAACAACAAGCCTTTTTTTTTATGAAAGCTTTAGATAATACAAGAAAAAACTGTCTTATTCTCTATTCACACTTCGACAAATTATTAAATTCATTTTCATATTCATACCAAAAACTTGCAAACATAAGAAGCTACACCCATTAAATAGTCTATTCAACTTACACCTATTAAATAGTCAATTTATAATTTCTAGTACATAAAAATGACAATCACTAAGAATTTTACAGTAATAATCTATATGCACCAAAGCTACAACAATTCATGAATTTTAACAAAAACTTTGCAAACATGCAATCTGCAATTATTGAGGCCTTATGACAAACACTTTGCAAGCATGTAATCAAAATCCATTGAGGCATTTTTTCAAATACCTGGCAACAATGAATTTAAGATTCTTCTTCAACATATTTAACTCCTAAAATTCATGAATTGAAACTTTAAATTTTTTTATCTTAAAACAAGGACTAAATAATCTTAATCTTTCATCAAAGACTCAACAACAGGCACACAAAAGTCACACCAATGATCTGCAAAATCACCCAAATTTCCGATCTTGGTTCTAAAAAGTATTTTTTTGGACTCAAATCAGGGGTGACGGGACCATTAGGTGTGAATACCCCTTAATGTTGGGCTGAATCAAATTCCAAACACCCAGGAATTTGATTCTTAAAACAACAACAAAATTATATCCTTAATGTTTCATTTATGACTTTTGTCAAACACATGGAATGAAAACTTTCAACTACAACACTACATGAGGAAAAACAACCCAAAGTTACACTACTAAGATATGCTCATTGAATTCACACATTTCTAAATCCACCATATGAGTTATTGAAACATTTTACAACCCACAAGCTAATTCGGTCGACATGATTTGACAAGCTTATTGCACCCATTGCTACAATTCGACAAACACATGGAAACCCTAAATGCTACAACCATTAAGGCTCTCTTTCAAAATTATGATAATACTATTACAACAAATTGAATAAGAAAACATTGAATTATTGATAAGAATATGAAATACAAGCCATAACTGATATTTTTCTCAAACTTACCTCAAGCATTTCATCTTCCAAACCATATTTTAGTTTCCATTATTTTTGCATTTTCTTTTAAGGGTTGATTCTGTAATTCCACCAGGTATATTTTGGGTACATGTCCATTTTATTACTTTTAGTGTAAGATGAAAGTTAGCACTTGTTCATGCATAAATAAATTGATAGCATTACTCATTCAAGGATTTTGTCAAACCATTTGCAAAATATCCCGAAACCCTTTCTAAAACATGCATCTAATTACTTGAAACAATACCATAAATCATGAAACACTTACCCAAGTCATTTATAATTTATTTATTGCAACTACCTTCAACAATATTTGGCTTTCCTTTCTCAAATTCTACAATACCAGGATTAATACCACAAACTACACCAATAATACCTCGAATAGTAAGATCTAAACATCCATAAGCATAGAATGATCTTGTCTTCATTTTTATCTAATAAATAATATTCTATATAACATAAGATTAAATCAAAATTAGATGCTTGCAACAATTTAAATTTCTAATTTTATTTTATGTAAATCTATACTATAATTTTAGGAAAATGGAAATTATACCTGAAGAGGTATTCAACTCCAATTGTTGATAATATGATCCACATTTGATCCCTTAACCAACACATTTGAACCATACAGTTTTCCACCCAACAATATCCAGGGAGAACTCCTCCCCTTGGAACACCCGAGCTGTAAAAGCTCACAAACAATACCAGAATATTGAAGTAGAGAGAAATCCAAGGCAAGATGAGGAAGATAAGTTTCAATTCCGCCAAATACCACTCATGGATAGCTGCACCATGTATAGCTACTTAGTAATTTAGTTTAGGGATTTCAAATTCATTTTAAAATAAATTGGTTACTCTCCAAGTCCCTCCCTCTCATATTTTTTTTTTCAAATCTCTCCAAATCTTGGTATCACCATGCAACACCCCCAAGCAAGAATACCTGAGACACATGTATAGGAGGAGCAAAAAATTCTTTTCATAAAGGAGGAGTAATATGCATGCCTTGTATTCCATTTAGATGAGTGTAACTCATGCCATTAAGGAGATGTATACATGCCTTAATTAAGGAGAGTGTAACATATGCATTAAAGAGAGTGTAAAAGGAATCTTTTATAACATGTATTTAATGAGTGTAAGAGGAATATGCCATTCTTTGATGAGTGCATCAAATAGTGTAATGTATTATTAAAAGAGAGAGAGAGAGTTACATAGAGCCATGAGAATCATCAAGGAGAGAGGTGTGAAGTGATTGAGGAGATATAATTACCTTTTAATAATAATAATATCAGTCTCATAAAATATAATAATAATATTAATAATATTAATAATACTGAGGATTAAGTCGATATTGAAATATTAAAATTGATTAATGATAAGTTAAATGATTTTCCTTGAAGTATACTTGATTACCCATTGATTGGAGGTTATTTACAATTTTTGGAAAGTCATACTTGAAATGGTAGACATCACTTTCTATTTTTAGAAACTCACTCCAAAATTGTTAGGAATGAGATTTTATTAAGGAAATTCATCTGTGAGCTGCCCATGAGTGGTATTTTTCTTTTGGATAATAGGGATTTTTCTCCCCTATTGTATGCATCTTCGTGCCTCAGTATATTGAGGACTCTGAGCCCTGATCTACTCTAAAGATCCAAGATTCCACACCTTGATCTTTTTAAATATTCAGGATTCGGCGCTCCAAAAATTTCATTATAGATTCAAGAATCCATGTCTTTATATTTCATGGATTTCAGACTCCACGCCATAATCCTTTTATTATATATCCAAGACTCCATGTCTTTATATTTCATGGATTTAGGACTCTGCACCCTAATATTCAGTGATTCTCATCTACTCTTCTTTGAAACTCCGTGTTTCACCTTAAGGTACTGATTATGAGCTCATACTGATTTGATGGTTCATTGGTAAGGTCTTCTTCCAAGACCTGCACACATCACAATCTCATAGATCAAATAAATTAAATGAATTTCCTAATTAACTTTTTCACATTTTACCAAAGATTGTGCATGACTTCCACAGTCATTTTGGTTTTGGAGAAATGACTTCCGCATTCATTTATAACTTGAGCATCCTTGTTAGCAATGAAAAAGTCCCCTGCCACATCATTCTTACTACGATATTACACACATATAACCATACAAATCATGTATCATCCATAAATCATAATGAACCATATGTTCTACATAACCATGATCATCCATGGATCTGTATCTCAATCACGAATGACCATTCATGTCGTACACTTATGTCCAAAATAGGATACAAAAAGAGAAAAAATCGCTAATATGCTCTTAACCAAAATCAATTCTTATACACACAACCATTGATATTATCATAAGCACACAACAACCAAGTGACCCAAACTAGGTATATAGCATATAAGCACGTACATAAGTCTGTCATGTTAGCCATCCATAATTTTGACATATTCAAAGATGGATAAAACAGATCTTTTTAGCCTTCAAGAATTTCTTTTTATCAAATCTGTGAATTCTTGAAGTCTTTCCATGCCCCTCATCCTTCAAAAATCCACCCCTTTGATCTCTTCACTCAAAATCCTCAAAGAAGTCCTGTTGTCTCAAAGAAGGACTATTCTCAGACTCATTTTCCATAATTTTCCCTTTGAAAAATCCCTCATTTATCCCTCATTTCATCCAGAATCCCTTTAAAACCCTATAAATCCTCTTTATTTTCTTTTAAAATCTCTTTTATTACCTATCAGAACCCCTGAAAACCCTTAAAACACCTTCATTTTAGCCTAAAAATGCCTCTTTTTAACATTAGGCCTTAAGTGCATTTTCCTTAAGCCCTTAGCCTTTTTTCTTCCATGAGACCGAGGCCTGTGACCACCCGCTATGAGCCTTAAGCCCCCATCGGCCATCGCACTTCGGCGATTCCCTATTCCCACTTCCCATTTTTCCTTTTTTTCCAATGGTCGATCCTCCAATTTAATCCCAACCGCCGATTTGCTCCTGGATTCGACGGCTCCCGTTGTTTCCTCCTTTACCCCACACATCGTTGTTTCCCCGATTTGCAAGGTTCTGATTCAATCTGAACCATTCATTCTCCCAGATTCGACGACTATCACACTTTCACCCTTCCCTAAAGTTTCACGTCCCATTTCTTTCCCTCGGCGATGCGCTTTCCCTCTTTAAACTCCACCGTCGATCACCATCCCAATCCAACGGTGCTCCATCTCTCGCACTTCACTGTCCATGCCCCATCGCTTATCGACACTTCGCACCTCTCTCTTCCCTATTTCCATCTCTCGCATTCCTTTTCTCCACCGATATACCGATCCTATGAGTCAATCTCAACGGTTGATCATCCGAATACAACGACCACCATTGATCCCATAGCTCTAACCCCACCGATAAAACAACCCACTATGCGACAAGATTGCTAACGACACTGCCGATCCCACCTGACTGTGCAACTTTAATCATCGCGCTTATTCCCAGCTGTTGATCTAGCTCCCCCAGATCTGACGGTCCACAACCATTTTCGCGCATGACTTGCTCCCTGGATTTAATGGCCATTTTCCACAAAAAATGGGTTGTTTTTCCCAGGATAGGTGTCAACGCCTGAATCGTATCATGTTCATTTCGACCAAAACCATTTACCGCTTGACCATCTCTGGTATTTCACAAAACCACCGACGTACATTTTGTGCCCAAACTAAATTATACCCTATTTTTTTTGTCCACCATGTGTTTTCCCCTCCTTTAACGCATTTTCCCTCCCTCCTCTCCAAATCTCACCCTCATCGAACCCTCTGAAGTAGTTTTCCCAAATAAACGCAGGTTTATTTAATGTTTTTTGTTGATTGTGGTAGGTTCCATGGCGGTTAAGTTTAAAAGAAGTCCCACGGCAAATATAGTTGCAGAGGTTGAGGGTGATGATCCTCGAAGGCCCGATTAAATGAAAAAGGGAAATAAAGGGTAAAATTCCAGGTTATAATCAATATTTCATGAATATTGATTACATAGCAAGACCCTCTAGCGTAGGCCACCTGTACATCAAATCGAACAAAGCAGTGAAGATCAGAAGATAATTAAAGATTAAAGGTTAAAGCATAAAGCCCAAAGATCAAGAGCTTAACCCGTGAAGACTAAAGATAAAGCACAGTATTGAGATAAAAGAATTAAAGTAAAAATAGTTAGTAAAGGACAAAAAGCTCCAAAGATGATCAAATAAGGCCTAAAAGCATATCAAAGGTCTAAATCAGAGTTTTAATGACTTAATCAGATAGATCAACAGAAAGATGGCTTCAAATGCCAAATCACTGAAGCCTTTACTTATCCAAAGATAAAAAATGCCACCTACCAGTTTATTTTACCTCAAAAGAATAAATATTAAATGCACAGTCAGAGATATTTTGCCAAAGATAGCTCAGAAAGTAATTGCCAGCTACCAAAAGCCTCAAAAGTCAACAAAAGTGACTGAAGTAGATGAAAGCTAATGTAAAAATCAATTAACAGAGTTAAGACATTAGATATCTTTTGCATTAGGCCTCCCAAAGGTCGAGAAGCATTTACTCTGTATTAATTTAACAAATGAACATTTTCTTTCACTCCACCTCCTCATTCTTCTATAAAGACTCCATGAGGAGCTCATTATAAAGGGTTGGAAAGTTATTGATTGTTTGAACTATTATTAAGTGGAAGTAGCTGAGTAGTTGTAATACAGTAGGATGGGAAGAGAAGTATTGGACTGTAGAAAGGCATTGGACTCAAAGTATGTGATTGGTTTTCCACATCAAATAAACAAGCAGATTCACAGATCCTAGTTTATATTATTGGTGATGTTTTTGTTACTGTAATTGTTATTGTCCTTATGTTTCCATACTGTCCATTTTATCGGATAAAGAACAACAAATTTATAGTAGGATTTACTGCAAAATTTCTTATTTCTACCTGATAAGCTTTATCTCTATGTTTTCTTCTAATTATTGCTTTGCGAATGATTTCAATAGAGTATAACTAGTCAAGGATGTTGGTGATCCCATGTCTTGCTAAGTAAAACTTGAGACATTGTTCTTGAATGATATTTTCGCTGCATGCTAAGTAGATTCCTAATCAAGGAAGTTTATGGTTATCCATTTCCCTTGTTTAGTCTTAAACAATTGTCTTGAATATTTCCCTTAAGAGTATGCCGAAAGCAGGATAGGTTCAAAGTCCTTACTTGATCTTAGGCTACTTTTTATCTTTATCTTAAATTTTTTCTACCCTTAAGAGTATGCTGAAAGCAAGATAGGTTCAAAGTCCTTACTTGATCTTAGGCCCTTAAACACTACCACCCTCTCTCTTGTTATGACTCAACGAAATATGAATCGATATCAACTAACAGAATAATCTCTTGATCTCATTTGAGCTTCTATACAGAAAACAATTCAATTGATTCTTCCATAGCATATACAAAACCAAATAAATCACGAAGGTAGAATCCTCCGGGGATTGCCAACATAACAAAAATTTATGAAACACTGCAGATTTTATTATAACAGAGGTAAAACCTCTCAATCCCAGTCCTCTACGGCCAACTCTGAATTTCTCACATACAGAGTTTACAATTTATAGTTTTATTACAAAACAGAGACCTCCTCAATTAGGATCGGATTTCCTAAATTGAAACAAAATCCTACTTGCCCAATATCCTCCTAAAATCTATCAACTGCAGCTAGATATGCTCAACAAGCTCACACCTATTCAAACCACTTATCTCTAAATACTCTCCTAATTTATTATAGAAAATAATAATATCAATTTGTTTGAGGGATTCAACCCTCTCATTAAAAATTTGACTTTCACCCATCAATGAATGAATTTTTAACTCAGCTAGCCACAACATGTGAACAAGATTTCACATTGATGGCTAGAATCTAATGCCCCTGCATCAAACTCCTACGGACAAAATTCTTCATGGGCTCCTGTCCATGAGCTCCTTCACAGAACTGCCCAGTTTCTACAACATAGTTTCTCTCATCCAAGTAGCATCCTCAATTGGCTGATCTTTCCATTTGATCAAGTACTGGAAGTACTCTTGTCCTTTCATTCTCTTGAATACTTTCTTGTCTAAGATCATCTCTGGCTGTAATGGCTATGCTGTAGGTAACTGTTTTTCCCAGTTAATTTGCTCTCTGTCTTCTGATCCTTCATCTGTACCACTATCTTCATACCTGTACAAATCTGCAACATTAAATATTAGAGATATTCCAATATCAAATGGCAATTCAATTTCATAGGCATTAGCAGAAAAATTTCTCAGTATTCTGCATGGTCCTATCTTTTTAAACTTCAGTTTGTTATACTGCCTCTTTGGAAATCTGTCTTTCCTCAACTGTGCCAAAACCAAATCACCAACTTCAAATTGAACTTCTCTTCTGCTCAAATCTGCTTTGCCTTTGTACTTGATATTTTTGTCTTGTAGCTGCTACTTTACTTGCTCATGTATTTCTTGAATTTGTGAAGCAAACTCTTCTCCTTCAGCACTTCTCATTTCTGCTTTTCCCAAGTTCCTCAATTCGAAAACTCCTCTTGGGTGCATCCCATAAACAATATGGAATGGACTCTGTCCTGTAATTATATTCGATGAATCATTGTATGCATACTCTGCCTGTGGTAAGATATGATCCCACTGCTTAGGATGTTCTCCTGCAAGACTTCTCAAAAGATTACCCAAAATTTTGTTCACTACCTCAGTCTGCCCATTAGTCTGAGGATGATAAGCTATGCTGAAACTTAGATTAGCACCAAGCTTCTTCCACAATGTCCTCCAAAAATGACCAACAAATCTGGTATCTCTATCTGAAACAATGCTTTTTGGCAACCCATGTAATCTAACAATTTCTTTGAAAAACAAATTAGCAACATGAGTAGCATCACTAGTTTTATAACATGGAATAAAATGTGCCATTTTTGAAAATATGTCAATAACAAAAAAATTTGTATCATTCCCTCTCTGTGTCTTAGGCAATCCTAAAACAAAATCCATACTTACCATATCCCAAGGTCTGTCTGGAATAGGCAATGGAATGTACAAACCTGCATTCTGGCTTCTCCCTTTTGCATACTGACACATTTTACAATTTTTCACATACTTTTCCACTTCAGATCTCATCTTTGGCCAATAATAAAAATGGCTTAGCTGCTCATAAGTTTTATCAGTACCAAAATGTCCAGCAAGTCCACCACTATGCTTCTCTCTGATTAAATTCTCTCTCATGGAACAATTTGGTATACACAATTGATTTCTTCTGAACAATAAACCCTCTTGCAAGAAATAATCCAACCACTGAATTCTATCTATCAAAATAGGATTACAACATGCTTCAAATGCTTCCTTGAAATCCAAATATGTTTTATATAGTTCTTTAATAAAATCAAAACCTACCACTTCAATTTGACTTTCTTAAACAAGAATGTTCTTCCTACTCAAGGCATCAGCTAACTTATTTTCTTGGCCACTTATGTGTTTCAAAACAAATTTGAAAATTTGAAGGTATTCAACCCATTTAGCATGTTTTTGATTCAATTTAGGCTGTTGCATAATGTATTGTAAAGCATGATTATCTAAATATAGTGCAAATTCTTTAGACATTAAATAATGTCTCCAATTCTTCAATGCTTGTACTATTGCATAAAACTCTTTATCATAATAAGAGTACTTTATTCTTGTCTCATTCAGCTTCTCACTGAAATATGCTACAGGCCTATCTTCTTGACTTAAGACAGCTCCAATAGCTTCTCCACTAGCATCACACTTCACTTGAAATGGTTTATTAAAATCAGGCAAGACTAAAACAGGTTTCTTAGTTATTTTCTGTTTTAAAAACTGAAAATTATTTTTAGCTTCAGTAGTCCACTTAAATGGTTGTTTTTCCTTCTTTATAGTTTCAATGATAGGTGCATTAATCTTGCTAAAATTCCTTATGAATTTTCTGTAAAAACTAGCAAGTCCATGGAAACTTCTTACCTCAAAGACACTTTTTGTGGTCGTTTCTGTGGAAAATCACCCTAGAGGTTTGTTGGGTTTAAACCTCCACAGAGCAGGGCATGCTACTTAAGAAGGACTCACATAACCATACATGTTCATGAAAAACTAAATAGAGTAGATCGAGGAAGTTACCCGTAGGTCCTACAGTTGAAGCAGATCCCGCGGGGTCCAAACCCCCAACAACCCTTCTTCCTTCTTAACCTGAAAGACAAGAAGAAACAAGCACGAAGAACTAGTTGTACAGCATATATCTACTCTAAATGTTAGTGAAATCCACGTGAAACATTAGATAAACCATAATAAATGCTTAAATAACAATATTCTCACATATGCAAGCGGACACTAACATGTATATTTCGGGAACAAGATGGTTCTTCTGTATTATAAATAGCATGTACAGAAATAACGAGTGGAGAGATCACCTGAATCCTTCCACGATCTTCGAGCAGACCGTCGTCCGGATCCGTCCCACCCTTGCCTCGCTAAGATTCCTTCCGAACTAGTGCATACGAGATGACATATAGGGAGATGAGCATCTCCAGGAAACAAGGGTTTCCTGTAATGAACTGGGAAGTGCAGGAGGCACGGGAATTCAGACTTGGATAGAGGATTCCAACAGAGTATAATATCAATAATTTCTCTCCCCCTTAGGCCATGCACATGAGGGGCTTTTATACTCCCTCAAAGTAGTTTCATCAGTTGGAAACAGTTGGCCACGTGCTGGGGTGGTTGAACTACCAGAGTAACCATCAACCCAGCCCGAAAATAGGGAATTTTAATATATTTTTTAATGATTTTAATGGAATACGCGGGAAAGTACATGTGGACTCGCGTATACACGCGGAAAAGTCTGGGCATACCCGCGTATGGGGATTTTAACACTGTTTTTTAGTGAATTTTGTCCAAGTCTGTAGGAATGGGTGCCCAAAGCCATAAAAGAAATCATGAATCATATGAAGGTGAGAAATGATGCTATAACAGATGCCCCCTAATATATGAGGTCAGAAGGGGTACATGATGGCCGAAATGTATTATGCACATAGAAAGAACTTCACAAGGACAAGAGAGGACTTCACCAGATTTCAGCCTGCCAAAAACCAATGAAAGAAAATAGAGAGTCAACTCATGCTGAGGCGGGCATACCCATGCTCAGTAAAAAATGCATCATATAGAAAGTACTAAATAGATCCAACATGTATACAAGTATAGCTGAACTGAAAGTACACAATGAATCATCTGAGCATGGCCCAGAAATATAAGTCTGAATCAATGTCCAAGTATCACATATAGAAAGCTGATCAAGGATGCTGCAACTGGATGTCTGATCATATAAGTAACTGAATCTCCAAGTACCAAATCATAAAGGGTAGATCTCATGGTACAATCACGCAACTCGGGAGCCAACATATAAGATGCTGCTGTACTGAACTGTAACATATAAGGGTGGACGACATCACTGGCAGAAACTGAATGGACTGTCAAAAGTGAACCGAAAAATGCTGATGCAACCCGAGGTCTTCACCGATCACTATGGCACAATTCTACACAATGGGAATAAATGAGCTGAAGTCGACCATGTGAGAAATCGTTGGATTACCGGGCAATGATGTATCCCATTAACCAACGCGAGACAACCCACCGATAATGATAATGAGTGTCAAGGTGCCCCAGTACAATCCGACAAGTGCGAATGAATGAGTTGAAGTCGAACACTTGAAAGAATCTACCAATCAGGAGGCAATGATGAATCCCCACTGTCGATAGCGAAGAGTCTGCCACTGATGACTGCAAACCCTAAGGTACTGACAAAAAGACTTTAGACCTTATTCCCAGAGCAATGAGTCGGAGTCGATGGGAAAAGATCTGCTGGAAGGAAGGCATTAAGGCATCCCACATCAGTCCAGCGCGAGTGTAACCCGCAGGCCAAGATTTGGAAGGAATCTGACGAAGTAGAGTGATGGAACCAAAACCGAAGTACGTTTCCGACGTGCACAAGATGAAGCTAGCGCACGGAAGAAACCCTCTGAACCAACCAATAATGAAAGCTGACACAGAGGCGAGAAATCCACCGATAGGGTCAAATGGAAATCAAGGTATTGCACGAATCCCAAGTGTGATAATGTATGCTGACGTCGAACACAGGGGAAACCACTCAGTCAAAGACCCATAATGATGATCAAATGCTGAGCACAAGGTCACCTATCAATGATGGAAATAGGGCCAGGGTGCGGCTCTAGGTTTGCTCTCAGAGCAATGTGTCGTAGTTGATAAGAGACAAACCCGCCAACAAGAAGTCAATGGGGACCTTCTCAAACCAGCACGAGCAGAAGACAAAAACATCTGATGTGATAGAACAAGATACTGACAAGACCGGGAAGGCCGACTAAATAATGAGTCAAGAGACACCGCAGAATGGCTGACTCTGGTTAGACTTCCCTTGAACAAAAACACAACTCATGATGACCATGGCAGTAAAAAGTGACACTGTATAAGTCTGTTATGCAGGAGGCAGAACAAACTCTCCATATGATTGGAAGAGATAACCAACCGGGGGAGGACTGACAAGTGAAACATGGTAAAGGCTGAACCTAGGTCAAAAACTAAAACCATCCCAAATGTAGGAAATATATAAGTATATGTGCTTTGTTCAAGGGCGACAAACTGACTCTGTACTGCCATCAAAACAACAAAGATACATCTCGTTCCCGCTCTTTTTGTTATATTTTATTTTTTTGTCTTTTTCATATAATAAGCCTGAAAAATAATAAAAGAATGCTATGGTACAATGGATAGAACGAGTATCAAGAAACAGATGCACTAGTTCCTGGGATTGGAACGATCCTATGCTCAATGCAAGGTGACGGAAACTGGTAAGCGATACTCAGAGGAATGTTCCATCCATGGGTAAAAAAGTGTTAAGTCGCGATAGCTAAGTGCATGCAATGGTTAACTTGTATAGATAGACAAGGTCAAAAGTTGGCTTAAACATCGAGTCCAAATGAAGCCGGCTAAAGGCCAGGATAAACAAGTAGCCAATATGCAATGCAGTAATACAACTTAACGACACCAGGGAGCCTCTAGGGTAATAGCCAGAAAAAATGATAGTGAGGAAGAAGAAGAATGAAGCTTCAACACATAAGTCATGGTGGGACTAAAGAGGACTCCCGAGCCTACATAAAACACAGCATGGGCAACAAGTGATAGCGAGGAACTAACTAAGAAGCCCATGTAAAGGAAGGCTCTACCATCAAGTCATGATTAAATAATCGGCGAGTGAAATGGGTGTAATAGTCATGACCTGATGGGAT
The DNA here is from genome assembly GCA_034641835.2 of Pinus albicaulis. NCBI lineage: Eukaryota > Viridiplantae > Streptophyta > Pinopsida > Pinales > Pinaceae > Pinus > Pinus albicaulis. Next base: position 33,683 of record JAXQQM020087867.1, read on the forward strand.
CAACCCTATGGCAAGTGATCAGTATGGAGGGCTAGTATGAAAAATGTAGGAAAGATTTCTTAACCTATATGCCGTTGATGATCATATACCCGCTAAGAAAACCGGGAAAAAAACCCTAATTCGCTAAAAATGTACCGAAACATACCAAATCGGGCACTTCCAAGCATCCTATGGTGCGGCTTAAGATAGATTGAAACATGGCATAATAAATTTTTAAAATTTTCAAATTTTTTTGGGCACAAATAGACAAATTACCTCATATTTGGTTCGTTATTACATTGTTTACTAAAAGTGCTCCGGAGAAAACTTTTTTCATCAAATTAGAGCAACCGACCGTCAAATCGACCCTCTCTAATCTGTTTTTTGTAAGCTCATCAATCATCCTTGCAAATCACGCTACTTTGTCCGTTCATAAATTAAAATTTAGTGATTTTCACCATAGAAACCCTGTTAAAAATCACGGGCCTGCGTACACACGCGACCCAATAAATAAAGTCGCGATGCGCAGCTCAAATGAAAAATGCGTAGCTAATGAAGGATTTATTAGATTTTGACAAGATGACCATCTCATGGAGAGAGCGTGAACACAACAATGGATCAATAAAGTCATGCGAGATCGAAGCATTTATTAAATATTCTTCGGAATTGCGTGATTTTCAAGTTTTTCAAATGCCAAATATGAAAATGTCCGGTTGCTTGAAATGTTTGTGAATTATTAAATGAAGAGACCGCGATGAGGATCGTATACGCACGCATTGAAGTGGAAGACATATATTTTATCATCGGACTCTCCCGCAGGGGGGAACCGTAGGCTTGAATGGAAGCCTTTGGGAGGTCAACCATGGAAGATTACGTCCACGTGTATCGCGAGAGGGTTCCAAGAAAGCGGAACTCAAATTGCAATTAAATATTTAAGGGACGGTGTTATGAAAATCCTCCTTTTCACTATTGGCAAGAGTGGGCAAGATCCTGCTTCTCTACACCAAAGTGCCCAAGACGCAATGAGCATAGCAGTTGAATGTTTAACTCATGTATACGATTGGTGTACAGTCTATTGTCGAACATGAAGCAACAATTGACCTCAATCCGCCAAGTAAAGAAAACACTTGGATACGGCATAATTTTGATGACATTCTTCTTTGGAGAAGATACCAAGATTGGAGACCCGCAGTTATCTCTACCATCAACAAACTTCGAGAGACTCAAGAATTGACCAACAAGGTATATGATGAAGAGATTAGGGGGAAGAAGTTCCTTGACCACTTGGGATGATGAGTTTTTCCTTTGTGGGGAGAAAAATCATCGCCGTGGATGACTATCCCTATGCCGGGATGGACTTTCGTGGAGATCCGCATCTTTGTCCTTCCATCAGTACCCATGGGCACAATCGTGGTAAGTTTGGCAATTTTTTTTATTTTTTTTTGACCTATATAATTTTTTGGATTTTTTTCAATATGCATGAAAATGAAAACAAACATGTTTTTGATTGGATTCAAAAGACTTACAATGTAAACATGATCATGATACGTATATTGACCGCCGACCTCGAGGGTTTTCACGACACAAGCGTCGCCGAGGCGAAGCGGACATGCGGATTCGTACAGACTCCTCCAAAGAGACACAATAGTTATTTGGAGGGATTAACTCGCTCAAATACCTATGGATGTCGTGGAAGATCTCACTAAGCCATCCGTAGATGGTGGTAGAGTGCTCTTATGACCGGGCATGATTATTCCGCCCTAGTTTCCCCCACCGCGATTATGCTCCATAGGAACACCACTTATGGGTAGGGACCTCGGTGGAGTAGACAGATTATGATGTATCGTATGATTGTATATTTTTTGAGATCGAAGACAGATTTTAAGGCTCAAATTTTGTATGACCTTATGGATCCAAATTTTGTATAGTTTTGAACACTTTGTTGACATATATAATAAACTGCTTGATGTGATGTGATAAATGTATAAAAATGCATGTGATGTTTTTGATGACTAAATTTTATTGTATGGAATGATTAATATGCCAATCAATTGCTTGATTAGCTAATGAGTCCGCCAACCAATTGTCACTTTATAAACACAGAATGAAAGTTAAAAATTGAAATGATCTTTGCAACAAACGTACCCTCAAGAACAACCGGAGTAAAATGATCTCGGACCTTGTTATTGTTCAACCCACATACTACCAACCGAGAGTCTGAAGAAAACTACCAACGAATCAACACCCAAAGATATTGCCTCCTAGAGCAGATAAACAACTCAGCAGTATTCCACATATTATTGGAGGCAGACCAATGCAAGACCTTCGATACTAACAATGTATCGAAAAGGATAATGAAGCACCCAAGCCGCGAAGCTAAGTTCCGGGTGTGTTCACTAGCACCATCGGCGAAACCAAAATGACTCATGACATCCGAACACAACTCCGCTGTGCTGCATCAAAAACATCACCAACCCATCAAAGATCGAAAATCAACCGCATATGTACAAAACAAAAATCGTTTACACACAAAAGCAACATGCTAGGCCGGCTTAGGCATAATACTTTCACAAATAGTATTCATTTCTAGGCCCGGCAACTCGTTTCCTTCAAAATCAACCAAGGTGTATGCTCTCTTAAGGACTTTTAACGATAAAGGGGCCATACGACATAGACTTAAATTTCCGCTTCGTGGCATATTTTTCTTGGGCATATACCGTACAAGGTCACCTTCGAAAAACCCTAGGTTGACCGCCTATCATACCGGGCTTCTTGTTCTATTATGCGTCACTATCGTGGAAAGATCCCGTACGATCGTCAGCTGAGATGTTCCGCAGAAGGAGTCGTTTTCCAAGACCGTTATTGTGAAGAAGTTCAACAACTAATTCTAAGAGAAGTGAATCTCACACTCAATGGGAAATACGGATTCCAACCCGTACACCAGTCAAACGGCAGCCGCTAAGGTATTTTCAATCGACGTTCGTATGTCCAAAGGTAGGATACAGCACAATATGCCGCCTGGATCTAGCTTTATCAATTTTCCTTTGAAGAATTGTCTTCAAGGATTTATTCACGCTTCACCGCTTCATTCGCTTGAGGATAATACGAGGATGAATGCTCCTTCCGGAAACCCAATTTGAGAGCCAACTCACTCATCATACTATTCTAAAAATGACCGCCATGATCAAAGACAATCTCTCTAGGAATACCAAAACGAGCAACAATCGTTGAAAAGAAAGGAGTCAGCAGCTCCACCATCGTTCCTGTGCGAGATAGCTCGAATGATTGCCAGAAAGTAGTTCAGGCATACAATAATGTAATTGTGACCTTTAGCCGAAGGCGGTTACGTTAGTATAACTGTTACCCCCACTTTTAAAGGGACCAAAAAAGCAATGACCGGAAAGCAGAGCTAGATGAGCGTGTATTTTTTATATAGACTTGATAATGATGACACTTTTCGAATTTAATTTAAGGTTGGAATCTTTGAAATTGAAGGCTAAAAGTACCCAAAGACGTGAAGACTTTTTAACAGCAAGCCAGATAATGACCCCACAAGTTCCACTGTAAATTATTCAAAGACAATGGCCCTTCTTCGAGAGTTAAGCAAACACTGCATTGAATCAACCCTTTCGATGAGCAATGTCATCAATCAAATAATTTCTCGTCAAGTGACGCAACTTACGTACGTCATTCTTTTCAAAGAAGTAGAGGGAAACTGGCACCGAAGATACACAATGATATCTCCATACCAAGTGATCTTGTGAAGAGACAAGAAACAAATGTTCATCCGGAAAGGATTCATCATAGATCACCTCTTTCCCCATAGGCAAACTTCCGTAGTATCAATTCCGTGACAACTAATGATTGGACTGGACACATAAACTCAAGATAAAATTTCGCAAAACTGGCAATCCATCTATTGTATTTCTCAATCACTCGCTAACGTAGGACAAACCCAGCCGATTGGTCACCAAAACACAAGTTTTTCGAAGAATAATGAAGCGGAGTCGTCGTACGCACAGAACCGTTACTAAAGCGAACTTTTCTATTGGGAGGCACCGAGTTCGTGTCCGTCAATCTCGACTAAGGTAGTATATAACATGTTTTTCCGCCAGACATCATTCTCTCGAACCGTAACCATACCAATAGTAGATTCCGTTAACGTTGTGTACAAAAGGAAATCGCTATAATCAGTGGACTCAATAAAGCGAGCAGAGGTCAATGCTTTTTCCAAAGCATCAAACCAGCGTTGGAGCGAAGTCATCCCAAAGAAATGGAACTCTTCTTCTAACAATTCCATAAATCCCTTTGTAAATTTCCAGCATAATTTACGATAAATCTCTGAAGAAAATTAGACTTTCCTTGTACACTTTGAAGTTGACTTTATAGAGGACGGGGAGGCAATCCTAAGTATTGCTTTTCAACTTTGAAGGACCTACCCTAATCCCTTTCCCTAGACACAATGAATCCCAATAACCAACCGGATGTACAGGCAAAAATGCACTTGTTCGGATTCAATCTAATCTATAGAACCCATATCGTCAGTATTTGGCTGAGGTGAGATGATCCATCCTTCTTCGAGAATGAGCAAGTAAATCATCCAAATACGCCGATAATCTTTTTGATGTCATGGAAGGCATATGGCATGTCTATCAAAGGTAGCCCCGCATTCTTAAGACCAAAAGGCATCTTCTTGTATGCAAATGTACCCTGGTGAAAATAAAGGCGCCTTATGTCGTATCTTCGTGACGGATAGTAATTTTGATTAGTATCCGTAAAACCGCCTGCAAGAAGGAGAAAATCTCTGTCATCAAGACACCACAATGATCCGATTGATAAATGGGGTAATGGCCTTAGACATGCTTTATTTAGGTCTCCGAAATCGATGGAAACTCGAATCATTCTTGCTTTTTTATCTACGGAACGGGGTTTGAAACCTATTCAAATAAAGGAATAGGGAAAATGAATCCGTTTTTGCTGCGCCTTCTCAACCTCGCTTTGATAGTCGCTTCCTAGGATTGACCGGATGAAGTTTTTGCTCACCGGCTTAGCGTTTTCATAAGTTCTGATCTTACGTCGACAATAGACAAGATTCGCTACATTTCCTCACAAGACCAAGTGAATACACCTCGACACTTTTAAAGAGTTCGTGCAAATTTGAAACTCTTCACGGAAAATTCAGTCCGGCGTAACATTTCGATAATATTGGGATCCTCCAGAAATGTTCAATGTGACAGCAGGAGAAATCACAGCCATGTTCCCTTCGGCACAAACCCGTGTTGAAAGCAAGCGTTCAAGACCTGGTGAACAGATTCGTGAGACCGAGGACTTGGAAAAAATTGTTTCAACTTCGCTCAAGTCAGTAGTGCGAAGACCGACGATGCAAATCATCCCACGGTTCATTCATATCGTTCATGGCTTCAAGATGGCCTCTTCGTACGGAAGAGTGGTATCAAGGCAACTTCGGGCAGAAGAAGAACCAAGTGTCCAAGCCGAAGCCACATCGCCATCCAACTTTCTAGTGACAAGAGAGCCGGTTTGGAACCGTAGAGTCAACAGACCGATAAGCAATCTCAACTACATAAATAGGCTATTCCACCCACTTGACCTTTCACTAATGTGGCAAGAGGGGGTTGCAAGGTCTGTTTGTCCGAAAATAATGAGTTTTCAAGAAATTCTTCGAAGAGGAGCTTCGAGGACAAAATTGCATTAATATGAACTGGGAGAGGAGTGAACATTTAAAGTAACCATCAAGGAAGAACACATTCCAACTCCTAAATTCTCAATAAAGTACTAGTATTATCTAAACTTAGGAATGATGAGCCAAGAGACACATTCGGGTTCATAGGAGGACACCAGCCTGATCCAATGCAATTACCTCCTTCGCAGGAAAGATATAATTCGAATAATGAGGATGAACAACCACCTCATAAACTGCCCTCAACAAGGTTGTAGCAAGCTGGTATCCACTACTCAACCTCTATATTGACAAGCGCCCAACACAAGATGGGCAAAGCCGGGACAATACCAAGGTCCGTGAGAATGACCATCGAACGCTCGAAGAGTGGTAGATGGAACAACTTTGGGAAATCCAACTGTCTCGCCAACAAGGGAGAGACACTACGCATGTGGAACCACCTCATCAACAACCGTTCGAAAGACACACTTCCGGTACGATGATTTAATATGAAAAGCCATGTGGACGGGGAGTCTTTCTGAAATTAGTCATATCAAAAGTAATCGTAAGAGAATTTTTTTGGATCAATAGCCCCAATGGCGTGAGCAAAGCATTGCGTCGAGTTTACGAAGACCCGAGTACTTTCAAAGCGATACAGCACAGCGACCGCGCTTATCTTTCCACAATCGAGTAGTTCGGTGCCCCAGTATTTGGATTAATCGTCGATCGCTAGAAGATGCTTTGGGCATCCGAGGCACAAATTCGCCGCAGGCTTCATGGAAGCACCGAGCACTGTGAGCTTCCTTAGCTTTCGAAGACTCTTTCTCTCGCTACAATCACGGGATCTCGTACACATCCATGTGAGCACTCATCATGGAAAATTATGGAATTTCCCCTCCTCGGGGTGCCTCGAAGAAGCCCCCGTGATTTTGGTTCGCGCTCAACAACTAATTGTTGTCTCTTGGGGGAAAAAGATTTGCTAACATGTACCGAACCAGAAGAACCCCCATTGGCCACGCATATCCTAAATTTTACGTGAAAGGTGCGTAAGATGGTCTCAAAGACACGTGCCTTGCATGGAAACTTCACTTTCCTTTTCTCCTTTGGACCCTCACCAATGGTGATCGTTGGTTTTATTCGCATTACCCTTCCTATTCTTGCCCTTTTTCTTATTATTCGTCCTTCTCTTCGCATTGTTGATTTCTTTGGGACTTAAGCTTGGACAGCATTTATGGACAACGAGGAAGATGATGACCAAATATAACAAATTTTAATCGGTATGAGCAGATTTTTAAAGACAACCTGCTACAATTGGAGGCTATGTCGGGCCGCACCACTATTGATCAATCCAATTAGTCCGCGCCTGTTATAGACCGGGCTTAGTTTTAGATAAATCTAATTTGAGTAAACAAGGGTGACACTTGTGAAGGACCCCACCGAGAATAACAATCAGCCGCCGGGCCCTAAAATGGCCCTCGCTCTTCGAAAATACCCTTGGAGTAGGACACATCTTTCGAAATATTTGACTAAGGTGATTTCGTAAAACCATTCCAAAAGGAATTCACCGGAATATGAGCTTTAATAAGCTCTCTTCCTTCTCTCCATTCCTAAATATGGCCGAAATGTGGGTTGCATCGCCCCGCTAAAATTAGCTAGGAGTTCAAATTTCCAACATCATATCGGAAAATCGAAATGTCTTAAAATGTAATAGCCGCTCCAAATGTATAAAACTCACCTCGCTAGCTCAATATACCATTTGGCAAAGAACAGCTAGTGCGTTGAACAATCCTTCGTTCAATCGAATCATCGACTGTGAGTTCGAAGAACACCATAAATGGAAAGTAGTGATGTGGGTCAAATGGATCTTCTTCATTTCGTCTTCAAACTTTGGAATGTCCCAAGGAAGTTTGGTGAATCCCAGAGGTCACCCCCCGACTATAAAACTTCCAACTTCCGACCAATAGTCAACTTTGCCGCATCTGGAAATTTTAACGTTGCCGTGTGCTGTAGCGAGAAGAGTTTCGAGGATCCATCTCGATGGGATGGATTCCTCACACCGAAAAGGACAAGATTTGATCGACAGAGGCACTGTGTTGTCAAAAAGGACTCAGAAAAGGAGAAGAACCCTCCTGGGCCGTAGAGTTACTGTGCCCGTACCAGCCTCAACAAGTAGCATAGTCGAAGAGAAAGCCCCGATAGGGGTTCCCACACAGAAAGAGGAGAAAAGGTCTGAGTACACTCGACGTGAAGGGAAAGAAGTATTTCGAGACTCGCCGTAAAATAATCGCCCTATCGTAGTGAATACAGTATGGTTCCATCCGTAAAAGTGGTCGAATTTTGACCCTCCAAACAAGGATTGAAACTTCCGGGTCTCGAGAAGTAAACGAGACCCTAGCATGATTGGAACTAGGAATGTGCCTAGCTCCAAAGGGGAACTCGAAAAGAAGTCGTATCCACCAGCTGCGGAAGACATGGTGTAGATCCACCGGCAGCAGTCGGTGAAGTAGTGAAGGACCCAACGCGCGGGGTATTCCGAAACAGATGGGACCGTACGAGAAGAATGTGCTTGGGTGAAATTCGTAGCCAAACATAGCGCACTAGAAGCAATCGAAGATAAAGAATAGTGCCCCTCCTTCAACAGAAGCTGTGAGTCCGAATGCCCGCAACACTCGCGCAGAATCATGCTCCTGCAATGTGGTCATCGAAAGGCATGAATAACACGGAGGATCTTCCGGTCTCTTCCGACTCGTGTCCGATGTATTGAACAACTAATGGACAATCAGAGGAAGAGGAGATGGACCCGACACAGAGGTTTGCACCTCAACTTGAAAATCTTCTTTCCCGAGAAATAAAACTCGCGAGGTGAGCGAAACGTTCCTCTCGGAACCGACACTACAGTAATCAAATATGAAACTCTCGTACCCTTGTGGGAGGATATCTTCCACCGCGTCAACTTCAACGTGGTAACCATCACAATTACCCCTACGCCTTCTCGAAGAAGGTTTCGGACTCTGGGAGATAACCCTCGCATTCTCTCGATCGACGAGGAAGCTTGATCAACCACTTTAACAAATTTTAATTAGACCTAAAAAAATAAAGCTAAGCAAGCTAGGAGCAAAGAGCACTCACTATAATAAAAACTCAAGATACAATCACGTCACAAACAACCTTCAAGTATTTCGCTTCCGGGTGATGAGGACCGGACACCAAAATACGTGAAAGCAAATACGTGACCTCCCGAAAGGTCGTATACACGCCTGTGCCCACAAGCGAAGGTAATGGTAGCGCCACGCCGACCTTCCCAACGATAGCCACACCTCACACCCAAGCTGGCATACCCTGGCACCGTCAGTGATGCCAGGGTGATGCACTCCACAATTTCTTGACCTTTTTCTGGGTCCATCTTTAATCCCTCAAAATAGAGCACCAAACCTACATATACCAGCTTTCCTTTCATGAATTAACATTTTCGCATTTATCGTAAAATTTCTTGATTTAACTTTTTCAAGACATACAGATGTATTAAAATGTTCTTCTTGTTTTGCTTTCTTAAATTAGTATGTCATCCAAATATATAGTATTGTAAATTTACCAATAAATTTTCTTAACACTTCATTCACAGAACTTAAAAGTACTAGGTGCATTTGATAGCTAAAAGTATTACCAACCACTCATAATAATCCCTCATTTGTCTTAAAGGCTATTTTCCATTCATCACTCCTTCCCTTATCCTAATATGATGATACACACTTTTCAAACCAAGCTTAAAAATATCTTGCTCCACTCAAACACCCATTAAATCTTCAATTCTAGGTAAAGGAAATTCATACTTGATTGTTATCTTGTTGATTTCTCTTAAGTCAAAGGTAACATTCTCCAACCTCCATATTTCTTCGTACCTGAAGACCGTAGGCACCGCACAAGGACTCAAATCCCCACTCCAAACCTTTGTCAACCAATTTCTGCACTTGCTTTCTAATTTTCCATTTTTCTCAGAGAGTTTATTCTGTAAGTCGGCGTATTTGGCGCATTTGATCCTCGGGATCAAATTATCCGATGGCTGATTTTTCATGGTGGTAACTCATTAGGAAAAATCATCCACAATAATATCACTATAATTTTCCAACATTTCTTGAATTTCAAATCGGCAAATCAAATTTTTTTGTAAAAGTAAGTACCACTTTAGGTTTGCAAACTAAAGAAAATTTACTCCTCATCTTCAACTTGCAATATTCTTTCCACCAAATAACAAAGCCTTTGGATCAGAATTTTTTCTTGATGCTTCCTCTTCCCATAGTAACAAGGTTTGATACATACCATCCTTGAAAACTCAGGTGTTCCTCTTTCCATCATGCATTGTTGCTCATTGCCAAGGTCTACCCAAAGAATATCCGTACACACGTCCACAGGCATCACATCACACATTACTCATCTTTGTGGTTGCCCATTTGTAACGCTATTTCACATTGTTCTTTCACAATCATCCTCTACGACCCTTTTGAAGCCATAAATAATTCTCAGTAGGGTGTTGGATGTTCCCTTGTTTTCAACTTGCAATTTCTATCACTTTTGTAGAGAATGGATTATCCTGTGCTACCACTATCAATGACTAATTGACAGTATTTCCCTTGAACTTTGCACACACTTCCCAACAAATTTTTCCTCTATGTTGGTTCAAAAATTTCTTTGTTTGCTTCACAAAACTTTGTTAACAACCAAAGATTCTCCCTTCTCTGCACAATTTATTCCCTCCGTTTTCTGGTGCAACTTTGTGGTCGCTTCTTCTCACTAAGCAACAATTGCATTTTTCTCGATTGTACCCAATGCCTTTCTCTCGGGCACTCATAGGCTCTATGTCCCGATTTGTTACATCGACAACATCTTACTTCTTCCTCTCGCTTTCCTCACTCCTCCTCTTCTTCTCCAGAGGGGAATTTCTTCTACCACTTGCATCACCTTCCGTGTGTATGCCGAGGTGAGCTGCTAGTAACTCCATCTCTATGTCAGACCTCTCTACCACCTTGACTTCTTCTCGTAAAGTACCTCTTCCTTTGTTAAGACTACTTTCCGTAGCATTCTCTTTCGGCCTTTAAAGGCCATTTGATAAGCTCTTTCATTATCTTAGGAGACAACATGCTTAGTTTCATTCCTTGCATCTCCAATATAATACCATTTACATACCGGCAATCTTCTCACAGTCCTCGGATCTATCCACTTTATGCTCACTTCTTTGTAGAATTTTTTGTGTACTCTTCACTGTCATCAATATCTATCTAAGGTCTCCGCATTTGTCTAAATAATGTAAGCTAACAATCACTAGAAAACTTACCTCCTACTTTTGCCACCATTCTATTCCAACTCTTGATTGGTTGTTTACCACTCTCCTTCTTCTTCTTGCGCCCCATCCCACCAAAGTTCTGCATGTCCCTTCAACTCTTTGTGACTACAAATTTAAATGTCTTGTCTTCACCATATCTTCACAATCGCAGCATTTATTCATCTCATTGATCCAAGATATCACTTCTTCCCATCCAATCCTTCCGCAAAAAGCCGATACTTCAAGTCTAGCCCCATGCGGATGTAGAGCTTCAAACCCATTTAAAAATCCTAATACTGTGGTAAGCTCAATATTGTCTTCTTCTTCTTTAGCTTGTGTTCAATCGACACATCTTTAGGATCTCTTGGATGTCCTACTTCAATTGCTTCCAACCGGCTTGGATTCGTCGTATAGTCTCCGCACCTCTACATTAGCAACCGGCTCACTTCCTTCTTCTACCAAAGAACACCTCTACCAATTTGGACAACCATGTCGGGATTTCTTCTTCTAACTCTTGAAGTCCGTTCAACTGCAAATGCTCCGAAGTCCTGGCTTTGATACCACAAATGATGCATGTGGTGCAGGCATTAAGGAGAGCCCTCCCCAAATTTTCTTACAATGGTTTCTAACTCGAGGAGTCCGAGCGCTTTTGTTTGTTTTCATTCATCAAATTTTGAAAATTTGATTAATGAAATTTTCAATAGTCATATAATAAAACCCTCGAACAATATGATCTTTTTTGTTTTTAATTAAAGTGCTTCTAAATCATATCTCAATTTTAAAAGAGCTTTAAATCAATTCCTTACAACCCTTTTTTAATATTGTATAAAATGTATTTAAACAACATTTTTGATCCTTGAATAAATACCAAATATTTGAGTTAGCAGTATTAAACTCATTTAACTCTCGTATCAATACTTAATCAACATTTACTCTTCTCGACCCCACACCATTGTTTAATAAACAATTATTAATGGAAAGAACACCGGGCTACACTTCGAATTATTCGTGGTGAAATAGGCGTTTACAAGGACGTGTTTAAAAACGATTGACTGCGTGAAAATTGAAACCACCCTTAGCATGAAGAGGCACGCGAGACCGGTGGTAACTATCTTTCAAACCGCTTACTTCAAATCTGGTATTGGGATTGTGTTAAAACTCGTGATCTCGCCCTTTAAAACTGCCTTTTCACGTTAACATTGTGGTTCATCCTCAAACAATATCGTTCCACCAACAGAGCTTATATCACGCACGATATCGCCTAAGCGAACAGAGGCTCTGCACGTTGATTCAAACACCATTGTGAATCGATTCAATCGAATGAACTTCGATTCATAGCAAACAAAGTCAATTTGTACGATTTAACCATACCAAAAATCGTATGTTGACATTACTTGCGTCTCTATAAGGTAAAGGATCAAAACATCATTTACTTATCAAACCCTCCACAGCACATTAACACACATGCAATTTATAAATAGAGATCGTGTATTCAAATGCGTTCAGTTCGTACAACACTACTACCCTCTCTTATTATGAATCAACAAACATGAATCCCATCTCAACCAACAAAATACCCTGATCTTACTTGATCTTCTATACAGAAACAATTCAATTGATTCTTCCACAAGACATACAAAACCAAATAAATCACGAAGGTAGAACTTTCCGGGATTGTCAACATAACAAAAATTTATGAAACAATGAAAATTTTATTAGAACACAGGTAAAACCTCTAATCCTGGGCCAAACCCAACCCTGCCTTTCACACAAAGTTTACAACGTATAGTTTTATTACAAAACAAAGAGACCTCTCAATTAGGATCGGATTTCCTAAACTCAACAAAATCCTACTTGCCCAATATCCTCCTAAAATCTATCAACTATAGCTAGATATGCTCAACAAGCTCACATACCCATTCAAACTACTTATCTCTAAATACTTCCATCATGCTGCAAAGCACACATTGTTTGAGGGATTTCATCCTTCATTAAAAATTTGACTTTAACACATCATGAATGACCCTTAACTCAGCTAGCCACAACATGTGAACAAGATTTTCACATTGTTGGCTAGAATTTAATGCACTTGACTAAATATTATTGGATGAGTGTAACACCGATAATTTATGTGTTGGAATTTGTGGTTAGACAATTGAATCTTTAATCCTAAGGGGAGTGGACCTAAAAGGATAAATTAAATTGTGAATGTAACTTAATATTTAAGTTGATTGAAGGAATAAATGATTTTGTGCGAGATTGACCAAATGAGATTATGAGATCACTTGCTAAATCCATGAGGATGGACAAGCAAATATTCCCCACAATCTTTGAAAAATCCTTGAAAGAAATTATTTCTAAAGTAGATTTTGAGAAAAAATCTGAAAATTCCCCAATGATAGAGGAAAGTAGTTGGGAAGAGGTAAAAAGATGGAAAGGCTGAGGAAAAGCATAAAACGACTGCAAAGATTCCCTAAAATGGGAAGCCTAGGCAAACGGGAAGAAAAGCATCCGATGTGCAGGAATGGCAATTAGAAAGCAGGCTTTGGGAAAAATGCTTAAATAAGCTGATCTTAAACAGATTAGAGGTTGATGTGATATAGGAGATGGTCTGATTCACGATTGTGAGTTACGGGAGAGAAAAGCGAAGGTGAAGGTTGGGAGGTTGGTTGACTGCATGATTGGTATGTTTTTAAAACTATTGATGTGTTTACTTCTTAATAGTATGAATTGGATACATATAAAAGTTGATTTCATACTAGAATGTTAAATGCTACAATTATCAGAATTATTCATCAGGAATTCACCTTTTTAATTCTGAATAGTTGTAGAATAAGAATATGTAGAGTAGAATCCAATAGAATTTCTAAACCAAGGTTGGTTTAAATCTGTGGATACATATGCCTCTACAGATCATTTAACCGTAGACTACTCCAAATAAATTGACGGTGTTTATAAGAAAAATCTAATAGTTGAATATGTGATTGTGATATAACTAATTAGGGTTCATTTTATTGTTTTCTAGAACTTGAATGTTATTACCTACATTTATAGACTCAAAAATTTATCCTTCTTAACTTTGTCTAGTGATAGGGACTAGAAAAAAAAATGAGGAGGAATTTTCCCAAATCTCTAACGAGTATGTGAACTAAATCTGGGGATTAAAATACTTCACAATTCAATCTTTTTGTAAATTAATAAGCTTATGTTAACAATGAGAGTTCAATAGTATACCATAATGCAATCATATGAGCAGTAAATAATATCCTCCAATGTCTAAGCATGGAATCGAATTAATATACGTCTAAGACCCAAAAATCAGACTATCTGTTAACCATCAGCTACGATAGTCAACAAAAAGAGAAATAAAATTTTATAAACAGATTGTTTGTTTTATACAAACTTAGCTAAAGCAGAGATATAACGAATTAAGTAAATCTCAGTTCTGTATCACCTGACAGAGGAACAACATATAACTAGATATCAAAGGTATGCATAGAATTCTATGTTAAACTACGACTGCAATGTAAAACGAGCATGTACAACTTTATAATCCCATACATCTGTACCAAATCTAGAACATGGCTACGAATATTTATATACACCTTATTTGTTAGACGAACTAAAGGATTTTCCGTGTAGTCCAATGAAATACATATGGAAGAGATGACAACATTATAAATGATCACTGTTACATAAATGGAAATCTTATGAACCGAGAGATCTCTGACCTATATATATATATATACGCCACTATTAGAAATATAAACTTCTGTGTAGTTGGGGAAAATTCTCCTATACTGTTCAAACATTACTATTATAAAAACAAAAAATTTCTATAACAAATAAAATTCATGTGTAGTGATATAAATTCCATGCAGAAGAACAAGAAGCATAAATACCGTGAGAAATTACATTTCTTTCTCTATCACCATTTAGTAACTCAGTGGTGAAGCGAAACGTAGCCATGGAACTAAGAAATTTAGAGAAAATCTACATCTATAGACATATCAAAGACTGAAGCCAGATATAAGAAAAATAGGCTCGCACAGTGTAATATGTTATTACAAAATCGATTTTCTAGGAAATTGTCCAGCACCATAAAGAATTGAGTTCGGCCATAAATAAAAAATAGATGGTAACATTTTTAATGAGAAATCTATGGATTTATCTGAACAGACAACGAAGGCAAACATGAATTCCGACAAGAGGTAGGCGTCGACCTGTGCCATGTAAAAATAAAAATGGTTATGATACTTTAAGCGTAAGAATGGGTAGGAGACCCTCGAAGAAATTTTGCGTAAGATAGGAGCGTACCTGCCACCAAAGAAATCTGGAACTAAGTTAATCTATATGGGAAAAAAATCTTAACCAGTGACATGCTATGAGATTTCGATAGCAACCGCAGATTCTACTCACCCATAGGAATGACCTATTTCTTCTATGGAACGCCTGAAGAAGCTGAAAACAAATTAGTAAGAGTATAGGTCGAGTAAATGCATAACCATTCAAGAAAATAAAAGTTTTATAAGATATTACCTCCGTAGTGAAGGTAAATTCGATGCCAGAGAATATCACGGGTACAAACCCAGAACCTCTGCATATAATACCAAACGTCGAGTTAAATATCCTGAATGGGATAAATTATAATAAAGCCAGGTTGAATAGAAAATCTAAACAAAAAAAATTCCCCAATTCCGGAGTGAGAAAAATATCATTACCTCGCAGGAATAAATCATTGTGAAGTACGACTGAGGAATAAAAATGATAAGCGCATTGATTTGGGTCGAACGCAGTCCTACCTGACAGCTACACCACCCTAAATGTTGAAGAAGACCTGGCAGAAATCATTCATGCAAAAACGAACTCAAACTAGGAAGATAAACCACCTATTGATCAAAATTCTGGTGAGATTCTATGTCGTTACTTCCAAACCAGAGATGAACTTAACCATGAACATAAAGAAAAATAGGTATGATTCATTCACTTACCGGTTAAACCTCCTGTTCATGAAATGATGGTCGCATACTGGTGTGAGGGAATGCCATTACGCCTCCAGCAACCTCGGCTTTCTCTAATCAGAATTGCTCATCGTAGCAAATGAAAGCCACAGACAAAATAGATCGAGTTTATAATAACGATAAACCCTAACTAGCTCAGGTCCTCAGCCGTCCACGTGTAGCACGATGGACATCCCAGGATAAGAGTACCAGGATAAGAGTATTAAACGATTTTCATAACATAATTTCGTATCCAGAATTTATACGAGCGTACCACAAGGGCTCGGCTCCTTTAATGACTCTGGAGTAAAGTTAAATCCGCAGTCAGAACACCGTGATAGCAATAAATGAAAATCTCTGAGGAAAGCAGAACCATTACAAACGATACTGAAAGGAGAACGAGCAAGGACGCATGCCATGGCGGTTCACAACCACACCATCGAATTTTATAACGAAATAAATTGTTTACCCTAACACCAATCACGAGAAGGTCCATCGACGTGGCATGAGAATTTAATCTGAAACCCTATCAATATGTACTATCATCATAATTTCTATATCCTAACACAAGGATGAAAGGCTGAGCAACCGAGTTACAAATTATTCGTGGGTGTATACATTCTTCGTAGTACTACCAGATTGACTTGAATAACCTTAATACTATATCAATTGAATGACAAACTCGATGAGGCATAAGGGTGATCATATAGTTTGAAGTTGGGAAAAGTGCAAAGGTTATGATTCATATTGAATTAGCATACTATACGATTTACACAAATGTTATATTAATATATGAAAAATATATGTATGCAGAAATGTGTGCTAATAAAACAAATCTTCTGCAGATAGAGTTTACCAATTTTATATGAATTTTTTTTTTTTTTTGTGGTGATATTGGGAGACATGACAAATGGTATCAGAGCCCAAGTTATAAAACTGGGTTGTTGTTTTTTGTGCTCACTGTTGCTGAGTGTTGTTTGTATAAATGAATAGTTGGAAAATTTTCTGGTTATATTCTTACTGATCGGTGCTATGAGTGTGTACAGTGGTGCGGAAATGGCGGAAGGTGAAGAAATTTATGTGGATATGCGTGATGAGTTTGGTACACCGGATTCCAATGCTCCAGTGATGGTTATGTTGCATAGGTTGCAACGAGAATTGGCTGAACTAAGAAGCCAGAATGACAGGTTGTCATCAGCCAGTAAGGAGCAGAAAAAGCTCATCAGAGAACTAACTCACCGGAACAGCCAAGAAGGCGAAGGTTTCGGAAAGAGGAAGATTGATGAATCTGATGATGATGATGCTACTAGGCAGTAATATAAATAGAAAAAGGAATTACAGGGAGAATTCTGGAAGATCAAACCTCCCTCCTATGATGGAGAGAAGGAGGAAGATGCTGAAGCTTGGTTGCTGAACATGATTAAGTATTTCCAAGTTTATGAATATGAGAGCAATCTGAAAGCCAGATTAGTTGTTTACCAGCTACAAGGTAAAGCTACCTTGTGGTGGGAGGAGACGAAAATGGTTCATGCCATTGATGAAAAGACAGTTACTTGGGAAGATTTCTAGGTTAAGTTCAAAAATCGTTATTTGAATGAGCGTTATTATGATGATAAAGCAAAGGAATTCCACGAACTTAGACTAGGACAGCTCACTATTGATGAGTTTGTTACTAAGTTTACAAATCTGCTGAGATATGTACCCTACATTAGGGAAGAAAAGGAAAAAGTACAAAGGTTTCTGAATTGTTTGCCTACGGTATATAAAGAGAAAATTGAGTTTGAAAACCCAAAGACAATGGACGAAGCTGTTAGAAAAGCGAGATTATGCTATCAGCAGTTTAAAGGAAAGGCTGAACAAGGAAAAAGCTGGTTAAACAGGGGTGAGTTCAAGGGGAAAAGACAAAAACCAACATATTTAAAGAATTTTGGGAGAGATCATCAGCGGAAAAATTTTAATAAACCCAAAGAAAGTCAAACTGCTCAGTCCCAAGTAGCTTCCAAACAAATAGATGGAGACCGTAAAAAGGAAGGGACCGTTAAAATGAAAGAACCCCTGAAATGTTGGGGCTGTGGAGAACCCCATCTTTTGAGGGATTGTCCCCATCGAAATATTCAGATGATTATGAGAGATAGAGAAGCCACCACAGTCAATGACATAGCCAGAAATATACAACCATCAGTGCAGCCTTGGAGAATCGACAAGAAGAACATCAAGCAACCATGGTGGAAATGGAGGGTAAGATTTCTGACCTACCTGTTACTGTTTTGATTGATCTAGGTGCTTCTTTGAGTTACATTAGTCCAAAGATTGTAGAAAAATGTAATCATAAAACTGAAAAATTTCAACAGTCATGGTTGGTACAGCTGGCCACTGGAACTAAGAGAAAGGTAACCCATAAGTTGTCCAGAACAACAATCAAATTAAATGATTTTCAAATAGAAGTAAATCTGAACATACTGCCTCTAGGTTCTTATGATTTGCTGATAGGAATGGACTGGCTGGAGAGGAAGAAAGACTTGATGAATTGCTGGGATAAAACCCTGCATGGTGTGGATGAAGAAGAAAAACCTTTTATTCTCAGAGGAAAACCAAGACCCATTTCAGTTAGACAAATATCAGCATTGCAATTAAAGAGAACAGCTAGGAAAGGGCATCAAGTTTATGCAGTACATGTGGAGGAAATAGAACAGAAAACTGAAGAAAGTATGATGGATGCTTTAGCAGTGGTAAGGGAATTTAAGGAAGTCTTTCCAGATGAGATTCCTCATCTTCCCCCCAAAAGAGAGATTGACTTTACAATCGATCTGGTGCCAGGAGCAACACCTGTTTCCCGAGCCCCTTATCGAATGACTCCTCCTGAACTGATGGAACTGAAAATCCAATTGCAAGAATTGCTAGATAAAGGGTATATCAGACCAAGTGTATCTCCTTGGGGAGCACCGATGTTGTTTGTGAAAAAGAAGGATGGAACTTTCAGGATGTGCATTGATTATCGTCAACTGAATAAGTTGACCATTAAAAATAGATACCCTTTGCCTAGAATTGATGATCTTTTTGACCAAGTGAGAGGAGCTTCAGTTTTTTCGAAGATTGACTTAAGAACTGGTTATCACCAGCTCAAAATCAAGGAAGAAGACATCAGCAAAACAGCTTTCCGAACCAGATATGGACACTACGAATTTGTAGTCCTACCTTTCGGTTTGACAAATGCTCCTGCCACATTTATGTGTCTGACGAACAGTGTGTTGAATAAATACTTGGATAAAATTGTTCTTGTCTTCATAGATGATATTTTAGTTTACTCCAAAAATGAGGATGAACATAAACAACACTTGAGAATAGTGTTACAAACTCTAAAAGAAAACCAGTTATATGCCAAGTTCAGCAAATGTGATTTTTATAAAGATAAGATCCAATATTTGGGTCATATTATTTCTGAAAAAGGCCTTGCTGTTGACCCTGAAAAGATAAAAGCTATAAAAGAATGGCCTGTACCAACTGATGTTTCAGCAGTAAGATCATTCATGGGGATTGCAGGTTATTATCGCAGATTTGTGGAGAGATTTTCTGCGATAGCACATCCCATAACATCATTAGAAAGAAAGGGTGTCAAATTTGAATGGACAAACAAATGCCAAAACAGTTTTGACCAATTAAAATTAAAACTCACTACAGCCCCTATCCTAAAGATTGCAGATCCTGATAAAGAATTTTTTGTATGTACAGATGCTTGCAGAGAGGGGTTGGGAGGAGTCATTTTGCAGGAAAACTCAGTTATTGCCTATGAATCTAGGAAACTTAAAATACATGAACAGAATTATAGTGCCTATGATTTGGAATTAGCAGCTGTTATTCATGCTTTGAAAATGTGGCGGCACTATCTTCTTGGGAAAAAGTTTACATTGATGACTGATCATATTAGTCTCAAATATTTCTTTTCCCAAACTGATCTAAATGCAAGACAAGCCAGATGGCTGTCCTTTTTAAGTGAATTTGATATGGACATAAAGCATATCAAGGGAAAAGAAAATAAAGTTGCTGATGCATTAAGCCAGAATGCTTGTCAGAATATAAACAATATTGGAAGTAGTGCCCAGATCGAAATAGAAGAATTGGTGAGAAAGGCAGTCAATCAAGATCCAGATTATGAAACACTCTTGGTAAAACTACATAAAAAGGAAAAACTGATTTCACTCAAAATCAAAAAGGCCTGATCTGTTACAAAAACAGGTTGTATATTCCCAATGTAGAGTCCTTAAAAAGGGAAATTCTAGATGACTATCATAAACAGCCATATGCAGGACATCCAGGATATCAGAAAATGTTAACATCACTGAAAAAGAAGTTGTTTTGGCCAGGAATGAAGAGAGATGTAGCAGAGTATTTAAGTAGGTGCATGGAATGTCAACTAGTCAAAGTTGAGCATCAACATCCAGCAGGTCTTTTAAATCCTTTGCCAATTGCAGAATGGAAATGGGACATAGTTTCCATGGACTTTATAACAGGATTACCCAAAACCAAATACGAGCATGATTCTGTAATGGTAGTAGTAGACACTCTAACAAAAGTTGCCCACTTTATACCAGTAAAATCTACCTTTGGGACAGCTCAAGTAGCGAATGTGTTTCTGAAGGAAGTAGTAAGGCTTCATGGGGTTCCAAAATTAATTGTTTCAGACCGAGATGCTAAGTTTACAGTAGCTTTTTGGAAAGGATTGTTTGGAGGGATGGGTACTAAGTTGAATTTTAGTACTGCCTATCACCCTCAGACCGACGGGAAAACAGAGAGGACTAATAAAATTTTGGAGGATATGCTGAGAATGTATGTGATGGATAGGCCATCAAAGTGGGAAGAGTATTTGCCTTTAGCTAAATTTTCTTATAATAACAGCTATCAATCCTCCATAAAAATGAGTTCGTTTGAGGCAATCTATGGAAGAAAGTGTCGAACTCCTTTGAGATGGAACCAGCCAGAAGATAAACTAATGTTGGGACCCGATGCATTATAAGAGATGGAAAGAATTGTTAAATAGATACAAAGAAACATCAAGACAGCACAAGATCGTGAGAAAAACTATGCTGATAAGAAACGAGTGCACAGAGATTTCAAAGTGGGGGACCATGTGTATATGCGTATTAAACCCAAAAAGAGCACACTTTATGCTGGAAGTTGTGCGAAACTGGCTCCTAGATATTGTGGTCCTTTTGAAGTACTAGAAAGGGTGGGACCAGTTGCTTATAAGCTGGCCTTACCACCTCATGTTAGAGTTCATGATGTATTTGATGTTTCGTTATTAAAAAGATATGTGCATGATGCTTCTCACATAGTTGATTGGAATATTGTACAGGTGGAACCAAAAGGGGATTTTCTGCCAGAACCGCTTCAAGTGTTGGAGTGGGAAGAAATTGAATTGAGAAATAGAACAGTAGCCAGAGTAAAAGTGCAGTGGAAGCACTTTATTGCTGAAGAAGCTACCTGGGAAAGAGAAGCTGAAATGATGAAAGATATCCATTTTTCTTTGAAAATTGAACTCTAGTAGTTAAATAACAACACCGAGGATGGTGTTTATTTTCAGAGGGGGAATATGTAACATCCCCAATTTATGTGTTGGAATTTCAAAGTTAGACAATTGAACTTAAATCCTAAGGGGAGTGGACCCCAAAGGATAAATAAATTGTGAATGTAAATTAATATTTAAGTTGAGGAAATGAATAAAATGATTTTGTGCAGATTGACCAAAATGAGATTATGAGATCACTTGCTAAATCCATGAGGATGGACAAGCAAATATTCCCCACAATCTTTCAAAAATCCTTGAAAGAAATTATTTCTAAAGTAGATTTTGAGGAAAAATCTGAAAATTCCCCAATGATGAGGAAAGTAGTTGGGAAGAGGTAAAAAGCTGGAAACGCTGAGGAAAAGCATAAAATAGCTTTAAAGAGTCCCTAAAATGGGAAGCCTAGGCAAACACGAAGAAACGCATCCTGATATTCTGGACGCAGAATTAGAAACAGGCTTTGGGGAAAAATAGCTTAAATAAGCTAATCCTAAACAGATTAGAGGTTGATCTCTTCTAGGAGGTGGTCTCAGCTCGGGGGTGAGTTCTAGGAGAGAAAAAAGACTCTAAGGTTGGGAGGTTGGTTGACTGCATGATTGGTATGTTTTTAAAACTATTGATGTGTTTACTTCTTAATAGTATCAATTGGCTACATATAAAAGTTGATTGGATACTAGAATTTTAAATGCTACATTTATCAAAATTAATTATCAGGAATTCACCTTCTTAATTCTAAATAGTTGTAGAATAATAATCTGTAGGGTATAATCCAACAGAATTTCTAAACCAAGATTGGTTTAAATCTGTGGATACATATTCCTCTATAGATCATTTAACCGTAGACTACTCCAAATAAATTGACGGTGTTTATAAGAAAAATTTAATAGTTGAATAAGTGATGGTGATGGAACTAACTATAGTTCATTTTATTGTTTTCTGAAACTTGAAGGTTTTTACATACATGTACAGACTTAAAAAAAAAAAATTATCCTTTTTGACTTTGCCTAGTGGTAGGGACTAGAAAAAGACGAAAAACAGGAGGAACTGATCCCAAATCTCTAAACAGCAGTTTAGAACAAACCAGACAGTACTACAATCTATTTCTGTATCCCCTTAAGCTTCCTGCTAACAATAGAGCTTCCAGAAACATAAGAACTATATGATAGTGAATAAGCATCCCAACGTCTGGACAGTATGGAATAGAATTAAGACACTGCCTAAGACCCAAAATCTGATTTCCATTCAACCATCACTATTTATAGTCAACAAAAAGAGAAATAAAATTTTATAAACAGACTTTGCTTTATACAAATCACTAAGTAGAGATGTAACTAATAATAAATCCCTGTCATTGTATTCACATATGGAACAACATATAACTAGATATCAAAGGTATGCATAGAATTCTATATTAAACTACGACTGCAATGTAAAACGAGCATGTACAACTTTATAATCCCATACCTCTGTACCAAATCTAGAACATGGCTACGAATATTTATATACACCTTATTTGTTAGACGAACTAAAGGTTTTGCCGTGTAGTCCAACGAAATACATATGGAAGACACGACGAAATTATAAATGATCACTGTTACATAAATGGAAATCTTATGAACCGAGAGATCTCTGACCTATATATATATATATATATATATATATAGATGCCACTGTTAGAATATAAACTTCTGTGTAGTTGGGGAAAATTCTCCAATACTGTTCAAACGTTACTATTTTAAAAAAGAAAATTTTCTATAACAAATAAAATTCATGTGTGGTGATATAAATTCCATGCGGAAGAACGAGAAGCATAAATACCATGAGAAATTACATTTCTTTCTCTATCACCATTTAGTAACTCAGTGGTTAAGCGAAACGTAGCCATGGAGCTCAGAAAATTAGAGAAAAACTACATCTATAGACATATCAAAGGTTGAGGCCAGATATAAGAAAAATAGGCTCGCACAGTGTAATATGTTATTACAAAATCGATTTTCCAGGAAATTGTCCAGCGCCATAAGGAAATGAGTTCGGCCATAAATTAAAAATAGATGGTAACATTTTTTATGATAAATCTATGGATTTATCCAAATAGACAACGAAGGCAAACATGAATTCCGACAAGAGGTAGGCGCCGACCTGTGCCATGGGAAAATAAAAAGGGTTATAAGACATGGACCGTAAGAATGGGTAGGAGACCCTCGAAGAAATTTTGCGTGAGGAGGAGCGTACCTGCCACAACAATTCGGAAACAAGTTAATCTATATGAAAAAAAAATTTAACCAGTGACATGGTATGAGATTTCTATAACAATCGGAGATTCTACTCACCCATAGGAATGACCGATTTCTTCTATGGAACACCTAAAGAAGGCGAAAACAAATTAGTAAGAGTATAGGTCGAGTAAATGCATAACCATTCAAAAAAATAAAAGTTTCACCAGATATTACCTCCAGAGTGACTGTAAATTAGATACCATAGAATAACACGGCCACAGACCCAGAACCTCTGCATATAATACCAATGTCGAGTTAAATCTCGTTGACGAGATAAACTATAATAAAACTAGGCTGGATAGAAAATCCAAAAACAACAAAAATTCCCCATTCCGGAGTGAGAGGACTCTCACTACCTCGCAGGAATAAATCGTTGTGAAGAATGACCGAGAAATAAAAATGATACGTGGGTTGGTCTGGGTGGAACGCAATAATACCTGACAGCTGCACAACCCTAAACGCTGAAGCAGTCCTAATAGAAATCCTTCATGCAAACACGAACTCAAATAAGGAAGATAAACCACCTACTGATCAAAATTCGGATGAGATTACAATTCGTTTCTTCCAACCTAGATATGAACTTAACCATGAACATAAAGGAAAATAGGTAGGATTCATTCACTTACCATTTTAACTTCCTGTTCATGAAACGATGGTCGCATACTGGTGTGAGGGAACGCCATTACGCCTCCGACAGCCTCGGTTTTCTCTGAGCAGAATTTCTCATCGTAGCAAATAAAAGCCATAGACAAAACAGATCGAGTTTATAGTAACGATAAACCCTAACTCGCTCAGGTTCTCAGCCGTCCACGTGTAGCACGATGGACATCCCGATAAAACAAAGTCACAGAGGGAAGGACCTCCGCAAAGCGCCAACAGAAACGACAGTGTACCAGGAAAAGAGTATTAAAGGATTTTCATAACACAAGTTCGTACCCAGAATTATACGTGCGTACCACAAGGGCACGACTCCTTTAATGACTCTGGAGTAAAGTTACATCCACATTCAGAACACCGCAGTAGAAATTAATGATAATCTCTGAGGAAATCAGAATCATTAAAAACGAGACTGAAAGGAGAACGAGCAAGGACGCATGCCATGGCGGTTCACAACCACGCCATCAAATTTTATAACGAAATAAATTGTTTACCCTAACACCAATCACGAGAAGGTCCATCGACGTGGCATGAGAATTTAATATGAAACCCTATCAATAGGTACTATCCTCATAATTGCTATATCCTAACACAAGGACGAAAGGCTGAGCAACCGAGTTACAAATTATTCATGGGTGTATACATTCATCGTAGTACTACGAGATTTACTCGAATAACCTTAATACTATATCAATTGAATGACAAACTCGATGAGGCATAAGTGTGATCATTTAGTTTGAAGTTGGGAAAAGTGAAAAGGTTATGATTCATATTGAATTATCATACTATACGATTTACACAAATGTTATATTAATATATGAAAAATATATGTATGCAAAAATTTGTTCTAATAAAACAAATCTTCTGCAGATAGAGTTTAGCAATTTTATATGAAAAAAAAAATATTTGTGGTGATATTGGGAGACATGACAATGAGATAAGTATTCTTTCACCTAGAACCATAGATGAGGCTTATCAGAGTGCCTTGAAGGCAGAGAAGAAGATAAACATGAAACATAGTGCTAGAAGAGGAGGAGGATATGGCAGATGGAAAGGACGAACCTTTGGCAGAGGTAGAGCTGTCAACCCCAATGATGAAGGTAGCAACTCGAAGGCTTCAGGGACAACAGAGAAGGATAGTAGCACCAGGGGAGGAAAGCCATAATAGCGCGGAAGAGGTAATGGAAAAGGCAGAGGAGCTGCCATCCAGTGTTACAGGTGCCACAATTGGGGGCACAAGTCCTATGAGTGTCCTGAAGGAGAACAGGCTGGAACAAGAGGAGCATATGTTGCTCAGACAGAGGAGGTAGAGGTACCACCCCAAGAGGAAGAGAATGTGCCGGAGATAGGGGAAGCCTTAGTTTTGAATAAGGTACTGCTGAAACTAGCAAAGGAGACAACTGACCCAACTCAAAGGAAGGTGTTATTCTGGATAGTTTGTAAGTCACACGGAAAATGCTGCAAATTGATTATCGACAGTGGGAGCACAGATAATCTAGTTTCCACGGAGATGGTGGAGAAGTTGGGATTGAAAATATTTAAGCACCCCACTCCTTACAAGGTGTTGTGGTTACAGAAAGGACATCAATTGTTAGTTGATGAACAATGTGAGGTTGAGTTCCATATTGGCAAAGACAGGGATAATATTGTTTGTGATATTATGCATATGGACGCGTGTCACATACTTTTAGGAAGACCATGGAAATATGACAGAAAGGTAGTACATGATGGGAAGACAAACTGTTACAAGTTTGTCAAGTATGGGATTAAGCACACGCTTGTACCCATCAAGGAGGAAGAGACAACAGAAACTAGTGGAATCAAAGCATTTCTCGTGGGAGGAAAAGAATTTTTGAAAAAGATCGAAGACAGTGAGATAAAATATGTTGTTGTAAGGAGGTCAAAAACAATTTTGTTCTTTTTTTTTTTAATATTATTATTTTTCTTGGTATGTAAATTTTGCTAATTTTCTTAAAATTCATCAAAAAAAATTTCGCAACTTTAAGTTTTAATTATATGATTTGCAAACTCTAATATATTAAAAAAAAATGTATTATAAAAAAATGTATTGCAAAGTTCAAATGAAAAGGACAAAAATATTAATAACTAAACTACTCCAGTTTTAAATCCTAAATAGTCACTAAGTATTTTATTTGAATTGAATTGTGATATAAAATAATTTAGGATTAATTAAAAGAAAAAACAAAAAGAATCTATATACATTTATACATATTTATACATTTATAAAAAAACATAATTTATCTTTTTAATATCGGTCTTAAAACACACACTACTCATTTCACTTGAAACCATCATAAGTTGCATTGGTCAATGCTAACTAATAGTAGCCAATAGGAAAATTTGTTGCTAAATTCATGTCTTCTAAGGGACCTCTCAACTCAATTCCTACCACTCAAGTTAAAAAGTGTGTTATGTGAAAATTTGCATAAAAATTTGTAATCTACATTAGCCAATGTTAGCTAATTCAATAGTGGTTAATAGGAAAATGAAATCTTATAGTATTTCTTTGGGAGGAACTAATAAATTGAGATGTGGTTACTAAGTAAGCCTCGACATCACAAATATCTAAATATAATGCATGAATATTGCAACAATATCCATAAATTATGGCATAAAGTATGTGACTTAGTTGTCCACATGACCTTGAAGTTATGGTCCAATAAAATGTTTGCAAATTATTTTTTTAATAATATTGAAAAATATATTTATATTTCAAAGTTACATTATAGGTTGCATTGGTCAATATTCAACTAATAGTGTTCAATAAGAAAATCCATTGCTAGAATCTTTCCTTGGCAAGAATCCCTTGCAATAAAAATTTAACAAATTATAAATAAATGACAAAGGTTAGAAAAACAAATCCTTAAAGATATCATTGTGTTGGATCACCTTGAAAGAAAAATTTCCATTACTTCCACACATCCCATAACTAGTACCATTGTTACCACAATCACCAAACACTTAATCCTAGGTTTAAACTCCATATTATCATTTTCTCTTTTAATTTCAAAGTTCACAATGAATTAAAAGTTGCATTTAACCATAATTCATTATTAACTAGTAGAGTCATATAAATCAAATGGCCTGTAAATCTTGACACACATCAAAGCATCAATTTCATAATACATTTTTAGAAATTCATAAAATCAAGTAAATCAAACCTTTATTTCGAATTATTGTTTATAGAAAAATTAATATATGCCCTAAACATACCTGAATTTTGGACACCAAATGAATGTTATACTTTTTTGTTTATATATATATATATATATATATATATATATATATATATATATATAAAATCTTGGTAGTACCTTTCATTTTTCTATGTCGAGATGCATCACTCCTATTGGGGAGGGGAATTGAACCTGTGATGAGTGCTATAAGAGCCGCCCTGATCGCGGGTTAACCAAGCCTCCAAGGACATATATATTCCCTTATCACCATTTAACCAAGCCTCCAAAGACTTATATATATGTGCTTTAAAAAAAATTGTTAGACTCTTTTTCTTTATTGAGTTTTGTTCACATTTAATTTCTTTTACATGTATAATATTATTATATATACCTATTTTTTTTGTTAAAAAAATTAATTGAGGTGACACATTCAATATTATTTTTTATTTTTCAATTAAGAAAACTTAGAAGAAGATGATTGATTATGGAGGTTCACTCTCACTTTATCATGCATATTCTTAACCTATAAATAGTCTTTGTTAAAATATCGTAGGCCAATAACATATAACATATGTCCAAAAAACCATAATTCATGTTTTTTTTTGTGAGTCAAATATCAGTAGTTATATTATCAAGAAATATTTAGATACAAAATACATGTCAACATGCTTAGAAAAGGACTCAAGCCTAAATTTAAGAAGCATGTAATGTGGAGGAAGACCATGACAACAGATGTCATTGGTTATTATTGGGTGGCTTATATGTCATGACTTGCATAACAAAAAATAGTAAAAAATACAATTCATAAAAGTCCTCATTATGTGGGTGGATTTGGGTGAAATACTGGAGGAGTAGTGAAGAGAGAAGCGCATTCATGCATGTGAAAATCAATTTGTTCCGCCCTCGCTTCCAGGGAAATGAAGGTGGTCATTTGTTTGTGTGTGCTGCTAGCATAGACCTTCAACTGAGTCTAGGATCTCACTTTACATTTGCTGAAGAGCATTAATGTAAGCTACCAATTCATTTTGATCAACATACCTCTACTCCCTTAGAGTTTCCATATTGAGATGAATATTGGTCAATTGAGCAACAATAGATTCCAAGGAGGCAGGGACCTCCACGTGACCCGGGGAGCAGGCTGGTAACAAAGTCGCAACCTCGCCCAAGAGATGATTGTCAGTATATTCCCTGTGGGAGCTTAGCTCCCCGTCGTGTGGTCGCCCTACGATTCGACAAGAAAATCATCCACTGCGTGCACGTCCTCTCTATCGGGGTATTATTTAACCATTGTGACTACAATCCACCCCCGAGGGGATGGATTTCCACCTTGCGAGAGAGAAGAAGCATAATAACCTATAATAAAATTCCAGAAGGTTTACACAAAGAACTTTACCAGGACCGTTACCAGCCTTTTCTTAAGGTGACTCAGGCATCATGTTGAATAGGAGGCAAAATACCGCGAGGGAAACACCAACAATATGAGAGTAGAGCATCGTACTGAGAGTGCAGGAATCCGGTGGAGCCAGTATTGAAACGAGCACGCAGGATTTCCAACCACCCCATGCGGTATGTTTGGTAGAGTCTTTCTTACCACTATATCCCCATGGCCGAATCAGAATGGGGTATGAGTGCCACACTCTATCCAAATTCACCCAGACGAATGTCAGATAGCTTGAAGGTTCACACTATTGACGGGTCGAGTGAAAGTCAATCTTCTTCTAGCAGTCAAATCAATATCAATCTAATTAGCTGTTGGTTGGGAAAGATCTCACCTGCTATGGTGCTTATAAGGTAAGGGTTTATAGCTATCCCTCTTAAGCGATTCATGAAGGGAGGGCTACCATGCCTAGCTCTATAGCAGGTAGCGGGTAGAGTTTCTAGGGTAAGGAACACATAACCACTAGAAAAGAGCATGGAAGAAAGTATGACTCATCAAAGGTACTCGAATGAACTTTCTGTTACTTCAAATTGGCATTTCATGAAGGTCCTTCCGACGGACCCCATGGAAAATCCTATAGCGGATGGTCTCCTTCCTCCAAGATGGAGGAAACGTGAATACCATACCCATATGCACCTATCTAGAGCTGCAACCAGGTATCATTACAACCAAACAAACTATGCAACAGACACTCCATTCTCATCTCCAAAAATTGTCGAATGGCCTTCCGGGGTCACTCTACCTGCATATTAACTCGCGCATGGTGGGATGGTTGGTACGATGTACTATATATCATCACCGATTCTTGTGTGGTGCGCGTGGATTCCTATCGAGCTCCGCGTACCACTGCACTGCCATTTTTAGCCGACATGCATCACCCAATTAGGGACATAATTCATGTTCATATGATAGATGTTCACATATATATTTTTTTAACTATCCAATTTAATTAAAATGATAGAAAACCCATAACCACTCTTTGAATAAATATCAATCTTTAATTTGTGGCTACTAAAAATATTCTAAACTATTCTATGGAAGTTAAATTCCTAACATTAAAAAAGTTTAATTATATTTCAAGATAGAGAAAAAAAATAAAAAAAAATACAAAGTGCATAAAATAAACTCTTTAATAAAATACATATAATGAAATCAACAATGAAACATTAAATCTAATTATTATTCAATTATATATTTTGTATTCTTAATGTTCAATATCATGTTTTTCTTATATAAATGATCCAAAAACACACCATTCCAAAGATAAATCACATCTACATTTAATTCATTTAGGTGTTTCGATTCCACGTGAAGAGATTTTATACAAATATGAAAACTTATTTTCACCAATCAAGTTTCTTTGGAACCGTCAAATTTGATCAATTTTTTTCAAAACGTCAATTTTGATAGGCATTTGAGTTTTCAATTTTTTTATTTTTTTTCTAAGGAAAATTGCAATAAAAAAAGCCCAGAAACCCTTAATTTAATTAACATTTTTCACACCAAACATGAATTCAACAAAAACACTCAATGACAATCTCAACACATGTAACGGCCCACACAGAGTTAAGGTGCAGAAGCAGTCGCAGGTAAGGTGCCTCAATTAATGCTCGCCGCCCTTGGCGTTCTTTGATCTGTATTCATCATCCATTACGTTAATAGAATCGAAACCTATATGAACACCTATATGAACACATTAAGGCACTACATCATGAATCAATACATTCAGAATTCATCCATACTAAGCATATTTTTGCAAATTGGTTGAAGTTATTCACTTATATTGCACAAGGAAGGAAATTAATCACAATAGCAAGGAAAAAAAACACAGAAGAAAAAATAGTCAAGGTAGAAGATCAAATTGATAACACCTTATCAGTTGGGTCCCTTTAGCTGGCCTCACAGTTACCAATCATCAATCTTTTGTTCTCCCTTTTCTCATTTCCTACTGTACTCTGCTTTGACAACATAGTTTGATTTTTCTCATGTTGGAAAGGGGTTTTGCAGAGTGTTTTTGGCACCATTAACCATACATATATCCTATAATTTTATGCCCCAACTGCACGCAATCCTATACTATTCCTAGAGAAGTAGCCCCGATGGTCTTCTCATTTTAGAAGCTACTGGTGTCTCCCACTCGACGCAAGGGTAGGCTAACATTTTATGTGTCGCTATATCTATACTAAGCCAAGTGCTTGCTATGAAACCTTTATTTTTGGAGTAACCACCACACCTCTATGGAATCCATAATTTCCACCCTGGGGATCCTAGTTACTGGTTTGGAAGTTTACCAACACTTGCGAGTTTTAGTGTAATGGAAAACCTCTACATGGTATCAAAACCTGAACCCAGGTTCGATTCCCCCGAGCTGCGTTTGAGGGGTGTATGGATTCCTTGAGCTGTGTTTGAGGGAGGGTGTTGGAGTAATCACCACACCTCTATGGAATCCATAATTTCCACCCTGGGGATCCTAGTTACTGGTTTGGAAATTTACCAATACTTTCGAGTTTTAGTGTAATGACAAACCTCTACACTTATTTATATTGGAAGGTGAAATTATGATGACCATGATGTTGCGTATAACTGACAGGTACCGAAATACGCATAGAATTTGGACAAAGGAGGAGGTGGAGGCCTGGAAACCCATTGTATACGATTTCCACAATAAAGAAGGTGTTTTCGTCTCTCAAATTTGGCACATTAGAAGAGCTTCCCATGTCGGTAAGTATATCTATGGTTTTCATTACATTTCTATCTGTTAATTCCTTTCATATACCTCCTTGTCGAATCTCTCTAGAGTGTATTGGATTTGTTCATTTTCTTCTCGAGCATAATTCCCACAATCATGTCACACTTTGTTTGCTTCACTTGGTCATGATTCCTCATCATGAAAAATAGATCGTGAAAACTCTCAGTCTATTGCCTTAGTAAATTTGTATTAGGTTAGCTTTTTGATGGATGTAGAGTATGTCTTTTTTAAGATCATTTTGTCAATTTCCTTGAATAGAGATGGCTGAGTGGCTCTATAAAATGTGGATTATAAACCCTATGGCCAGGATACCTTTTCGTCACCAGACCAGAAAATATAGGGACAGACGGTGTTACCTAATGGCAAAGATCTTGCCCATCATTCCACTCCTCGAGCCCACCCAATGGCCAGGCTACCGTTTCATCAACAGATCATAAAATATCGGGATATACGGTGTTACCCAATGGCAAATATGTCGCCGATTATTCCACTCCTCAATCTCTAAAAACATAGGAGATTCCAGAGATTATTAATGACATTTGTCTTGCTGAAAGAAATTCTATCAAATTAGATGAATCTTCTTACATAAGTCATAAATTTAGCATTTAGGTATTTTCACACTTATTACATAGGATAGAACTATTTTTATCCTAGGATTAAGATATTAATAAAACGAATAAGATATTAATAAAACAACCGAGCTTTTGTTTTTCTTATAATAGGGCACCACTCCTTTCTTAACCTTTTATATGCATATAGTTCATTAATGATGCTGAATATGACCAAATAGAGCCGATTTTCATTACATCATTATATAGTTCTATTCAAATAAATATACACCATTATATAGTTCTCTGTCAAATAAATAGGGAAGTGTTACCTTCTTCCGTTCATAGTTTTGATGGATTTTGTGTAGGTTTTGATGGTGCGGAAATTCATGGTGGTCATGGATATCTTTTTGATCAGTTTATGAAAGAAAACATAAATAACAGGATCGATCGGTACGGTGTGACATTACAGAACCGATTCAGGTTTCCTCTCGAGGTTATTGAATCAGTGGTGGAAGAAATTGGAGCAGAACGAGTGGGAATACACCTCTATCCATTTGCCGATTTTTTTTTTTTTTATGCTAGTGACACAGATCCTGAGGCGTTGGGGCTTTACATGTCCAAGAGCTTAAATAAATACAACATCCTATATGCCCATTATGTGGAACCCAAACTGGAAGTTACCTTTTAATTTGTTGCAACAAACAAGCGTTTGTTTCCAATGAGGAAGACATTGAAGGGATAATTTTTTGTTGTAGGAGGTTACGAGCTACATAGATGTGATTAAAGAATGTAGCAGTTAACAACATTTTTAATTCTTCCAAAATCAAATAAAGTATATCAGTGTCATCTTAAAAAAAAATAGAAATTTTCAAAATATACAAGTGAAATAAAAAATTTAGCAATAATCTGGACATAAAAAGTATCTCTGGTAGAGTTAAAAATGGAAATGTGAAAAATACAAAATTATATAAAAAAATTTCAAAAAATCTGGACATGAAAAGTATCTCTAGTAGAGCCATAAATAATCCTACACACAATATCCTACAAACTAAAGGAAAAATGGGGTCCCAAACCATTTCCGAAGGAATTCATGGCAATAAAGTGAAGAGATTCTTCAGTAGGGAAAAACTAGAGGATCATGGATGAAGAGAACAGAATGAGAGAAAGGTGGGTATATGTTTATGAGTTGCATAAATCAAAATTATTAAGTTGACAATTAAAAACTATGGAATTTAGTGGTGGAAAAAATTTCAATCCTTATAGAGGGACAACTGGGAAGTTAAGGTTTAATAAAAACAAATTATATATTTAAAATGTTGTAGAAAATATAAATTGAAATTGCAATAAATTTGGAATTGTTTTTTTTTAATATAAAATTTAATTTTAAAAAATAGAAATTTCTATTTTAAAAAAATATAATAAATAATAAATTGCATATTAAAATAATTTACCCATTGAAAAGCACAAAATTCTATATGAAAGTATGATGGAAAACATTAAGTTTGTAATTGTTCAAAATAGTAAGTTTCTACAATAAAGAATAATAGAATAATAAAATCTATTATTACATATTTGTATATATTTCAAATTTTTAATTGAATTTCAATTTCAATTTCAATTTGATAATTATGGGTTGATAATTTCCTTCCAAAATTAGATTCAAAATGAAATCAGATCATCAAACCGTCAGTGATATTTCAGCTGTGTGCTTGGTATTTACTGGAGATGGTGAGAAATAAAACAAATATCGAAGACACTCATATATCTCCCGGTAGCTTATAGCTACCATGAACTCCAACCTGAAGGCTGCTAGGCTTTATTTGGTGGGATAGGGTAGTCCTTAAAAATGCCAAACCCTTACATTCTTTGAATGCTAAATAAACCCTTAGATTCTCTGAATTCAAGTTTCTACGATTCATATTATTGGATAGAAGCCTTGTTTAAAAAACCCTCACAATATTGGAATGCAACAACAGTTATATTTCATACAGTTAATACAAGCACAGTATTTCAAAACATTCTAAACATCAATTGATCCCATCATCGTACTAACAGGGTTTGAATGAATATTATCCATCAGCGGTGGAACAGGAGATATGTCTTCACCCACATAACACGGTTCAATATCGAATTATAATACGCAATTTTCTTTTATGAGGATGTTGGTGGCCAACAATAATGTTTCTTGCAATAATTGAACTACTTACAACAAAGGAGAAAGCAAATATTACCAAGATACTGACTACAAGAGCTAAAGCTACCAGGAAAGTCACTTTTCCCTAATAACATGACATATTTTATAAGGACCCGATCTAAGTTTCTATATCTTGTGAATTATATGGAAATTTCAGTGCACTGCACATGAACACAATGATAAAGATTCTTAGTTACATGAAAATTTCAGTGTAGATAAAAAGGTCCTTAATTACTTGAAATCTCCATGGTACATGAATTGGATGAAATCTTTTTCACATTGGCATAAAGACATAGGATTAATAATATGAAACTAAACCTTTTGCACGAAAACCTAAATATAATTAAATAATTTTCGGCTCCCGTTGTGGATGATATTCAAAGGTAGTCGTTTCTAATAAAACATGTAATCTGATTATTAAGATTGTAAAAGAATGCTTCGGCTACATATCGTAGATTTTTCTTTAAGAATGTTGATGAAGTCAGGAGAAATAGAAATAGCTGAGTACTGTCCTCGCCATTATGCGACAAAAATGGAATATGAGAGAGGCCGTTAAAGCGAACATCAACTTATTGACACGTCCAGATGTCCACAAATCAAGAACGTCTATTGTCAATAAAACAACGCCCCTTAAACCGATCATCAGGGTCATAATTGAACCGATCATCAACACACTGTCTCTTTCAATGGAATGTAGGGAAATGTTCCATCGTGAAGGCACTCTGCTTCTCTCCACTGCTGCTTTGTCCTCTGTTTTAAAATGTACCTTGAACTCAAGCGCTACTGCTTGCACAACCTTGTCAGAGTTTCAAAACTGCGTGACATGTGCAACGATGAAATTCTATTTTAGATTGAAAAGTTTAAGATATAACGGAAAAGGCTGAATGCATGCAATGAGAGGATTCTGGATGAATAGCTTTTACCAATATTTTCTTTGTTAAACCTAATCTCTGCATCATCGAGTTTATCTCTTCATTATCGAGTTTAAAAGATATTTTATCTTTAATCAACCAACGCTCCCCACCTTCCACTTTAAAAGATGTTTTATCTTTAATCAACCAACGGTTATATTCTATTATAGCTTTTTAGACTAAATTTGAACCGAATTGGGTTCGTTGTTCGGACGTCCAGGTATTCCTTTGACATAAATTTTGTAAATTGCATTAGGAAATAAATATGTATTTCGAGTTGTTATTTTCAAATTTTAAAAGTTATTTTTTACATTTATGTCTATTTAAGTTTTGACGCGATACTGTGACTGTTTTCTATTTTATTTTATTTTTTTAATATTTTTTTGGTAAATTTTTCTCTCTTTTTGCTAATTTGCTTCAAATTCACCAAAACAGTTTTGCAAGGTTAAATTTAAATTATAATTATATAGTTTGCAAAAATCTAATATATAAAAAAATGAATTGCAAAATTCAAATGAAAAGAAAAAAATACTAATAATTAAACTAAGGTTTTAAATCCTAAATAAATCCAAAATAGCCACTAAATATTATATTTAAATTGAATTACCATATAAAAAAAATTAGGCTCTATTAAAAAAATAAAACCTAAAACAACCCATATACATTTATGAAAACACAATTTATTGATCTTAAAAACACAAACTACCCATTTCACTTTAAACCATATATAGTATATAATGTCTTTTGGATGTATACTTCTTTTATAGTTGTAATATCTTTTTGGGCTGTAATTTTGAAAATTTATTTATATAGTAAAAACACAAACTACCCATTTCACTTTAAACCATATATAGTATATAATTTCTTTTGGATTTATAATTCTTTTATGTTTGTAATATCTTTTTGCGCTGTAATTTTGAAAAATTATTTATATAGTGTAATTTAAAATTTAGTGCATTTTAAAGTTTAAATATAAAATAATAATTTTACAATAATAATTTGTAAAATTAATATATTTTAAAATAATAATACTTTATATTATTATAATAATTTTTTAATTAAATTTAATATATTGAACATACATTTTAAAAATTAATTATATAATTAAATATTTAAAACAATAACATTATATCAATTTTAAAAAATTATAATTTTTAAATAAATGGATGATACTATATTAACCGATACAAGTGTGGTATAGTCCATAGCGAAGAACTCCTAAATTAGTGAGTATTGGTAGTTCAGTTAGAACGTGTCAGCAAGGTAGTAAATATTGCCAATTCCGCTAAAGCGTGACAGCAAGCGTCCAGATGAGAGCGGACGATCATATATGTTGGTAAGCAAGTTGTTCTTATCAAATATAAAAAAATAATATATATAATTATTTAAAATTAATAATTTATAATATAAGCATTATATATAAGGTAGATTAATTAATAAATGAAATAGTTTTTTTCTCTAATCATTATATTTGTTTACGGAGATTATGATTTCTTGTTGTTAAAAACACATTTATGAATGTATAATAGATTAGGAGATTTGAGAGGCACTCAAACACCCTACCTAATTCCAATAATCCTTACTAATGATAACATTTTTTTTATTTAAGATTGAAGTATGTATGAAAACATTTACGTAATAAATATTGTATTAATAAAAATATGAATTCAAAGTATTGAGAAATGGGACACTCGAAGATGAGAGTCTTGCTTAAAATAATTCTCCCATGATAGAGTTTTTAGATGAAATTCTAGATAAACTTAATGTAGGAGAGAGAAAGATCCATTATGCTGCTTACTTAGAAAAATATGTTAATTTTGGATAAGCATAAGAGCATCATGAGATATGAAGACGATTTTTAGCAAATGACAAACTGGCTACCCGAACGTGCACAAGGGACCCAGGTGGTCACAACTTAGCAAAACTGATACGGGCGCCCTCGAACGAAACGGCCCGACCGAAAGGTGCCCGGTTGGGCGCCGATCTCACACGGCACGACACGATGTGCCCGAACGAACGTCGATGCCACAAGGGAGAAAACAACAAATGAGCCACCCGAACATGCACAAGGCACCCAGACGATCACAACTTAGCAAAACTGATATGGGCGCCCTCGAACGAAACGGCCCGACCCAACCCGAATGCGCATGTTCAGGCGACCTCACACGACGCGACATGGCGCGCCCGATCGAACGATGCCACAAGGGAGAAAACGGCAAACGGGCCACCCAAACATGCACAAGGCACCCGGGCAGTCACAACATTAGCAAAACTGATACAGGCACCCTCAAATGAAATGGCTCGACACGAACGCACCTGGTCGGGCAACCTCACAGTAGGATGCGACATGGCACGCCCAGCGAATCGATTCCACAAGGGAGAAAATGGGAAACGAGCCACCCGAACACGCACAAGGCACTCAGATGGTCACAACTTAGCAAAACGGATACGGGCGCCCTCGAATGAAACGACCCGACCTGAACACGCATGGTCGAGTGACCTCAGATGGCGCACCTGACCAAATGATGCCACAAGGGAGAAAATGACAAATGGGCCGCTTGAGTGTGCAGAAGGCACCCGGGCGGTGACAACTTATCAAAACTGATACGGGTGCCATCGAAAGAAATGGCCTGACCCAACCCGAACGCGCCCGGTCGGGCGACCTCACACGGCATGATATAGCATACCAGACCGAATGATGCCACAACAGAGCAAATGGGAAATGGGCCGCCCGAACATGCACAAGGGACCCGGGTGTTCACAACTTAGCAAAACTGATACAGGTGCCCTTAAACGAAACAACCCAACCAGATCATGCCCGGTCTGGCCAACTCACACGGTGCAACACAACGTGCCCGACCGATGATGCCACAAGGGAGCAAACGACAAACGGGCCACCCGAACGTGCACTAGGCACCTAGGTGGTCACAAATTAGCAAAACTGATACAGGTGCCCTCGAACGAAATGGCCCGACCCGAACGTGGGCGGTTGGGCGACCTTACATGGCGCACCTGACCGAATGATGCCACAAGGGAGAAAATGGAAATCGGGTCGCCCTAACGTTCACAAGGCACCCGGGCGGTCACAACTTAGCAAAACTGATATGGGCGCCCTCGAACGAAACGACCCAGCTCGAACTCGCCCCGTCAGGCGACCTCACACATCGCGACACGAGGAATGATACCGCAGGGGAGCAAACGGAAAACGGGCCACCCAAACATGCAGTGCAAGGGACCCGGGCGGTCACAACTTTGCAAAACTGAAACGGTCACCCTCGAGCAAAACGGCTCGACCCGGACATGCCTTGTCGATTTCCCTCACACAGCGCAACATGGCGCGCCTGACTGAACGATGCCACAAGGGAGAAAATGGGCAAACGGGCCACCCGAATGTGCACAAGCCAACTGCGTGGTCTTAACTTAGCAAAATTGATACGAGCGCCCTCAAACGAAATGCCTCAACCCGAATGCACCTAGTCGGGCAACTTCACACGGCGCGAAATGGCGCACATGACCAAACGATGCCACAAGGGAGAAAACAGAAAATGGGCCGCCTGAACGTGCCCAAGGCACCCGGGCAGTCAAAACTTAGAAAAAATGATACGGGCGCCCTCGAATGAAACAGCCCGACCTGAACACGCCTCGTCGAGTGACCTCACATGGCGCGTCACGGCGTGCCCGATTGAATGATGCCACAAGAGAGAAAATGACAGATGGGCCACCTGAATGTGCACAAATCACTCGGGCGGTCACAACTTCGAAAAACAGATACGGGCGCCCTCAAGCGAATTGGCCCGACCTGAACGAGCCCGGTCGAGCCACCTGAGATGGCACGACACGGTGCGCCCAACCAAACGATGCCACAAGGGAGAAAATGGAAAACGAGCCTCCCGAATGTGCACAATGCACCCGAGTGATCACAAATTAGCAAAACTGATACGGGCACCCTCGAATGAAATGACCTGACTCGAACGCGCCTGGTTGGGCGACGTCACACGGCGCGACATGACACGCCCGACCGAATGATGCCAGAAGGGAGAAAATGACAAACGGGTCACTCGAACGTGCATAAGGCACCCGAGAGATCACAACCTAGCAAAACTTATATGGGCACCCTAGAACAAAACAACCCGACTTGAATGCGCCGTGTCGGGAGACCTCGCACGGCGTGACACGGCGCGCCCAACTGAGCGATACCACAAGGGAGAAAATGGAAAATAGGCCACCTGAATGTGGACAAGGCACCCGGGCGGTCACAACTTAGCAAAAATGATACTGGCGACCTCGAATGAAACGACCCGACCCGACCTGAATGCAAAGGAAATATTATGCTTAACATGGTGGCTGATAAATGATTAATGGTTTGTGCAAATGAGTGTGAGGTGCAGGAAGGTCCATTGTACGATGATACATTATAGGTACATCCATGCCACCAAGATATGAAGATATGAAGATTAGTCAGTAAATGCTATCATAATTATTGTAAATGCTTTAAGCTAGATATTTGCTTACTTCTTTGTAAGATTTATAACAATGGTTAAGGGATGGTATCCATTATAAGCCATTGAGTGAGGGGTGAACACCCTCACGAGCGTTTAATAATAAAATTAAACATTTGCTAGTTTTCACCCTACAGGGTTTCCAGGGTATATTGGTGTTCAATGGTGTGATTGATTGTTGTTTCACATTGATCATGTTGAATTATTTTCTTGTTGTTGTGTTCATAATGTCAAGTATGTGATGGCTACAGTTATAATGAAATAATTAGAAGGTTACATCATACAGTTTTATGTTAATGTACTACAATAGTGGTTGTTAATGAACATTTATCTAATTATTAGTGAGAAATATTAAATGGTGATTTTGATAGTTATCATGTTTGTTACAACTAACCACTTATAAATTTATATAGACACACAAAGAATACTTATTCTCACAAAATTAGTGCCTAGGAAAATTGATGAATCCCATAAATAATAAAATAATAAGATGACACTATAAATACAATGGAATGATAAAATGAACAAATACAATTTTATAAAGATGTATATATGTTCTAAACATAGGAAAATCTCTAGTACAATATCGATTGTCAACCACAACAATGATAAAATTTGTTTAAGAATACATTATCTATCTTATAAATTAAAATAAGGATAAGAAATATTGATAATCAATATATGATAAAAGTTAAAATATTTAACTTATTATAAAGAAGTATAAAAATTAATTAAATTATAATGCTTTTAAAATCATTATTATCAATTATTAAAAAATTACTATATATGTTAAATATATATAAATTTTAAAATATATATATTAATACATTTATTCTCACTTTTGTTTGACCGTTACCTTGCAAAGCAATTGATATGTTTGACCCATAGTTAGCAAGTTCGGCTGTAACTTGCAAAGAAATTGTTATGCTTGACCCATACTTAGCAAGTTCGGCTGTATTGGTCCATAAAAATATAGAAAATACGTTAAAATGAGGTAATTCGAATTCGGTACTGAATTTTATTTGAAAATAAAATTTAATAAAAACAAATTCTATATTTAAAATGTTGTATGAGATAGAAATCAAAATTGCAATGCATTTGAAAAGGATTTATTTTTTAATATAAAATTTAATATTTAAAAAATAAAAAATAAAATAGAAAAATTAGAAATCAAAATTGCAATGGATTTGAAAAAATTTATTTTTAATACAAAATTTAATATTTAAAAATAAAAAATAAAAATATAAAAAGTTATATAAAAAAATTATAGTAAATAATTAATTATATATTTAAAAAATATATCGGTATGAAAAAGATTAAATTTGATATTAAAATATAATAGAAAAAAATAAATTTATAATTCTTAAAAATAATAAATTTCTAAAATAAAGAAAATAAATTTTATTTGTAGATATTTATAAATTTATTTAAGAAATTTGAATTTGATAATTAAAAATGCCAAATAACCCTTACATTCTTTGAATTTAAATAACCCTGACATTTTTCAGAATTCAAGTTTCAGCTATTCATCATTTTTTGATATAAGTCTTTTGAATTAATCACAAAGTATCTTTTGTATTTGAGATTAATCCAGAAGACTTGTTTCAAAAACTATAGGAACACAACAACAGTTAATGATATTTCATAGAGTGTTTACAAGCACGATATTTCATACGATTTTAAACCACATTTTTACCTCATTATAGTACTAAGAGGGTTAGAATGAATATTATCCATAGCTTTGGAACACGATTGAAAATTATAATATACAAGCTTTTTTTTATGAGGACGTTGATGGCCAACAACGTCTCTAATAAAATACGTAATCTGATTATTAAGATTGAGATTGTTCTTCAAGAACGTTGAGGAAGTCAGGAGAAATAGAAATTGTTGAGTACTGTCCTAGCCATTATGCAACATCAACTTATGTCCACAAATCAAGAATGGCTATTGCCAATAAAACAACGCCCATTAAACTGTGTAACAGGGTCATAATTGAACCGATCACAAACAGACGGTCTCTTTCACTGGAATGCATGTTAATGTTCCATCGTGAAGGCATTCTGTCGACTCCTGCTTAGTCCTCTGTTTAAAATGTACCTTAAACTGAAGCGCTACTGCTTGCACAGCCTCCTCGGATTTTCAAAACTGCGTGACCCCCGCTACAAATCGGCTATAAATCGCGGTATTGGTGTTCAAGCAATGAGCGGGGATTGTGGATGAATAGCATTTACCAAGATTTTCTTTCTTAGCTTTTACCAAGACTTTATTTCTTAAACATAATCTCTAAACCATCCAGTTTAGAAGATGTTTTATCTTAAATCGTCCAACGGTTATATTTTATTATAGATTTTTTAAACTAAATTTGACCCTTTTACCAGGATTTTCTTTCTTAAACATAATCTCCGCACCATTCAGTTTAAAAGATGTTTTATCTTTAATCGTGCAACGGTTATATTTTATTATACATTTTTAAAACTAAATCCGGACAGGGTTCGTTGTTACGATGTCAAGTACTTCTTTAACCTATAAATTTTGTAAATAAATACATATTGCATCTTAAAATGAGTTTTTTTTTAATTTTAAAAGTCATCTTTTTACATTGATGTCTATCTAAGTTTTGACTGTGTAGTGTTACTGTTTCCTAGTTTATGTTATTTTTTATTTTTTATTTTTATATTATTATTTTTCTTGGTATTTTTTTCTAGTGAATTTTGCTAATTTGCTTAAAATTCACCAATGTGTTTTTTTGCAACTTTAAGTGTTAATTATATAATTTGCAAACTCTAATATCTAAAAAACAATGTATTATAAAAAAAATGTATTGCAAAATTCAAATCAAAAGGACAAAAATATTAATAACTAAACTACTCCAGTTTTAAATCCTAAATAGTCACTAAGTATTTTATTTGAATTGAATTGTCATATAAAATAATTTAGGATTAATTAAAAGAAAAAACAAAAAGAATCTATATACATTTATACATATTTATACATTTATAAAAAAACACAATTTATCTTTTTAATATTGGTCTTAAAACACAAATTACTCATTTCACTTGAAACCATTATAAGTTGCATTGGTTAATGCGAACTAACAGTAGCCAATAGGAAAATTTGTTGCTAAAGTCATGTCTTCTAAGGGACCTCTCAACTCAATTCCTACCAGTCAAGTTAAAAATTGTGTTATATGAAAATTTGCATAAAAATTTGTAACCTACATTGGCCAATGTTAGCTAAATCAATAGTGGTTAATAGGAAAATGAAATCCTATAGTATTTATTTGGGAGGAACTAATAAATTGAAATGTGGTTACTAAATACTAGTAAGCCTCGACATCACAAATATCTAAATATAATGCATGAATATTTTAACAATATCCATAAATTATGGCATAAAGTATGTGACTTAGTTGTCCACATGACCTTGAAGTTATGGTCCAATAAAATGTTTGAAAATTATTTTTTTAATAATATTGAAAAATATATTTATATTTCAAAGTTACATTATAAGTTGCATTGGTCAATGTTAAACTAATAGTGTTCAATAAGAAAATCCATTGCTAGAATCTTTCCTTGGCAAGAATCCCTTGCAATAAAAATTTAACAAATTATAAAGAAATGACAAAGGTTAGAAAAACAAATCCTTGAAGATATCATTGTGTTGTATCACCTTGGAAGAACAATTTCCATTACTTCCACACATCCCATAACTAGTGCCATTGTTACCAAAATCACCAAACACTTAATCCTAGGTTTAAACTCCATATTATCATTTTCTCTTTTAATTTCAAAGTCCACAATTAATCAAAAGTTGCATTTAACCACAATTCGTTATTAAATAGCATAGTCATATAAATCAAATGGCTTGTAAATCTTGACACACATCAAAGCATCAATTTCGTAATACATTTTTAAAAATTCATAAAAATCAAGTAAATCAAAACTTTATTTTAAATTATTGTTTATATAAAAATTAATATATGCCCTAGACATACCTAAATTTTGGACAGTAAATGAATTTTATACTTTTTTTGTTTATATATATATATATATATATATATATATATATATAAGCTTGGTAGTACCTTTCATTTTTCTCTGTTATTTTTTTCAACTCAATCTTTCATCAACATGTCGAGATGCATCACTCCTATTGGGGAGGGGAATTGAACCTGTGATGAGTGCTATAAGATCTGCCCTGATCATCGTTTAAGCAAGCCACCAAGGACATATATATTCCCTTATCACTGTTTAACCAAACCTCCAAAGACTTAGATATATGTGCTTTAAAAAAAATTGTTACACTCTTTTGTTTTATTGAGTTTTGTTCACATCTAATTTCCTTTTACATGTATAATATTATTGTATATACCTATTTTTTTTGTTAAAAAAATTAATTTAGGTGACACATTCAATATTATTTTTTATTTTTCAATTAAGAAAATGTAGAAGAAGATTATTGATTATGGAGGTTCACTCTAACTTTAT
Source organism: Pinus albicaulis (assembly GCA_034641835.2). Lineage (NCBI taxonomy): Eukaryota > Viridiplantae > Streptophyta > Pinopsida > Pinales > Pinaceae > Pinus > Pinus albicaulis. The sequence continues at coordinate 78,178 of JAXQQM020087867.1, forward strand.
CATGCATATTCTTAACCTATAAATAGTCTTTGTCCAAAAAACCATAATTCATGTTTTTTTTTCTGAGTCAAATATTAGTAATTATATTATCAAGAAATCTTTAGATGAGAAATACATGTCAACAGGCTTAGAAAAATACTCAAGCCTAAATTTAAGAAGCATATAATGTGGAGGAAGACCATGACAACAAATGTCATTAGTTATTATTGGGTGGCTTATATGCCATGACTTGCATAACACAAAATAGTAAAAACTACAATTCATAAAAATCCTCACTATGCGGGTGGATTTGGGTGAAATACTGGAGGAGTAGTGAAGAGAGAAGCACATTCATGCATGTGAAAATCAATTTGTTCCACCCTCGCTTCCAAAAAATGAAGGTGGTCATTTGTTTATGTGTGCTGCTAGCGTAGACCTTCGACTGAGTCTAGGATCTCACTTTGCATTTGCTAAAGATCATTAATGTAAGCTACCAATTCATTTTGATCAACATACCTCTACTCCCTTAGAGTTTCCATAAGGAGGCAGGGGCCTCCATGTGACCCAGGCTGTAGGCTGGTAAGAAAGTCGCAACCTCACCCAAGAGATGATTCTCAGTATATTCCCTGTGGGAGCTTAGCTCCTCGTCGTGTGGTCGCCCTACGATTCGACGAGAAAATCATCCATTGCACGGGTGTCCTCTCTACCAAGGTATTATTTAACCATTCTGAATACAATCCACCCCTGAGGGGATGGCTTTCCACCTCGCGAGAGAGAAGCAGAATAACCTATAATAAAATTGCAGAAGGTTTACATAAAGAAATTTACCAGGACAGTTAATAGCCTTTTCCTCGGGTGACTTAGGCATCGTGCTGAATACGAGGCAAAATACCGCGAGGGAGACACCAACAATATGAGCGTAGAGCGTCGTATCGAGAGTGTAGGAATCCGGTGGAGCCAGTATTGAAACGAGCACTCAAGATTTCCAACCACCCCATGCAGTATGTTTGACAGACGCTTTCTTACCACTATATCCTCATGGCCAAATCAAAATGGGGTATGAGTGCCACACTCTATCCAAATTCACCTAGATGAATTTCAGATAGCTTGAAGGTTCACACTATCGATGGGTCGAGTGAAAGTCAATCTTTTTCTAGCAGTAAAATCAATATCAATCTAATTAGCTGTTGGTTGGGAAAGATCTCACCTGCTCTGGTGCTTATAAGGTAAGGGTTTATAGCTATCCCTCTTAAGCGCTTCATGAAGGGAGGGATACCAGGTCTAGTTCTATAGCAGGTAGCAGGTAGAGTTTCTAGGGTAAGGAACACTTAACCACTAGAATAGAGCATGGAAGAAAGTATGACTCATCATAGGTACTCAAATGAACTTTCTATTACTTCAAATTGGCATTTCATGAAGGTCCTTCCCCCGGACCCCATGGAAAATCCTATAGCAGATGGTCTCCGTCCTCCTAGATGGAGGCAGCGTGAATACCATACCCGTATGTGCCTATCCAGAGTTGCAAACATGTAGCATTACAACCAAACAAACGATGCACTAGACACTCCCTTCTCATCTCCAAAAATTGTCGAATGGCCTTCCGGGGTCGCTCTACCTGCAGATTAACTCGCACACAGTGGGATGGTCAGTACGATGTACTGTATATCATCATCAATTCTTGTGTTATGCGCGTGGATTCCTATCGAGATCCACATACCACCACACTTCCATTTTTAGCTGACATGCATCACCCCATCGGGGACATAATTCATGTTCATATGATAGATGTTCACATATATATTTTTTTAATTATCCAATTTAATTAAAATGATAGAAAACCCATAACAACTCTTTGAATAAATATCAACCTTTAATTTGTGGCAAACCATTCTATGGAAGTTAAATCTCTAACATTAAAAATTTTTAATTATATTTCAAGATAGACAAACAAACAAACAAAAAATATACAAAGTGCATAAAATAAACTCTTTAATAAAATACATATGATGAAATCAACAATGAAACATTAAATTTAATTATTACTCAATTATATATTTTGTATTCTTAATGTTCATTATTATATATTTTTTTTTATAAATGATCCAACAACACACCATTCCAAAGACAAATCACATCTACATTTAAGTTATTTAGGTGTTTTGATTCCATGTGAATAGGGATTGTATACAAATATGAAAACTTCTTTTCACCAATCAAGTTTCTTTGGAGCCGTCAAATTTGATCAATTTTTTTCAAAACCTCAATTTTTATAGGCACTTGAGTTTTCAATTTCTTTTTTTCTTTAAAGACAAATTGCAATAAAAAAAATCCCTAAAACCCTTAATTTATTTAACATTTTTCTCACCAAACATGAACTCAACAAAAACACTCAATGACTCTCTCAACACATGTAACGGCCCACAGAGAGTTAAGGCGCAGAAGCAGTCGCAGGTAAGGTGCCTCAATGAATGTTCGCCGCCCTTGGCGTTCTTTGATCTATATTCATCACCCATGAAGTTAATCAAATCAAAACCTATATGAACACAGTAAGGCACTGCGTCATGAATCAATCCATTCAGAATTCATCCATACTAAGCATATTTTTGCAAATTGGTTGAATTTATTCACTTATATTGCACAAGGAAGGAAATTAATCACAATAGCAAGGAAAAAAAACACAGAAGAAAAAACCATCAAGTTTAGTTGGCCTCATAGTTACCAATCATCAATCTTTTGTTCTCCCTTTTCTCATTTCGTACTATACTCTATTTTGAAAACATAGTTTGATTTTTCTCATATTGGAAAGGGGTTTTACAGAGTGCTTTTGGCACTATTAACCATATATATATTCTATAATTTTATGCCCCAAATGCACGCAATCCTATACTATTCCCAGAGAACTATCCCAGTGGTCTTCTCATTGCAGAAGCTACTAGTGTATCCCACTCTGCGCAAGGGTAGGCTAACATTTTATGTGTCGCTAAGCCTAGTGCTTTATGAAACCCTTATTTTCAGAGTAATCACCACACCTCTATGGAACCCATAATTTCCACCCTGGGGATCGTAGTTACTAGATTGGAAGTTTACCAATACTTGCAAGTTTTAGTGTAACGGAAAACCTCTACATGGTATCAGAGCTTGAACCCAGGTTCGATTCCCCCGAGCTGCGTTTGAGGGGTGTATTGATTCCCTGAGCTGCGTTTGAGGGAGGGTGTTGGAGTAATCACCACACCTCTATGGAATCCATAATTTCCACCGTGGGGATCCTAGATACCTGATCCAAATCTTGGGTTGATGCCATTTCCCATTCGGATCATTACCGGATTGGAAATTTACCAATACTTGCGAGTTTTAGTGTAACGGAAAACCTCTACACTTATTTATATTGGAAGGCCAAATTATGATGACCATGATGTTGTGTACAATTGACAAGTACCCAAATATGCCTAGAATTTGGACAGAGGAGGAGGTGGAGGTCTGGAAACCCATTGTGTACGATTTCCACACTAAAGGAGGTGTCTTTTTCTCTCAGATTTGGCACATTGGAAGAGCTTCCCATGTGGGTAAATATATTTATCGTTTGTATTACATTGATATCGGTTAATTCCTTTCATATACCTCCTTGTCGAATCTCTCTATAGTGTATTGGATTTTTTCATTTTCTTCTCAAGAATAATTCCCACAATCATGTCACACTATTTTTGCTTCAGTAGGTCATGATTCCTGATCATGAAAAATAGATCGTGAAAATTCTCAATCTATTGCCTTAGTAAATCTGTATTAGGTTAGTTTTTTTATGGATGTAGAGTATGTATTTTTTAAGAACATTTTGTCAGTTTCCTTGAATAGAGATGGCTAAGTGGCTCTATAAAATGTGGATTATCAACCCAATGGCCAGGATACCTTTTCGTCACCAGATCATAAAATATAGGGACAGACGGTGTTACCCAATGGCAAAGATATTTCCCATCATTCCACTCCTCGATCCCACCCAATGGTCAGGCTACCGTTTCATCAACATATCATAAAATATGAGGATATACGGTGTTACCCAATGGCAAAGATCTCATCGATTATTACACTCCTCAATCTCTAAAAAGTCAGTAGATTCCAGAGGTTATTAATGACATTTGTCTTGCTGAAAGAAATGCTATCAAATCAGGTGACTTTTCTTAAATAAGTCATAAATTTAGCATTTAGGTATTTGCACACTTATTACATAGGATAGAACTATTTTTATCCTAGGATTAAGATATTAATAAAACAACCGGGCTTTTCTTTTTCTTATAAGAGGGCACCACTCCTTTCTTAACCTTTTATGTGCATATAGTTCATTAATGATGCTGAATATAACCAAATAGAGTCGATTGTCATTACATCATTATATAGTTATATTTCAATTAAATATACACCATTATATAGTTCTCTGTCAAATAAATAGGGAAGTGTTACCTTCTTCCGTTCATAGTTTTGATGGTGTGGAAATTCATGGTGCTCATGGATATCTTTTTCATCAGTTTATGAAAGAAAACATAAATAAAATGATCGATCGATACGGTGTGACATTACAGAACCGATTCAGGTTTCCTCTGGAGGTTATTGAATCAGTGGTGGAAGAAATTGGAGCAGAACGAGTGGGAATACAACTCTATCCATTTTTCGATTTTTTTTTATGCTAGTGATGCAGATCCTGAGGCGTTGGGGCTTTACATGGCCCAGAGCTTAAATAAATACAACATCCTGTATGCCCATTATGTCGAGCCCAAACTTGAAGTTACCTTTTAATTTGTTGCAACAAACAAGCGTTTGTTTCCAATGAGGAAGACATTCAAGGGATCATTTTTCATTGCAGGAGGTTATGAGCTACATAGATGTGATTAAACAGTGTAGAAGTTATCAACATTTTTAATTCTTCCAAAATCAAATAACGTATATCAGTGTCGTCCTAAAAAATATATAAATTTTCAAAATATACAAGTTATATAAAAAATTTAGCAATAATCTGGACATAAAAGGTATCTCTGGTAGAGCCATAAATAATCCTACACACAATATCCGACAAACTAAAGTTAAAATGGGGTCCCAAACTATTTCCAAAGGAATTCATGGAAATAAAGTAAAGAGATTCTTCAGTAGGGAAAAACTAGAGCATCATGGATGAAGAGAACAAAATGAAGGAAAGGTGGGTATATGTTTATGAGTTGCATAAATCAAAATTAAGTTGACAGTTAAAAGCTATGGGATTTAGTGGTGGAAAAACTTTCAATCTCTTAAAATTGGAATCTCTTAACATTGGATCTGCATATGATTATAGAGTGACAACTCGGAACTTAAGGCTTAATAAAAAAAAATTATATATTTAAAATGTTGTAGAAAATATAAATTAAAATTGCAATAAATTTGGAATTGGTTTTTTTAATATAAAATTTAATTTGAAAAAAAAAATTAGAAATTTCTATTTAAAAAAATATAATAAATAATAAATTGCATCTTAAAATAATATACCCATTGAAAAGCAGTAAATTCTATATGGAAGTATGATGGAAAAAAATAAGTTTGTAATTGTTAAAAATAGTAAGTTTCTATAATAAAGAATAATAGAATAATAAATTCTATTACTAAATATTTGTATTTATTTCAAATTTAATTGAATTCCAATTTCAATTTGAATTTGATAATTATGGGTTGACCATTTCCTTCAAAATTAGATTCAAAATGAAATCAGATCACCAAACCGTCAGTGATATTTCAGCTTTGTGCTTGGTATTTACTGGAGATGATGATAAATAAAACAAATATCGATGACATTCATATATCTCCCGATAGCTTATAGCTGCCATGAACTCCAACCTGAAGGCTGGTATGCTTTGTTTGGTGGGAGAGGATAGTCCTTAAAAATGCCAAACCCTTACATTCTTTGAATGCTCAATAAACCCTTAGGTTCTCTGAATTCAAGTTTCTATGATTCATATTTTTTGGAATAAGTCTTTTGAATTAATCAATCTTTGTGATTAATCCAGAAGACCTGTTTAAAAAACCCTTACATTATTGGATAGAAGCCTTGTTTAAAAAACCCTCACATTATTGGAATGCAACAACAGTTATATTTCATACAGTTAATACAGGCATGATATTTCGTACCATTTTAAACATCAATTTCTCCCATCATCGTACTAACAGGGTTTAAATGAATATTATCCATCAGCGGTGGAACAGGAGATATGTCTTCACCCACATAACACGGTTCGATATCGAAGTATAATACGCAATTTTTTTTAATGAGGATGTTGGTGGCAAAAAATAATGTTTCTTGCAATAATTGAACTACTTACAACAAAGGAGAAAGCGAAGATTACCAAGATACTGACTACAAAAGCTGAAGCTACCAGGAAAGTCACTTTTCCCTAATAACAGGACATATTTTATAAGGACCCGATCTAAGTTTCTATATCTTGCGAATTATATGGAAATTTCAGTGTATTGCACATGAACACAATGATAAAGATTCTTAGTTACATGAAAATTTCAGTGTAGATAAAAAGGTCCTTAATTACTTGAAATCTCCACAGTACATGAATTGGATGAAATCTTTTTCACATTGGCATAAAGACAGAGGATTAATAATATGAAACTAAACTTTTTGCACGAAAACCTAAATATAATTAAAGAATTTCTGGCTCCCGTCGTGGATGATATTCAATGGAAGTCGTTTCTAATAAAACATGTAATCTAATTATTAAGATTGTAAAAGAATGCTTCGACTGCATATCATAGATTTTTCTTTAAGAACGTTGATGAAGTCAGGAGAAATAGAAATAGTTGAGTACTGTCCTCGCCATTATGCGACAAAAAAGGAATATGAGAGAGGGATTTAAAGAGAACATCAACTTATTCACACGTCCAGATGTGCACAAATCAAGAACATCTATTGTCAATAAAACAACGCCCCTTAAACCGATCATCAGGGTCATAATTGAACCGATCACCAACACACGGTCTCTTTTACTAGAATGTAGGGGAATGTTCCATCGTGAAGGCACGCTGCTTCTCTCCACTGCTGCTTATTCCTCTGTTTTAAAAGGTACCTTAAACTCAAGCGCTACTGCTTGTACAACCTCGTCCAAGTTTCAAAATTGCGTGATCCGCACAATGATGAAATTCTATTTTAGATTGAAAATTTTAAGATATAACGGAAAAGGTTTAATGCATGCAATGAGAGCGGATTCTGGATGAATATCTTTTACCAAGATTTTTTTTTTAAACCTAATCTCTCCATCATCGAGTTTAAAAGATATTTTATCTTTAATCAACCAACGCTCCCCACCATCTAGTTTAAAAGATGTTTTATCTTTAATCAACCAACATTTATATTTTAGTATAGCTTTTTAAACTACATTTGAACCGGATTGGGTTCGTTGTTCGGACGTCCAGGTATTCCTTTGACATAAATTTTGTAAATTTCATTAGGAAATAATATGTATTTCGAGTTGTTATTTTCAAATTTTAAAAGTTATTTTTTACATTGATGTCTATTTAAGTTTTGACGCGGTAACTGTTTTCTATTTTTTTAATATTTTTTTGTTATTATTATTATTTTTTTAATTTTTCTTTTTCTATTTTTTGCTAATTTGCTTCAAATTCACCAAAAGAGTTTTGCAAGGTTAAATTTAAATTATAATTATGTAGTTTCAAAAAATATAATATATAAAACAATGTATTGCAAAATTCAAATGAAAAGAAAAAAATACTAATAATTAAACTATGGTTTTAAATCCTAAATTAATCCGAAATAACCACCAAATATTATATTTAAATTGAATTACCATATAAAAAAAATTGGGATCAATTAAAAAAATAAAACCAAAAACAACCCATATACATTTATGAGAAAACACAATTTATTGATCTTAAAAACAGAGACTACCCATTTCACTTTAAACCATATATAGTATATAATGTCTTTTGGATGTATAATTCTTTTATGTTTGTAATATCTTTTTGGGCTGTAATTTTGAAAATCTATTTATATAGTATAATTTAAAATTTAATACATTTTAAAGTTTTAATATAAAATAATATTTTTACAATAATAATTTATAGTATTATAATAATTTTTTTAATTAACTTTAATATATTGAACATACATTTTAAAAATTAATTATATAATTAAATATGTAAAAGAATAACATTATATCAATTTTAAAAAATTCTAATTTTTAAATAAATGGATGATACTATATTAACGGATACAAGTGCGGTATTGTCCATAGCTAAGAACTCGTAAATTAGTGAGTATTGGTAGTTCAGTTAGAACGTGTCAGCAAGGCAGTAATTATTGCCAATTCCGCTAAAACATGAGAGCAAGCGCTCAGATGAGAGCGGATGATCATATATGTTGGTAAGCAAGTTGTTCTTATGAAATATAAAAAAACAATATATATAATTAATTAAAATTAATAATTTATAATATAAGCATTATATATAAGGTAGATTAATTAATAAATGAAATAGTTTTTTTTTCTAATTATTATATTTGTTTAGGGAGATTATGATTTCTTCTTGTTAAAAACACATTTATGAATGTATAATAGATTAAGAGATTTGAGAGGCACTCAAACATTCTACCTAATTCTAATAACCCTTACTAATGATAACATTTTTTTTATTTAAGATTGAAGTTTGTCTGAAAACATTTATGAAATAAATATTGTATTAATAAAAATATGAATTCAAAGTATTGAGAAATGGGACACCGGAAGATGAGAGTCTTGCTTAAAATAATTCTTCCATGATAGAGTTTTTAGATGAAATTCTAGATAAAATTAATGTATGAGAGAGAAAGATCCATTAAGTTGCTTAGTTAGAAAAATATGTTAAGTTTAGATAAGCCTAAGAGCATCACGAGATATAAATACGATTTTTAGCAAATGGAAAACAGGTCGCTCAAACGTGCACAAGGGACCCCGGCGGTCACAACTTACCAAAACTGATACGGGCGCCCTCGAATGAAACGACTCGACCAGAACGCACCCGGTTGGGCGCCAATCTCACATGGCGCGACATGACGTGCCCGAACAAACGTTGATGCTACAAGGGAGCAAACATCAAACGAGATGCCCGAATGTGCACAAGGCACTTAGGCGGTCATAACTTAGCAAAACTTATACGGGCGCCCTCGAACGAAACAATCGAACCCGACCTGAATGCGTCCGGTCGGGCGACCTCATATGACGTGACACGACTCGCCCGACTTAACGATGCCACAAGGGAGAAAACGGCAAATGGGCCACCCAAACGTGCACAAGGCACTCGGACGGTCACAACTTAGCAAAACTAATACGGGCACCCTCGAACGAAACGGCCCGACCCGAGCACCCCTGGTCGGGTGACCTCACACTATGGTGCGACATGGCGCGCCTGAACGAACGAATCCACAAGGGATCAAATGGAAAATGGGCCAACTGAATGTGGACAAGGCAGCCGGGCAGTCACAACTTAGCAAAAATGATATGGGCGCCCTCGAACGAAATGACCCGACCTGAACGCGGCCGGTTGGGCGACCTCACACGGCACGCCCGACTGAACGATGCCACAAGGGAGCAAACGGGTAGTCACAACTTAGAAAAACTGATACGGGTGTCATCGAACGAAACGGCCTGACCCGACCCGAACGTGCCTGGTCGGGGAACCTCACGAGGTGCAATACAGTGTGCCCGACCAAATGATGCCACAAGGGAGAAAATGGAAAACGGGCCACCCGAACGTGCACAAGGGACCCGGGCAATCACAACTTAGCAAAACTGAGAGGGCACCCTCGAATAAAACGACTCGTCCCGAATGCGCCCGGTCAGGCGACCTCACAAGGTGCAACACGGTGCGCCTGACCGAATGATGCCACAAGGGACGATGGTCACAACTTAGAAAAAGCGATACGGGCGCCCTCCGGCGAGGCATGCCGAAAGACCGACAGTAGGCGATCACGGCGACCTTATAGGTGCGACACAGTGTGCCCGACCGAGCATTCTCACAGGGAGAAAAATGGAAAACGGAGTCGCCTACGTATAGAGCACTCGAGCGAAGTCACAGCCTCAACACAAACCATACGGGCGCCCTCGAACGAAATGACCAGCTCGACAACGGTGGGTGGGGCTACTCGGTGACGCGACAGAGAAGCCTGAGCAGTGCCGCCAGAGAGAAAACTGAAAGCGGGCCACCCAAACGTCGTGCAAAGGACCCGGGCGGTGAGCACTCAAACCAAGCCAGGTTCACCTGAAACCGACGGCTTGACCCGGACATGCCCGGTTGATTGACCTCACACAGCGCGACATGGCGCGCCTGACTGGACAATGCCACAAGGGACAAAATGGAAAACGGGCAGCCCGAACGTGCACAAGGCACATGGGCAGTCATAACTTAGCAAAACTGATACGGGCGCCCTCAAACGAAATGCCTCAACTTGAATGCACCTAGTCAGGTGACTTCACACGGTGCGAAATGGCGCGCCCGACCAAAGGATGACACAAGGGAGCAAACGGAAAACGGGCCGCCTGAACGTGCCCAAGGCACCCGAGCGGTCACAACTTGGAAAAAATGATATGGGCACCCTCGAATGAAACAACCCGATCTGAACACGCCTGATCGAGCGACCTCACATGGCGCGTCACGGCGCGCCCGATTGAATGATGCCACAAGAGAGAAAACGGAAAATGGGTGACTTGAACGTGCACAAATCACCCGGGCGGTCATAACTTAGAAAAACTGATACGGGTGCCCTCAAATGAATTGGCCCAACCTGAACGGGCCCGGTCGAGCGACCTCAGATGGCACGACACGGTGCAACCGACCAAACGATGCCACAAGGGAGCAAATGGCAAACGAGCCTCCCAAATGTGCACAAGGCACCCGAGCGATCACAAATTAGCAAAACTGATACGGGCACCCTCGAACGAAATGACCTGACCTGAACGGGCCCGGTTGGGCGACCTCACATGGCGCGAGATGACACGCCCGATCGAACGATGCCAGAAGCGAGAAAACATCAAACGGGTCACTCGAACGTGCATAAGGCACCCAGGTGATCACAACCTAGAAAAACTTATACGGGCGCCCTAGAAGTAAACGACGTGACCCGAACGCGCCTGGTCGGGCGACATCAGACGGTGCGACACGACGCGCCCAACCAAGCGATGCCACAAAGGAGAAAATGGAAAATAGGCTGCCCGAATGTGCACAAGGCACCCGAGTGGTCACAACTTAGCAAAACTGATACAGGAAACCTCGAACGAAATGGCCCGACGCAACCCGAATGAAAAGAAATATTATGCTTAACATGGTGGCTAATAAATGATTAATGGTTTGTACAAATGAGTGTGAGGTGCAGGAAGGTCCATTGTACGATGATACATTGTAGGTACATCCATGCCACCAACATATGAAGATATGAAGATTAGTGAGTAAATGCTATCATAATTATTGTAATTTCTTTAAGCTAGATATTTGTTTATTTCTTTGTAAGATTTATAACAATGGTTAAGGGATGGTCTCCATTATAAGCCATTGAGTGAGGGGTGAACACCCTCACGAGCGTTTAATAATAAAATTAAACATTTGCTGGTTTTCACCCTACAGGGCTTCTAGGGTATATTGGTGTTCAATGGTGTGATTGATTGTTGTTTCAGATTGATGATGTTGAATTATTTTCTTGTTTTTGTGTTCATAATGTCAAGTATGTGATGGCTATAGTTATAATGAAATGATTGCAAGCTTACATCATACAATTTTATGTTAATGTACTACAATAGTGTTGTTAATCGTTAAGCAACTTACTATTCTTCTACTAAGGTTACACTATGAATTGGTGAACATTTTATCTAATTATTAGTGAGAAATATTTAATAGTGATTTAGATAGTTATCAGTGTTTGTTACAACTAGCCACTTATAAATTTATATAGACACACAAAGAATACTTATTCTCACAAAATTAGTGCCTAGGAAAATTGATGAATCCCATAAATAATAAAATAATAAGATGACACTATAAATATAATGGAATGATAAAATGAACAAATACAATTTTATAAAGATGTATATAAGTTCTAAACATAGGAAACTCTCTAGTACCATATCGATTGTCAACCAAAACAATGATAACCTTGGTTTAAGAATACATTATCTATCTTATAAATTAAAATAAGGATAAGAAATATTGATAATCAATATATGATAAATGTTAAAATATTTAACTTATTATAAAGAATTATAAAAATTAATTAAATTATAATTCTTTTAAAATCATTATTATCAATTATTAAAAAATTAATATATATGTTAAATATATATAAATTTTAAAATATATATATATTAATACATTTATTCTCACTTTTGTTTGACCGTTACCTTGCAAAGCAATTGATATGTTTGACCCATAGTTAGGAAGTTCGGCTGTAACTTGCAAAGAAATTGTTATGCTTGACCCATACTTAGCAAGTTCGGCTGTAACGTGAAAATAAATTGTTATGCTTGAGCCATACTTAGCAAGTTCGGCTGTATTGGTCCAAAAAAATATCGAAAATACGTTAAAATGAGGTAATTCGAATTCGGTACTGAATTTTATGTTAAAATAAAATTTAATAAAAACAAATTCTATATTTAAAATGCTGTATGAAATTCCGGATGCGGATGTATAGCAGGCTCGATGGGACAACCGCCCCTGGCCAACTCCCAAGGTTCTTGGCATGTGGTGGCCACATGGCCCTCCACGGCGCCATTAAATTGGTCTTCAATTCGCCTGCGAGGAAATCATTTACTCCACAGCGCCGGCTCTTCATCCTCCTTGGTAAGCCCGGTCGTTTCATTATGAACGCAGATTTGGTTTTTGCAGAGCTCTCCGAATCCATGAGCAGATGCTTGGAACCCCTTGGCGGTGCTTGCCCTGTGGATTGTGCAGAGCCCAGTGCTCGCACACACACTGGTCGTCGCTACTCGCTTTATAGCTTCCTTGAAACTCTTCCTGGTTCTCATTTCTCTCATAGCGCCCTCTGTCAAGTGAAAATCGTTTCTCAGTTTCCTTCTAGCTCGCTCTGTGCTCCATCTCCTTTCCAAGCCTTTCCCCATTGCCTGAGACCGGTTCATGAAGTCGAGTCGTCCATGCCAAGACTCAGACAGTGAATGGCTTGCCGCCGAGGAGGCACTCGAGGCAGATCTGTAAGTAAACGGCCCTCATCCAGTCGGAAATCCTTTGACTGTCCCTCTGACCCTGCCCATGCTCATCTGCCTACCTCTCCGCCTCATGAAGCGCCTCAAAACTATGCCTCTTCTACCCCTCAGCCCTCTGGTAGCCATTTTATTCGTCAAACCATGCAGAGAGCGGAGCTACATTTTGACAGTGCTTTTAATCGTCCCACCATTACGGCCTTTATCACCATTACCCCGCGAGAAGAAGCTACTCTTCGTTCTCCTCCTTGGCATGAATCCTCTCCTGCTTCTCTTGATCCCTCTCCCGCTCCCAATGACCCCCGCCCTAGCCCTGCTGTAACGCCCCATGCTAATATAGGCGAACCCCCTGTCATTGCAGTGCCCTCCTTGGGCCTATTCTCTATGCAGGTGGATGCGAATGAAGTTCAAAACGCAAGAGCTCAACACGCAGATGCTGATGCTGAAGATCACGGGGACGACTACGGATGCCCCAATGAGGAGGAGCACGCCTCTCCCATCAACACCAACTAACTCTGCTATGACATGGCTCAGTATGGTCTCTCAACTAGATTAATTTGCTAGAGATACTGGTTTTTTGTTATCCACAGCAGCATACTGGTTTTTGTTGTCGATAGTGTTATCTTTCTGTTGTTTTCTCATGACAAATGTTATAAACACCACACCGGTTTCCCTATACAAGGGCGGTGCTACTGTTTTTATAGAACTGGTTTCCCTATATGGGCAGTTCAGTATCAGGATAAAGCTTGGCCTTCAAGCCTAGTTTCAGGCTATCATAGCTGAACTGAGATAGTTTTGTACTATAATGTTTACATAATAGAATTAGCACAATTTAGAAAAAAAAAAAAATGATGTATGAAATAGAAATCAAAATTGCAATGCATTTGAAAAGGATTTATTTTTTAATATAAAATTTAATATTTAAAAAATAAAATAGAAAAATTAGAAATCAAAATTGCAATGGATTTGAAAAGATTTATTTTTAATACAAAATTTAATATTTAAAAATAAAAAATAAAAATATAAAAAGTTATATAAAAAAATTATAGTAAATAATTAATTATATATTTAAAAAATATATCTGTATGAAAAACAATAAATTTGATATTAAAATATAATAGAAAAAAATAAATTTATAATTCTTGAAAATAATAAATTTATAAATTTTATTCGTATATATTTATAAATTTATTTAAGAAATTTGAATTTGATAATTATGGTTTGACCATTTCCCTGCAAAACTATATCCACAATGAAATCAGATCATCAAAGCATCATTGATATGTCACACATGTGTGCTTGATATTTGCTGGAGATGATGAGAAATAAAACAAATATACGTGACATTCATATATCTGCGAGCAGCTTATAGCTGCCATGAACTCCAACCAGAAGGCTGGTATGCTTTGCTTGGTGGGAGAGGATAGTCCTTTAAAATTCCAAATAACCCTTACATTCTTTGAATTTAAATAACCCTGACATTCTCAGAATTCAAGTTTCAGCTATTCATCATTTTTTGATGTAAGTCTTTTGAATTAATCACAAAGTATCTTTAATCTTTGTGATTAATCCGGAAGACTTGTTTCAAAAACCCTGACATTATAGGAACACAACAACAGTTAATGATATTTCATAGAGTGTTTAGAGGGACGATATTTCATACGATTTTAAACCACATTTTTACCTCATTATGGTACTAAGAGGGTTAGAATGAATATTATCCATCAGCTTTGGAACACGATTGCAAAGTATAATATACAAGCTTTTTTTATGAGGATGTTGATGGCCAACAACGTCTCTAATAAAATACGTAATCTGATTATTAAGGCTGAGATTGTAAAAGACAGCTTGGGCTGAATAACATAGATTGTTTCTTCAAGAACGTTGAGGAAGTCAGGAGAAATAGAAATTGCTGAGTACTGTCCTCGCCATTATGCAACATCAACTTATGTCCACAAATCAAGAACGGCTATTGCCAATAAAACAACGCCCATTAAACCGAGTATCAGGGTCATAATTGAACCGATCACAAACAGACGGTCTCTTTCACTGGAATGCATGTTAATTTTCCATCGTGAAGGCATTCTGTCGACTCCTGCTTAGTCCTCTGTTTAAAATGTACCTTAAACTGAAGCGCTACTTCTTGCACAGCCTCCTCGGATTTTCAAAAGTGCATGACCCCCATTCCAAATCGGCTATAAATCACGGTATCGGTGTTCAAGCAATGAGCGCGGATTGTGGATGAATAGCTTTTACCAAGTTTTTATTTCTCTAAACATAATCTCTAAAGATTTTCTTTCTTTCTTAGCTTTTACCAAGACTTTATTTCTTAAACATAATCTCTAAACCATCCAGTTTAAAAGATGTTTTATCTTAAATCGTCCAACGGGTATATTTTATTGTGGATTTTTTAAACTAAATTTGACCCTTTTACCAAGATTTTCTTTCTTAAACATAATCTCCACACCATGCATTTTAAAAGATGTTTTATCTTTAATCGTCCAACGGTTATATTTTATTATACATTTTAAAAACTAAATCCGGACAGGGTTCGTTGTTGTGACGTCAAGTACTTCTTTAACATATAAATTTTGTAAATAAATACGTATTGCATCTTAAAATGAGTTATTTTTAAATTTTAAAACTCATCTTTTTACATTGATGTCTATCTAAGTTTTGACGTTGTAGTGTTACTGTTTCCTATTTTTTTTTTTATTATTATTATTTTTCTTGGTATTCTTTTCCAGTAAATTTTGCTAATTTGCTTAAAATTCATCAATTTTTTTTTGCAACTTTAAGTTTTAATTATATAATTTGCAAACTCTAATATATAAAAAGTAATGTATTATAAAAAAAATGTATTGCAAAGTTCAAATGAAAAGGACAAAAATATTAATAACTAAACTACTCTAGTTTTAAATCCTAAATAGTCACTAAGTATTTTATTTGAATTGAATTGTCATGTAAAATAATTTAGGATTAATTAAAAGAAAAAACAAAAAGAAATTATATACATTCATACATATTTATACATTTATAAAAAAACACAATTTATCTTTTTAATATTGGTCTTAAAACACAAACTATTCATTTCACTTGAAACCATTATAAGTTGCATTGGTCAATGCTAACTAATAGTAGCCAATAGGAAAATTTGTTGCTAAAGTCATGTCTTCTAAGGGACCTCTCAACTCAATTCCTACCACTCAAGTTAAAAATTGTGTTATGTGAAAAGTTGCATAAAAATTTGTAATCTACATTGGCTAATGTTAGCTAAATATATAGTGGTTAATAGGAAAATGAAATCTTATAATATTTCTTTGGGAGGAACTAATAAATTGAGATGTGGTTACTAAACACTAGTAAGCCTCGACATCACAAATATCTAAATATAATGCATGAATATTGTAACAATATCCATAAATTATGGCATAAAGTATGTGACTTAGTTGTCCACATGACCTTGAAGTTATGGTCCAATAAAATGTTTGCAAATTATTTTTTTAATAATATTGAAAAATATATTTATATTTAAAAGTTACATTATAGGTTGCAATTGTAAATATTCAATTAATAGTGTTCGATAAGAAAATCCATTGCTAGAATCTTTCTTTGGCAAGAATCCCTTGCAATAAAAATTTAACAAATTATAAAGAAATGAAAAAATTTAGAAAAACAAATCCTTGAAGATATCATTGTGTTGGATCACCTTGAAAGAACAATTTCCATTACTTCCACACATCCCATAACTAGTTCCATTGTTACAACAATCACCAAACACTTAATCCTAGGTTTAAATGCCATATTATCATTTTCTCTTTTAATTTCAAAGTAGTGCCATTGTTACAACAATCACCAAACACTTAATCCTAGGTTTAAACTTCATACTATCATTTTCTCTTTTAATTTCAAAGTCCACAATGAATCAAAAGTTGCATTTAACCACAATTCATTATTAACTAGCATAGTCATATAAATCAAATGGCCTGTAAATCTTGACACACATCAAAGCATCAATTTCATAATACATTTTTAAAAATTCATAAAAATCAAGTAAATCAAAACTTTATTTTAAATTATTGTTTATATTAAAATTAATATATGCCCTAAACATACCTGAATTTTGGACACTAAATGAATGTCATATATATATATATATATATAAAATCTTGGTAGTACCTTTCATTTTTCTTTGTTATTTTTTTCAACTCCATCTTTCATCAACATGTCGAGATGCATCACTCCTATTGGGGAGGGGAATTGAACCTGTGATGAGTGCTATAAGAGCCACCCTGATCACCATTTAACCAAGCCCCCAAGGACATATATATTCCCTTATCATCGTTTAACCAAGCCTCCAAAGACTTATATATATGTTCTTTAAAAAAATTTGTTATACTCTTTTGTTTTATTGAGTTTTTTTCACATTTAATTTCCTTTTACATGTATAATATTATTGTATATACCTATTTTTTTTTGTTAAAAAAATTAATTGAGGTGACACATTCAGTGTTATTTTTTTATTTTTCAATTAAGAAAACGTAGAAGAAGATTATTGATTATGGAGGTTCACTCTAACTTTATCATGCATATTCTTAACCTATAAATAGTCTTTGTTACAATACCGTAGGCCAATAAAATATAACATATGTCCAAAAAACCATAATTCATGTTTTTTTTTTGTGAGTCAAATATCAGTAGTTATATTATGAAGAAATATTTAGATACAAAATACATGTCAACAGGCTTAGAAAAGGACTCAAGCCTAAATTTAAGAAGCATGTAATGTGGAGGAAGACCATGGCAACAGATGTCATTGGTTATTATTGGGTGGCTTATATGCCATGACTTTCATAACACAAAATAGTAAAAACTACAATTCATAAAAATCCTCATTATGTGGGTGGATTTGGGTGAAATACTGGACGAGTAGTGAAGAGAGAAGTGCATTCATGCATGTTAAAATCAATTTGTTCCACCCTCGCTTCCAGGGAAACGAAGGTGGTCATTTGTTTGTGTGTGCTGCTAGCGTAGACCTTCGACTGAGTCTAGGATCTCAATTTTCATTTGCTGAAGATCATTAATGTAAGCTACCAATTCATTTTGATCAACATACCTCTACTCCCTTAGAGTTTCGATATTGAGCTGAATATTTGTTAATTGAGCAACAATAGATTCCAAGGAGGTAGGGGCCTCCACGTGACTCGGGGAGCAGGCTGGTAATAAATTCGCAACCTCGCCCAAGAGACGATTGTCAGTATATTCCCTGTGGCATCTTAGCTCCCCGTTGTGTGGTCGCCCTACAATTCGACGAGAAAATCATCTACTGCGTGTGTGTCCTCTCTATCGGGGTATTATTGAACCATTGTGACTACGATCCACCACTGATGGGATGGCTTTCCACCTTTCGAGAGAGAAGAAGCAGAATAACCTATAATAAAATTGCAGAAGGATTACACAAAAAACTCTACCAAGACCGCTACCAGCCTTTTCCTAAGGTTACTCAGGCATCGTGCTGAATACGAGGAAAAATACCGTGAGGGAAACACCAAAAATATGAGCGTAGAGCATCGTACCGAGACTGCAGGAATCCGGTGGAGCAAGTATTGAAATGAGAACGCAAGATTTCCAACCACCCCATGCGGTATGTTTGACAGAGTATTTCTTATCGCTATATCCCCATGGCCGAATCAAAATGGGGTATAAGTGCCACACTCTATCAAATTCACCCAGATGAATGTCAGATAGCTTGGAGGTTCACACTATTGACGGGTCGAGTGAAAGTCAATCTTCTTCTAGCAGTCAAATCAATATCAATCTAATTAGCTGTTGGTTGGGAAAGATCTCACCTGCTATGGTGCTTATAAGGTAAGGGTTTATAGCTATCCCTCTTAAGCGCTTCATGAAGGGAGGGCTACCATGTCTAGTTCTATAGCAAGTAGCGGGTAGAGTTTCTAGGGTAAGGAACACTTAACCACTAGAAAAGAGCATGGAAGAAAGTATGACTCATCACAGGTACTCAAAAGAACTTTGTGTTACTTCAAATTGGCATTTCATGAAAGGTCCTTCCCACGGACCCCATGGAAAATCCTATAGTGGATGGTCTCCTTCCTCCGAGATGGAGGAACGTGAATACCATACCCATATGCGCCTATATAGAGCTACAACCAGGTATCATTACAACCAAACAAACTGTGCAACAGACACTCTATTCTCATCTCCAAAAATTGTTGAATGGCCTTCCAGGGTCGCTCTACCTACATATTAACTCGCGCATAGTGGGATGGTTGGTACGATGTACTATATATAATCATCAATTCTTGTGTGGTGCACGTGGATTCCTATCAAGCTCCGCGTACCACTGCACTGCCATTTTTAGCCGGCATGCATCACCCCATTGGGGACATAATTCATGTTCATATGATAGATGTTCACATATATATATTTTTTAACTATCCAATTTAATTAAAATGATAGAAAACCCATAACCACTCTTTGAATAAATATCAACCTTTAATTTTTGGCTACTAAAAATATTCTAAACTATTCTATGGAAGTTAAATCCCTAACATTAAAAAAGTTTAATTATATTTCAATATAGACCAAAAAAAATAAAAAAATACAAAGTGCATAAAATAAACTCTTTAATAAAATACATATAATGAAATCAACAATGAAACATTAAATCTAATTATTATTCAATTATTTATTTTGTATTCTTAATGTTCAATATCATATTTTTTCTATATAAATGATCCAAAAAAACACCATTCCAAAGACAAATCACATCTACATTTAATTCATTTAGGTGTTTCGATTGCACGTGAAGAGATTTTATACAAATATGAAAACTTCTTTTCACCAATCAAGTTTCTTTGGAACCGTCAAATTTGATCAATTTTTTTCAAAACGTCAATTTTGATAGGCATTTGAGTTTTCAATTTTTTTTATTTTTTTTCTAAGACAAATTGCAATAAAAAAAAGCCCTGAAACCCTTAATTTAATTAACATTTTTCACACCAAACATGAATTCAACAAAAACACTCAATGAATCTCTCAACACATGTAACGGCCCACACAGAGTTAAGGTGCAGAAGCAGTCACAGGTAAGGTGCCTCAATGAATGCTCGCCGCCCTTGGCGTTCTTTGATCTATATTCATCACCCATTACGTTAATAGAATCGAAACCTATATGAACACATTAAGGCACTACATCATGAATCAATCCATTCAGAATTCATCCATACTAAGCATATTTTTGCAAATTGGTTGAAGTTATTCACTTATATTGTACAAGGAAGGAAATTAATCACAATAGCAAGGAAAAAAAAAATAGAAGAAAAAACAGTCAAGGTAGAAGATCAAATTGATAACACCTTATCAGTTGGGTCCCTTTAGCTGGCCTCACAGTTACCAATCATCAATCTTTTGTTCTCCCTTTTCTCATTTCCTACTGTACTCTGCTTTGACAACATAGTTTGATTTTTCTCATATTGGAAAGGGGTTTTGTAGAGTGTTTTTGGCACCATTAACCGTACATATATCCTATAATTTTATGCCCCAACTGCACGCAATCCTATACTATTCCTAGAGAACTAGCCCCGATGGTCTTCTCATTTTAGAAGCTATTGGTGTCTCCCACTCTACGCTAGGGTAGGCTAACATTTTATGTGTCGCTATATCTATACTAAGCCAAGTGCTTGCTATGAAACCTTTATTTTTGGAGTAATCACCACACCTCTATGGAATCCATAATTTCCACCCTGGGGATCCTAGTTACTGGTTTGGAAGTTTACCAACACTTGCGAGTTTTAGTGTAATGGCAAACCTCTACATGGTATCAAGCCTAAACCTAGGTTGGATTCCCCCGAGCTGCGTTTGAGGGGTGTATGGATTCCTTGAGCTGTGTTTGAGGGAGGGTGTTGGAGTAATCACCACACCTCTATGGAATCCATAATTTCCATCCTAGGGATCCTAGTTACCGGTTTGGAAGTTTACCAATACTTGCGAGTTTTAGTGTAACGACAAAACTCTACACTTATTTATATTGGAAGGTGAAATTATGATGACCATGATGTTGCGTATAACTGACAGGTACCGAAATACGCATAGAATTTGGACAGAGGAGGAGGTGGAGGCCTGGAAACCCATTGTATACGATTTCCACAATAAAGGACGTGTTTTCGTCTCTCAGATTTGGCACATTGGAAGAGCTTCCCATGTGGGTAAGTATATCTATGGTTTTCATTACATTTCTATCTGTTAATTCCTTTCATATACCTCCTTGTCGAATCTCTCTAAAGTGTATTGGATTTGTTCATTTTCTTCTCGACCATAATTCCCACAATCATGTCACACATTTTTTGCTTCACTTGGTCATGATTCCTCATCATGAAAAATAGATCGTGAAAACTCTCAGTCTATTGCCTTAGTAAATTTGTATTAGGTTAGCTTTTTGATGTATGTAGAGTATGTCTTTTTTAAGATCATTTTGTCAGTTTCCTTAAATAGAGATGGTTGAGTGGCTCTATAAAATATGGATTATCAACCCAATGGCCAGGATACCTTTTCATCACCAGACCAGAAAATATAGGGACAGATGGTGTTACCTAATGGAAAAGATATTTCCCATCATTCCACTCCTCGAGCCCACCCAATGGCCAGGCTACCGTTTCATCAACAGATCATAAAATATCGGGATATACGGTGTTACCCAATGGCAAAGATCTCACCGATTATTCCACTTCTCAATCTCTAAAAACTTAGGAGATTCCAGAGATTATTAATGACATTTGTCTTGCTGAAAGAAATTCTATCAAATTAGATGAATCTTCTTACATAAGTCATAAATTTAGCATTTAGGTATTTTCACACTTATTGCATAGGATAGAACTATTTTTACCCTAGGATTAAGATATTAATAAAACGATTAAGAT
This sequence comes from Pinus albicaulis, assembly GCA_034641835.2. Lineage (NCBI taxonomy): Eukaryota > Viridiplantae > Streptophyta > Pinopsida > Pinales > Pinaceae > Pinus > Pinus albicaulis. The sequence continues at coordinate 100,307 of JAXQQM020087867.1, forward strand.
ATTAATAAAACAACCGGGCTTTTCTTTTTCTTATAAGAGGGCCCCACTCCTTTCTTAACCTTTTATATGCATATAGTTCATTAATGATGCTGAATATAACCAAATAGAGTCGATTGTCATTACATCATTATATAGCTATATTCAAATAAATATACACCATTATATAGTTCTCTGTCAAATAAATAGGGAAGTGTTACCTTCTTCCAATCATAGTTTTGATGGATTTTGTGTAGGTTTTGATGGTGCGGAAATTCATGGTGGTCATGGATATCTTTTTGATCAGTTTATGAAAGAAAACATAAATAACAGGATCGATCGGTATGGTGTGACATTACAGAACCGATTCAGGTTTCCTCTGGAGGTTATTGAATCAGTGGTGGACGAAATTGGAGCAGAACGAGTGGGAATACACCTCTATCCATTTGCCGATTTTTTTTTTAATGCTAGTGACGCAGATCCTGAGGCGTTGGGGCTTTACATGTCCGAGAGCTTAAATAAATACAACATCTTGTATGCCCATTATGTGTAGCCCAAACTGGAAGTTACCTTTTAATTTGTTGCAACAAACAAGCGTTTGTTTCCAATGAGGAAGACATTCAAGGTATCATTTTTCGTTGTAGGAGGTTACGAGCGACATAGATGTGATTAAACAGTGTAGCAGTTAACAACATTTTTAATTCTTCCAAAATCAAATAAAGTATATCAGTGTCGTCTTAAAAAAATAGAAATTTTCAAAATATACAAGTTAAATAAAAAATTTAGCAATAATGTGGACATAAAAAGAATCTCTGGTAGAGTTAAAAATGGAAATGTGAAAAATACAAAATTATATAAAAAAAATTTCAAAAAATCTGGACATGAAAAGTATCTCTAGTAGAGCCATAAATAATCCTACACACAATATCCTACAATCTAAAGGAAAAATGGGGTCCCAAACCATTTCCGAAGGAAATCATGGCAATAAAGTGAAGAGATTCTTGAGTAGGGAAAAACTAGAGCATCATGGATGAAGAGAACAGAATGAGGGAAAGGTGGGTATATGTTTATGAGTTGCATAAATCAAAATTATTAAGTTTACAGTTAAAAACTATGAAATTTAGTGGTGGAAAAACTTTCAATCCCTTAACATTGGAATCTCTTAACATTGGATCTGCATATAATTATAGAGTGACAACTGGGAACTTAAGGTTTAATGAAAACATATTATATATTTAAAATGTTGTAGAAAATATAAATTGGAATTGCAAAAAATTTGGAATTGATTTTTTTTAATATAAAATTTAATTTAAAAAAATAGAAATTTCTATTTTAAAAAAATATAATAAATAATAAATTGCATATTAAAATAATTTACCCAGTGAAAAGCACTAAATTCTATATGAAAGTATGATGGAAAACATTAAGTTTGTAATTGTTCAAAATAGTAAGTTTCTATAATAAAGAATAATAGAATAATAAAATCTATTATTAAATATTTGTATTTATTTCAAATTTTTAATTGAATTCCAATTTCAATTTCAATTTGATAATTATGGGTTGATAATTTCCTTGCAAAATTACATTCAAAATGAAATCAGATCATCAAACCGTCAGTGATATTTCAGCTTTGTGCTTGGTATTTACTGGAGATAATGAGAAATAAAACAAATATCGATGACATTCATATATCTCCCGGTAGCTTATAGCTGCCATGAACTCCAACCTGAAGGCTGCTTTGCTTTGTTTGGCTGTATAGGGTAGTCCTTAAAAATTCCAAACCCTTACATTCTTTGAATGCTAAATAAACCCTTAGATTCTCTGAATTCAAGTTTCTACGATTCATATTTTTTGGAATAAGTCTTTTCAATTAATCAATCTTTGTGATTAATCCAGAAGACCTATTTAAAAAACCCTTACATTATTGGACAGAAGCCTTGTTTAAAAAACCCTCACAATATTGGAATGCAACAACAGTTATATTTCATATAGTTAATACAGGCACGATATTTCATACCATTCTAAACATCAATTGATCCCATCATCGTACTAACAGGGTTTGAATGAATATTATCCATCAGCGGTGGAACAGGAGATATGTCTTCACCCACATAACACGGTTCGATATCGAATTATAATACGCAAATTTTTTTTATGAGGATGTTGGTGGCCAACAATAGTGTTTCTTGCAATAATTGAACTACTTACAACAGAGGAGAAAGCAAAGATTACCAAGATACTGACTACAAGAGCTGAAGCTACCAGGAAAGTCACTTTTCCCTAATAACAGGACATATTTTATAAGGACCCGATCTAAGTTTCAATATCTTGTGAATTATATGGAAATTTCAGTGTATTGCACATGAACACAATGATAAAGATTCTTAGTTACATGAAAATTTCAGTGTAGATAAAAAGGTCCTTAATTACTTGAAATCTCCACAGTACATGAATTGGATGAAATCTTTTTCACATTGGCATAAAGACAGAGGATTAATAATATGAAACTAAACCTTTTGCACGAAAACCTAAATATAATTAAAGAATTTCTGGCTCCCGTCGTGGATGATATTCAAAGCTAGTCGTTTCTAATAAAACATGTAATCTGATTATTAAGATTGTAAAAGAATGCTTCGACTGCATATCGTAGATTTTTCTTTAAGAGCGTTGATGAAGTCAGGAGAAATAGAAATAGCTGAGTACTGTCCTCACCATTATGCGACAAAAAAGGAATATGAGAGAGGAAGTTAAAGCGAACATCAACTTATTGACACGTCCAGATGTCCACAAATCAAGAACGTCTATTGTCAATAAAACAACACCCCTTAAACCGATCATCAGGGTCATAATTGAACCGATCGCCACTTAAATTAAACAAACACAACTCAACTCAGAATTGTGAGACAAAGCTCACTCACGGATTGAATTCCACTGCACAATTACATTACATTTATAGCAGATTGCACTAACCTAATCTTCCTGAAGAAGAGGAAACAAACCTAAATACATGGAACCAATTTCTAAATAAACACTCTCGTTAAACAACTCAAAACTAAACCTATTTCTGCATTAATCTAGATTATTCTCACATCCTCCCTTAATGGAGAAATGGATTTTCTACAATCCCTAATTGACTTCTAAAAAATTCAAATTTGATTTTACCAAGAGGCTTAGTAAATATATCAGCCATATTATCCTTGGTTTTACAGAATACTAATTCAATTTCATTTGAATCAATTTTCTCACGTACAAAGTGGTATTGCAGCTCAACGTGTTTTGTTCTAGCATGGTAAATTGGATTATGTGCTAATTTGATAGCACTTTCATTATAACAATTGATGCATGTTGAACCACTTTGCGCCTCTTCAATATCTGCAAGAATTCTCCACAACCAAATAGCTTCACAGGTGGCATTGGTCAAAGCTTTGTACTCAGATTCTATTGATGATAAAGAAACAGTTGGCTATTTCTTACTACTCCAAGATACGACCCCTAATCCTATATGAAATGCATAGCCAGAGGTAGATCATCTGTCATCTGGATTTCCTGCCTAATCTGAATCAGAAAAACCTGTCAGTGCAACATTAAATTCATCAGTATACATAATACCTAAATTGACTGTTCCTTTTAAGTATCAAAGAACTTTCTTTGCAGCATTCCAGTGATTTCCTGAAGGCTTAGCCATGAATTGACTAAGGATACTGACTGAGTATGCAATGTCTGGTCTGGTAGTGGTGAGATAGTTTAGACTTCCCACCAACTAACGATATAATCTTCCATCTGCCTCTTTAGTTCCATCTTCTCTGTACAACTTTGGATTCTGTTCTAAGGGAGTTGACATAGCTTTGCAATCACTCATATTGAACTTTTTAATAATTTCCTTTGTATATTTGCTTTGAGTGATCAATGTTTTACCAGTCTCTCTCCATACCTCAATTCCTAAACAATAATGCAATTCACCCAAATCTTTCATTTCAAATTCTTGTGACAACTGAACTTTAATTTCTTCAATTAACTTGTAAGCACTGCCTGTGATAATGAGATCATCCACACACAAAGATATTAAAGCAACATTTCCTTCTTCATCTTTCTTAACATACAAGTTAGGATCATTTTTTCTTTTCACAAACCCATTATGAAGAAAGAAGGTATCAATATTTACATACCATGATCTCGGCATCTATTTCAAACCATATAAGTCTTTTATTAACCTGCAGACTAGATGCTCCTGTCCCTGTTTGAAAAACCCTTCAAGTTGAACCAAATAAACTTCTTCCTTTAAATCACCATTTAGAAAAGCAGATTTGACATCCAATTGATGTATATTCCAATTATTTTTTGTAGCTAAGGCAATCAGTAATCTAATTGTATTCAATTTAGCTACTGGTGCAAAAGTATCTTCATAATCAATTCCCCCCTGTTGAGCATATCCTTTTGCAACTAATCTTGCCTTAAATTTATCAATGCTACCATCTTCTTTAAATTTAGATTTATACAACCATTTGCTTCCAATTGGAACTTTTTTCTCAGGAAGTTCCACTAATTCCCATGTTTGATTTTTCATAAGAGAGGCATATTCATCATTCTAGCATTTCTCCATTGTTCATGTTGTTTAGCTTGTTCATAATCAATTGGTTCTACAACATTCATGATATTAGACATTAAGGCATAATCTCTATACCTTGCAGGAAGCTGGGTTTGTCGGGTTGACCTTCTTGGTGCTACAATACCTGTTGGAGTTCCATCCATGATTCTTCGGCTTTGAGGTGAATCTTACTTTTGTGATGACTCACTGCTGCTGGATGTGCTCATACTGCTCTCATCCTGATCTTGAACCTGTACCTGTACCTGTTCCTGTTCCTGTTTAACCAAAGTATCAAGTTTTATATGAGCATCATTAGATATATGCCATGCATCATTCTTTGTATCACATTTATCAGCCTGCTCATGAAACATCACATCTTGACTTGCAAACAGTTTATGTGTACTTGGATCAAACAATTTATATGCTTTTTGATCCGTACAATACCCAATAAAAACACACTTGATTGACTTTGCATTAAGATTTCTTCTGTTAGCCTTAGGAATATGTGCAAAGGCAGTACATCCAAAGACTCTTAAATGACTGACATCAAGTTTGTAACCATGAAGAACCTCAAAAGGAGTTTGAAAAACTAATTGCTTAGTGGGACATTGATTCTTCAAATAAACAACAGTATTAATGGCTTCTGCCCAGAAACCATTAGAAATAATGTTACCTTGAAGCATACAGCGAGCAAATTCCACCAGGGTTCTATTACATCACTCAGCAACACCATTTTGCTGAGGGGTATGAGGTACTGTGAACTGTTGTTGGATCCCATTAGATTTACAATAGCTGTTAAATGCGCCTGACTTATATTCACCCCCTTAATCAGATCTGAGTATTTTAATGTACTTACCTATTTTTTTTTCAATCATAGTTCGGAACTCTTTAAAATACTCAAATATATCACTTTTCCTTCGAATGAAATAGACCCAAGTGTACCTAGATCTATCATCAATAAAAATAACAAAGTAGGAAGCACCACCACGAGACCTAGTTTGCATAGGTCCACATACATCAGTGTGAATTAATTCAAGTATATCATATTGTCGTTTCTCGGTATGAACAGGAAACTCTTCTCTATGTTTCTTACCAAGTGCACAAGCTTCACATGGTAAATGTTCACACTTCATAACAGGAAGACCTTCAACCATTGATTTTCTTTGCAACAACGATAAATCATTGTAATTCAGGTGCCCATACATGTGATGCCATAATTCTGTTGTCGATGTCTCTTTGGATGTCAAAGCAACATGATGCTTCATCGTCACATCTAGTTTATATAATCCTCCAACCCTGGTACCTGTAGAAACAATCCTGTAGTGGTCCTGAACATCTTTCACAATACACCCCAGTTTACCAAATTCCACTTTTAAATGATTATCAGTGATAGTGGAAACATATATCAAATTCTTTTTGAGAGCAGGTACATACATCACATTATGAATCTGTTGCATTTGTCCATTAGGTAAGTACACATTTATTATGCCATAGCCTTGGACTTTAAGTGACCTATCATCTCCTAGGTAAATGTTTGTGCCATCAGTTTTCTCATAATATTTATCATACCATTCTTTATTACAAGTCATATGTGTTGATGCACCAGAATCTATGAACCAAGCATTCTCATCATCAGTTTCAGCAGACAATGCAGCATCAGAAAGAAGCAACTTAATATTTTTGAATCCATCAGTAACTAAGGTGTCTTTGTTTTTGAAATTTCCATTATGCCTTCTATGTCTTTGATTTGATTCATTATTCTTTCTTCTATAGCAATCTTTAGCTAGATGTCCAGGTTTTCCACAATAATCACATTCAATGTTCCTCTTAACATAAGAATCAGGAGGTGTCATACCTTTCTGTTTTGCTTGAAAACAACCTTTGTTCCTGTCCCATGGTCTCCCTCGAAATGATCTTTTACCTCTTGCAGTCAAAGCCAAATCAGAACCATTTGACTCTAGTTCAAAATTTTTCATTCTCTCTTCTTCTTGAAGAAGAATTCCAGCCAATTCTTCAAATGTAGGAGGTGTTGGTCTAGCTGAGAGTGCTGAAATAAAGACTTTATAGTTTTGGACTAACCCCTTCAACGCAACAGTTACTAAATCGGTACTAGACACTTTTTCACCAATATCACCAAGCTTATCACTCAAGTCTTTAATTCGGGAAACAAAGTTGCTAATGCTTTCATTGGCTTCCATTTTGATAGATAGCAGCTTTGTTTTTAAAAATAAAATACGGTTTGCATTAGTAGTTTCATGAAAACCTTTGAGAGTGTCCCATGTCGCCTTGGAAGTTTCACAGTCCCGAATGTGAGGAATAATATTGTCCTTCACTGACATGCGTAGCAGCACCTTTGCTTTAATTTCTCACTTATCCCAATCTGGACTTGCAGCAGGAGGTGTAGGCTTGGGCTTGTCACCTTTAACAATTGTCCAGAGATTGTATGCCTCCAGTACTATGATCAGCTTAAATTTCCAATTTACATAATTTTCACCATCAAGTTTTGTAGATTCATTTAAATATGAATAAGCAAGAGGATTAGCCATTATGATCAACAACAATCTCTGAGAAAAAAAAAATCTAAATGATAAATAACACAAGAATTTCTAACTTTCACTGGGAGAAAAGAAAAAGCTGTTGGGTTGTCTAATGGGCCTTGTCACAAAAAAAAATGTAGCACATTGAACTTTCGATCGAGGTGAAAAATGCGCATACAATTACCCACGCAAGATTAAAGTGCAAATTTTAAGTGTGATTAAAATGACAAGCTGTGATGGTGGTCAGGAAAATGAGTCAAATACATGGAAGGCAATTAGGACAGTTGATCCAAAATCTTTTGTTTGAGATGTATAAAAGAATTAACATGTGAAAATTCTAGCTTTTAAAACAAGAAATTTTAAAGGCATAAGCGGAAAAAGAGAGAAGCAATTAACATCATGCACGAAGACACAAGAGTTGATATCGGAGTTCGTCCAGGAGGGACTACGTCTCTGGGCCCTGCTCTAATAGTGGGGAGGCCCTGCTTTCATTAAATGGCAAAATGAAAGTACAAGTACAAAATGAGGAATTACACCCTTATACCTGCCCAATCTGGAAATGGCCGAAAATTGTAGACCTCTGCTGACAAAATGGGCAGCACCGTTGGATTTGTGGCGTCGAGTAGTGTTGAATCCATATAAAACTTGCCCCAATCAGACAAAGTGAAAATCTGGCCCCTCTGGAAAAATGGCTCAGATCATGGTTCTGCCCCCTCCTGCACACTGCTCAAGGTTCCACTGCCTCGTTTTCCATGCCCGTTCCTGTCCGTCCTTCCTTGGGTGCACAAATGAATGAAGTTTTAAATAATATGGCGTGGGCGGATTCTCCAAAGTCCCCCATAGTCGAATTGGTTGAGATCCGTATTTGTTGGGCGGAGGTCGGGTGGTCAAATCCCGACCCCGCCATAAAAAGGCCGACTGCAAATTGCATTTATAGTTTTAAATAAACCGCATTGCATTTTAAAACATGGCGTTTGAACTATTTTAATTTTTTTTAAATAGTTGATGTGATGTGGGGGGGCCGGACCCACATTGGGCGGCCCGCCCCGTATGAAAATGGGCCACGTGCATATAAGTGGTGGCGGTGGGGTTAACAACCCCCGCCCCATTTAATATGGCCAGCCATTTGATTGTTTGGCATTGGAGACCGCGGGGGTGGTGGGGTTGACCACCCACCCCCCAACAATATTCGCTTATTTATAATATGGTTCCATGCGGATGGGGTGGCGGGGTTGGTGGCCCGCCACCCATATATATATATTTTTTGTTGTATTGTTATTAAAACAATATGGTTGTTTTTGAACCTTCGAATTTTTGACCGAAGGAGTGCATTTAACGGTCCCACAAATTCGCCTAGAATCTGGCCAGGTTGGTCGGAATCCGGTGGCCGGGTTTCAGCAAAATTGTTTCCTCCTTAGTCTGCCACATCACCAAGTCAACCTCTGAACTTTGACTGCTCCTAACTCCTTCATACGGACTCGGAATTGAGTGTCGTCTGCGCCGTTGGATTCGTAATTTCGAGATCTACAACTTGAACTTGGTTCGAAAGATTTTCGAACACTTTGATTTCTGAGCCTTGTACTTAAGCCATTTGTACCTGTACTTGTTTAATCCACCTGGATCATTCCTCCCCACCTAAAGAGCTTTTGGACCCCAAAAGCCTCATCAATCAACAGGAAAGTGAGGGAATTGCTCCCTCACCTTCTCCTTTTCAAGCCATTTGGCTTTACTTGGGTGCATCCCTTTGAAACCAACACGGAGATACTCCACATCTCCTCGTCGCGAAGTCCTGGTCCTTCGATCGAGAATGATGTCCTTTGGTAGTCCATCGAGATATTCTGGTGCAAATTCATCCACTGTAGGAACTGATCCTACCTCCTCAGTGTCCATAATAAATGGGGGTTCATAAAGTTTTAGATTTTCAACATTCACAACTGAGTACATCTGCATGTATACCGGCAAGTCGAGTCGGAAAGCATTATTCCCAATCTTCTCCAATATGGTAAAGGGACCATACCGGATTGGTCGCAATTTCTTACCTTCTCCCTTCATTCGATCCTTACTGATGTGGAACCACACTTTGTCGCCAACTTGAAATTGATGGTCGACTCGGTGTTTATCATGTCGGGCCTTGTATCGGGCCTGACTCGTCTCCAACTGCTCTTGCACTACTTGGTGAATCGTCTGAATCCGCTGAATGAACCGCTGTGCTTTATCCTTGTCATCACGCCCACTGGCATCTTCATCCCTTCCATAGATCATGTCGAAACGGTCCTTTGGTGAGTAACCAAAGCGTGTCTCAAAAGGTGAACACTGCGTAGAGGAGTGCACTGCTCGGTTGTAAGCGTGCTGCACATATGGAAGGTTTTCATCCCACAACTCGGGATGTTTGCTGCAATAGCCCCGCAACAAGTGTACCATAGTACGATTAACGACCTCTGTCTGTCTGTCGGTTTGTGGAAGGAATGCCGTGCTTCTCTTCAACTTGGTATCCATCATGCGCCACAAGCTGGTCCAAAACTCTCCAAGGAAACAAGAGTCTCGATCTGACACAATCAACGTGGGCAACCCAAAGTGGACCCAAACATACTGAAAGAAAAGACAAGAAGTTTGCTCAGCAGTGACCTGCTTTTTACAAGGCATCAATATGCACATTTTGCTAAAGCGGTCGACGACAACATACAAATAGTCGTGACCCTTTCTTGACATAGGCAAACCTCCTACAAAATCCATCGACACACTTTCCCATGGACGACCCAGAATAGGGAGTGGTGTGTAGAGCCCAAGTTTTCTATTAGAGGGCTTTGAAACAGAACACATCACACATCCCTTTACAAAACGGGTTACAATGTTTTTCATATGGGGCCAAAAACAAAACCTTTGCAAATGACATAAGGTTTTTTCGACACCAAAGTGACCAGACACAAGAGAGGTATGCACCTCTCGAATTACATGTACTCTTTCTGCTGTGGGTATGCGCAATTTACCAAGGTGATACAACAGCTTCCCCTGCAAATGATATTTGTCCACCTGTTAACCATGAGTTAGTTTTGCATAAACTTCTTTAAAGTCATCATCGTTAGTGTACTGTTCAACATAACTTTCAAAAGACAATGACGCATTATGCAAAATAATAGAAGCAGCGATAGGAGGGCGAGAGAGCATGTCTGCTACTTTGTTACTAGTGCCCTTCTTATACTTTATTACCAGATGAAATTGCTGTAGGAACCCCATCCACCTGAAATGACAAGATTGTTATAGCTTGGTATATGACTGAAGGTACTGCAAGGGCGGATGATCCGTATGGATGATGGTCTCCTTGCAGATCAGGTAGTGTTTCCACTTTTTCACACTTTGGACCAAGGCATACAATTCCTTGTCGTAAGTGGGGTAATTTATTACAGCCTGGGAGAACTTCTCCGAATGGTAACAAATCGGCTTCTTCTGCTGCAAAAGTACATCTCCCATGGCGTACCCACTGGCATCGGTTTCGATCTCAAAAGGTTGCTGGAGATCGGGTAAAGCCAGGACTGGTGCGGTGCTGATTTTCTCTTTCAGTGCTTCGAAGGCCTTCTGCTGTTTTCCTCCCCACTGAAAGGCTTGTTTGATACTTGTCAGAGTGTGTAAGGGTGATGCAATAACGGAGAAGTTGGCAATGAACCTCCTCCAGTACTGTATTGCACCTAAAAAACTACGGACCTCTGTTACATTGGTAGGCTTAGGCCAATTTACAATCACCTCGACTTTTGAGGGGTCTATTTTTAACTGACCATTACCGACAATATGACCAAGGTAAACCAAAGAGGTTTTCCCAAACTCACACTTTGAAAACTTTACATACAATTGTTCTTTCTTTAAAACATTAAGCACTTTGATTACATGGCATACATGTTCCTCCCAAGTCCTACTAAATACAAGAATATCATCTAAATACACAAGGAAAAACTCATCAATGAAAGGCCTAAAAAGATCATTCATGAGCCTCATGAATGTGGCTGGAGCGTTGCAAAGTCCGAATGGCATCACCATCCATTCGAACAACCCCTGTTTGGTATTGAAGGCGGTTTTCCACACATCTTGCTCTGCAATTATGACCTGGTGATAACCACTACGCAAATCCAATTTGGTGAAATAAACAGCATTTTTTAATTGATCTAATAAATCATCAATCCGAGGGAGAGGGTATCGATTTTTCACTGTGATTTTGTTTAGTGCCCGATAATCCACGCACATCCTCCATGTGCCATATTTCTTGGGCACTAACACGATTGGTGAGCCACAAGGAGAAGTACTTGGCCGAATGACCCCTTGGTTCAACAGTTCCTGTACCTGCTTTTTGATTTCCTCCATTTCGATGGATGACATCCTGTACATACCAATGTTTGGTAATGGAGCATCATGTTGCAAATGGATCTCATGTTGGATCCCTCGTTTTGGAGGCAAACCTTTGGGTTCCTAAAACAACTCACCATAGTTAGAAATAACATCACATAATTCCTGTTTATGAGCCGGATCACATCCCCGGAAAGCATCGGTTATTTCTTCATCCTTTGATCTCACAACCATGAGCAAACACCCCTTGCTGGAATTAACCAATCTCTTCATCTGTCCTGCACTTACAAGGCTGGCATTGACTTTGGTTTGATGAGCTCTTACAATGTATTCTACCCCATCTTTAGTGATTTGGTATTTATTTTCATGGCGAAAGAAAACTTCTTTCCTATCATAAAGATAGGGACTCCCCAACACAATGCCACAGATATCCAATGGTATTACATCCAATTCTACTTCATCTACCAGCTTAGAAGCAATAACAAATTTTACCTTACACTGCTTGGTTACATTTAGTTTTACTTTATCATGTATCCATCCAAGCGGATAAGGTTTTGGATGAGGCTTAACTTCTAAGCCTAACTTTTTAACCAAGGATTCTGAAATAAGGTTTGCTTGGGAGCCTGAATCAAATAGAGTTTCTACTTTTGCATGGTTTATAACAACTCTAATATGAAACAACTCAATTCTCTTACGTTCATTAGAAAGAGGCTCATTTGATGCACTAGTTCTTTCATGTGATTCAGAATCATGAAGAGAATGAGTACCTTTTGCCCCTGCTGCTGTGATCAGTGTCTCATCGCCTGAGTCAGATCCAAGGTCCTGCTATGCGGTTGCTACCGTCTTCTGCTTACCCTTTCCTCCAAATCTCTTCGGCTTCTTTTCTGGATAAAGTTTCCAACATTGATCGTCGTCATGGCCTTCCTTTTTGCAGTGAGTGCAATAAGGCTTTTCTCCTTCATCCTTCTTTGTTGACGTCGTCTTCTTTTCCTTTCCCTTTCCTTTCCCTTTGAATTTTCCATTTGAAGGCTTGGAAGGTGGTTTCTTTGAATGATCGTCCTTATCATTTCTGCCCCCGTTCTCAAGATGAATGGCCTTCACACTAGCCGAGTCAATGGTAGTAGGTTCAAACATTAACAATGAATGTCTAATGTAACTATGCAATGAACCAAAACAATGAATGTCTAATGTAACTATGCAATGAACCAATGTACTTAGTTACAACTTCAGGAGAATCTAAAGAGATGCCCAAACTTAATGCCTGTTTTCGAAATTCTTCAGTAAAGGTTTGCACATTTTTTCCTTTACCTTGCCTTAGGTACTGCCACTCCATTAAGGCTTTCTGCTTGTAACCTAAGGGATAGAATTGATTTTTAATTGCAGTAATAAAATCTGACCTGGAAGAAAGAAGGTTACCCAAGTTACTGTTGTTTTGAAGTTTGCTCTCCCACCAGATGAGAGCTGTGCCACTCAATCGAAGAGAAGCCAATTGGATTTTCGCCTCGTCCTCCATAATCTGTTGGATCCTGCAATAGAGTTCAAGCTGCCTAATCCAATTGTTAAGCTTCTCAGCATTACTTTCACCATTATATACTGGTAGATCAAACTTAACATCTAACTTAAAGAAAGGCTTGTTAGATGCATTTCCAGAATTTTTATTATGATGGTTAGAAGAGGAGGAAGGACTTTGATTTCCTTAAGGGGGTGGATTTCCTCCACCTTCTCCATGCGCTGAACCTTGCCCTTCTAAAGAATGATCTCCCATTTTCTCTAACCTTTCAAGTCTAGAGAATAGTCTCTCTACTCGATCTGACATGGTATAGAAAGTTTTGCGGAAATTGAGCTCCTCTTCATTCCGATCTTCGTCTCCCATGTTCCTTCTCTGACGTGCACGTCCTGCTTCGGGATCAAAAGCCTATAGCGTCCCTTCGCCTCTTCTTAGCCTGATTCTTGTTAGCATACAAACATGTAATTCACATCTACAAACACCCGCTCCGATACCACTTGATCCAAAATCTTTTGTTTGAGATGTATAAAAGAATTAACATGTGAAAATTCTAGCTTTTAAAACAAGAATCTTTAAAGGCATAAGCGAAAAAAGAGAGAAGCAATTAACATCATGCACGAAGACACAAGAGTTGATATAAGAGTTCTTCCAGGAGGGACTACGTCTCTGGGCCCTGTTCTAATAGTGGGGAGGCCCTGCTTTCATTAAATGGAAAAATGAAAGTACAAGTACAAAATGAGGAATTACACCCTTATACCTGCCCAATCTGGAAATGGCCGAAAATTGCAGACCTCTGCTGACAAAATGGGCAGCACCGTTGGATTTGTGGCATCGAGTAGTGCTAAATCCATATAAAACTTGCCCCAATCGGACAAAGTGAAAATCTGGCCCCTCTGGAAAAATGGCTCAGATCATGGTTCCGCCCCCTCCTGCACACTGCTCAAGGTTCCACTGCCTCGTTTTCCGTGCCCACTCCTGTCTATCCTTCCTTAGGCGCACAAATGAATGAAGGTTTAAATAATATGGCGTGGGCAAATTCTCCAAAGTCCCCCATAGTCGAATTGGTTGAGATCCGTATTTGTTGGGCGGAGGTCGGGTGGTCAAATCCCGACCCCGCCATAAAAAGGCCGACTGCAAACTGCATTTATAGTTTTAAATAAACCACATTGCATTTTAAAACATGGTGTTTGAAATATTTTCATTTTTTTAAAATAGTTGATGTGATGTGGGGGGGCCGGACCCACATTGGGCGGCCCGCCCCGTATGAAAGTGGGCCACGTGCATATAAGTGGTGGCGGTGGGGTTAACAACCCCCACCCCATTTAATATGGCCGGCCGTTTGATTGTTTGGCATTGGAGACCGCGGGGGTGGCGGGGTTGACCACCCGCCCCCCAACAATATTCGTTTATTTATAATATGGTTCCGTGCGGATGGGGTGGCGGGGTTGGTGGCCCGCCACCCATATATATATATTTTTTGTTTTATTGTTATTAAAACAATATGGTTGTTTTTGAACCTTCGAATTTTTGACCGAAGGAGTGCATTTAACGGTCCCACAAATTCGCCCAGAATCTGGCCAGGTTGGTCGGAATCCGGTGGCCGGGTTTCAGCAAAATTGTTTCCTCCTTAGTCTGCCACATCACCAAGTCAACCTCTGAACTTTGACTACTCCTAACTCCTTCATACGGACTCGGAATTGAGTGTCATCTGCGCCGTTGGATTCAGAATTTCGAGATCTACAACTTGAACTTGGTTCAAAAGATTTTCGAACACTTTGATTTCTGAGCCTTGTACTTAAGCCATTTGTACCTGTACTTGTTTAATCCACCTAGATCAACAGTTCACCTCTGTCTTTGCTGGTAGTCAGCGCATGATGAAATGACAAAAAGGAAAACTCGACTTCACGTTGAAAACTCTGGTCACTTACTGCGCACACTTAAATTAGGTATTGCGCAATGTTATATGCGTAGCTGCAAAACTCAAATGATTTGAAACTTTGGACTGGCACGCACAGTTAGCTTCGAGCAGCAACCGCCTCAAACTCCATGCGTTGGCAGAGATGGAGGGGAAACGACTTACAGCATTTGGACATCAATGTGATGCCGAAAGGTTGATACTGACACCGCGCACCTTTCAAAAGGATGGGACGACGACTCTTCACGTTGAAAGCAGTCTTTTAACATATATTGAGTCTGCTCTAAACAGCTACAGCCGCTCCCAACAGCTACAGCCGAGGCAGCTTACAGATGTCATGTGCGTTGAACTGTTGTTAAAATGTTCCAAAACTGATACGGCTCTGCAACATCCGACTACAATGATCTGCGTGATCTGCGTGCAGGCAGTAGATTAGAGCGGGCTTTATCACGCTTGACAGAACTACTTACGATGGGTTTCGAAAGCGGAGTGTGAGCCAGAGCTCACTCCAATAACCAAACATAGCTTATTTCAGAGATCGAAAGACAGCTTAATAAAGCTCTGATACCAACTTAAATTAAACAAACACAGCTCAACTCAGAATTGTGAGACAAAGCTCACTCACGGATTGAATTCCACTGCACAATTACATTACGTTTATAGCAGATTGCACTCACCTAATCTTCCTGAAGAAGAGGAAACAAACCTAAATACATGGAACCAATTTCTAAATAAACACTCTCGTTCAACAACTCAAAACTAAATCTATTTCTGCATTAATCTAGATTATTCTCACATCACCAACACACTATCTCTTTCAATGGAATGTAGGGAAATGTTCCATCATGAAGGCACTCTGCTTCTCTCCACTGCTGCTTAGTCCTATGTTTTAAAATGTACCTTGAACTCAAGCGCTACTGCTTGCACAACCTCGTCGGAGTTTCAAAACTGCGTGACCTGCGCAACGATGAAATTCTATTTTAGATTGAAAAGTTTAAGATATAACGGAAAAGGTTTAATGCATGCAATGAGAGGATTCTGGATGAATAGCTTTTACCAAGATTTTCTTTGTTAAACCTAATCTCTGCATCAACGAGTTTATCTCTCCATCACCGAGTTTAAAAGATATTTTATCTTTAATCAACCAATGCTCCCCACCATCCACTTTAAAAGATGTTTTATCTTTAATCAACCAACGGTTGTATTCTATTATAGCTTTTTAAACTAAATTTGAACCGGATTGGCTTCGTTGTTAGGACGTCCAGGTATTCCTTTGACATAAATTTTATAAATTGCATTAGGAAATAAATATGTATTTCGAGTTGTTATTTTCAAATTTTAAAAGTTATTTTTTACATTGATGTCTATTTATGTTTTGACGCGATACTGTGACTGTTTTCTATTTTATTTTATTTTTTAAATATTTTTTTGGTAATTTTTTCTCTCTTTTTGCTAATTTGCTTCAAATTCACCAAAACAGTTTTGCAAGGTTAAATTTAAATTATAATTATATAGTTTGCAAAAATCTAATATATAAAAAAATGTATTGCAAAATTCAAATGAAAAGAAAAAAATACTAATAATTAAACTATGGTTTTAAATCCTAAATAAATCCGAAATAGCCACTAAATATTATATTTAAATTGAATTACCATATAAAAAAAATTAGGCTCAATTAAAAAAATAAAACCGAAAACAACCCATATACATTTATGAAAACACAGTTTATTGATCTTAAAAACACAAACTACCCATTTCACTTTAAACCATATATAGTATATAATGTCTTTTGGATGTATACTTCTTTTATAGTTGTAATATCTTTTTGCGTTGTAATTTTGAAAATTTATTTATATAGTAAAAACACAAACTATCCATTTCACTTTAAACCATATATAGTATATAATGTCTTTTGGATTTATAATTCTTTTATGTTTGTAATATCTTTTTGCGTTGTAATTTTGAAAATTTATTTATATAGTATAATTTAAAATTTAGTGCATTTTAAAGTTTAAATATAAAATAATAATTTTACAATAATAATTTGTAAAATTAATATATTTTAAAATAATAATAATTTATATTATTATAATAATTTTTTTAATTAAATTTAATATATTGAACCTACATTTTAAAAATTAATTATATAATTAAATATTTAAAACAATAACATTATATCAATTTTAAAAAATTATAATTTTTAAATAAATGGATGATACTATATTAAGGGATACAAGTGCGGTATAGTCCATAGTGAAGAACTCGTAAATTAGTGAGTATTGGTAGTTCATTTAGAACGTGTCAGCAAGGTAGTAATTATTGCCAATTCCGCTAAAGCGTAATAGCAAGTGTCCAGATGAGAGCGGATGATCATATATGTTGGTAAGCAAGTTGTTCTTATCAATATAAAAAATAATATATATAATTAATTAAAATTAATAATTTATAATATAAGCATTATATATAAGGTAGATTAATTAATAAATGAAATAGTTTTTTTCTCTAATCATTATATTTGTTTAGGGAGATTATGATTTCTTGTTGTTAAAAACACATTTATGAATGTATAATAGATTAGGAGATTTGAGAGGCACTCAAACACCCTACCTAATTCTAATAATCGTTACTAATGATAACATTGTTTTTATTTAAGATTGAAGTATGTATGAAAACATTTACGTAATAAATATTGTATTAATAAAAATATGAATTCAAAGTATTGAGAAATGGGACACTCGAAGATGAGATTCTTGCTTAAAATAATTCTTCCATGATAGAGTTTTTAGATGAAATTCTAGATAAACTTAATGTATGAGAGAGAAAGATCCATTATGTTGCTTAGTTAGAAAAATATGTTAAGTTTGGATAAGCCTAAGAGCATCATGAGATATGAAGATGATTTTTAGCAAATGACAAACTGGCTGCCCGAACGTGCACAAGGGACCCGGGTGGTCACAAGTTAGCAAAACTGATACGGGCGCCCTCGAACGAAACGGCCCGACCGGAACGTGCCCGGTTGGGCGCCGATCTCACACGGCACGACACGATGTGTCCGAACGAACATCGATGCCACAAGAGAGAAAAAAACAAATGAGCCACCTGAACATGCACAAGGCACCCGGACGATCACAACTTAGCAAAACTGATATGGGCGCCCTCGAACGAAACGGCCCGACCCGACCCGAATGCACATGTTCGGGCGACCTCACACGACGCGACATGGTGTGCCCGACTGAAGGATACCACAAGGGAGAAAACGGCAAACGGGCCACCCAAACATGCACAAGGCACTCGGGCGGTCACAACATTAGCAAAACTAACACAAGCCCCCTCAAACGAAATGGCTCAACACGAATGCACCCGGTCGGGCAACCTCACAGTAGGATGCGACATGGCATGCCCAGCAAAACGATTCCACAAGGGAGCAAATGGGAAACGAGCGACCCAAACACGCACAAGGCACTCAGATGGTCACAACTTAGCAAAACTGATACGGGCGCCCTCGAATGAAACGACCCGACCTGAACACGCATGGTCGAGTGACCTCACACGGCGCACCTGACCAAACGATGCCACAAGGGAGAAAATGAAAAACGGGCCGCTCGAGTGTGCAGAAGGCACCCAGGCGGTCACAAATTATCAAAACTGATACGTGTGGCATCGAAAGAAATGGCCTGACCCAACCCGAACGTGCCCGGTCGGGTGACCTCACACGACATGATATAGCGCACCCGACGGAATGATGCCATAACAGAGCAAATGGCAAACGGGCCGCCTGAACATGCACAAGGGACCCGGGCGGTAACAACTTAGCAAAACTGATACAGGCGCCCTTAAATGAAACAACCCGACCAGATCGTGCTCGGTCGGGCCAACTCACACGGTGCAACATGATGCGCCCGACCGAATGATGCCACAAGGGAGCAAACGACAAACGGGCCACCCGAACGTGCACTAGGCACCTAGGTGGTCACAACTTAGCAAAACTGATACAGGTGCCCTCGAACGAAATGGCCCGACCTGAACGTGGGCGGTCGGGCGACCTTACACGACGCGCCTGACCAAACGATGCCATAAGGGAGAAAGTGGAAAACGGGTCACCCTAACGTGCACAAGGCACCCGGGCGAACACAACTTAGCAAAACTGATACGGGTGCCCTCGAACGAAACGACCCAGCTCGAATGCGCCCGGTCAGGTGACCTCAGATAGCGCGACACGAAGAATGATACTGCAGGGGAGAAAACAGAAAACGGGCCACCCAAACATGCAGTACAAGGGACCCGGGCGGTCACAACTTTGCAAAAATAAAGGGTAACCCTCGAACGAAACGGCTAGACCTGCACATGTCTGGTCGATTGCCCTCACACAGCACAACATGGCGCGCCTAACTGAACGATGCCACAAGGGAGAAAATGGCAAACGGGTTGCCCGAATGTGCACAAGGCACCTGGGTGGTCACAACTTAGAAAAAATGATACGGGCGCCCTCGAATGAAACAGCCCGACCTGAACATGCCTGGTCGAGTGACCTCACATGGTGCGTCACGGTGCGCCCGATTGAATGATGCCACAAGAGAACAAACAGCAAATGGGCCACCTGAATGTGCACAAATCACTCGAGCGGTCACAACTTAGAAAAACGGATACAGGCGCCCTTAAACGAATTGGCTCGACCTGAACGGGCCTGGTAGAGCGACCTCAGATGGCACGAGACGGTGCGCCCAACCAAACGATGCCACAAGGGAGAAAATGGAAAACGAGCCTCCCGAATGTGCACAAGGCACCCGAGTGATCACAAATTAGCAAAACTAATACGGGCACCCTCGAACGAAATGACCTTACCCGAATGTTCCCGGTTGGGCGACCTCACATGGCACGACATGACATGCCCGACCGAATGATTCCAGAAGGGAGAAAATGACAAATGGGTCACTCGAACATGCATAAGGCACCCGAGCGATCAAAACCTAGAAAAACTTATACGGGCGCCCTAGAATGAAAAAACCTGACTCGAATGCGCCCGGTTGTCCAACCTCGCATGGAGTGACACAGCGCGCCCAACTGAGCGATGCCACAAGGGAGAAAATTGCAAACAGGCCACCCGAATGTGCACAAGGCACCCAGGTGGTCACAACTTAGCAAAAATGATACGGGCGACCTCGAACGAAACGGCCCAACCCGACCCGAATGCAAAGGAAATATTATGCTTAACATGGTGGCTGATAAATGATTAATGGTTTGTGAAAAAGAGTGTGAGGTGCAGGAAGGTGCATTGTACGATGATACATTGTAGGTACATCCATGCCACCAAGATATGAAGATATGAAGATTAGTCAGTAAATGCTATCATAATTATTGTAATTGCTTTAAGCTAGATATTTGCTTATTTCTTTGTAGGATTTATAACAATGGTTAAAAGGGATGGTCACCATTATAAGCCATTGAGTGAGGGGTGAACACCCTCACGAGCATTTAATAATAAAATTAAACATTTGCTGGTTTTCACCCTATAGGGTTTCTAGGGTATATTGGTGTTCAATGGTGTGATTGATTGCTGTTTCAGATTGATGATGTTGAATTCTTTTCTTGTTGTTGTGTTCATAATGTCAAGTATGTGATGGCTACAGTTATAATGAAATGATTGCAAGATTACATCATACAGTTTTATGTTAATGTACTACAATAGTGGTTGTTAATGGTTAACCAACTTACTATTCTTCTACTAAGGTTACACTATGAATTGGTGAACATTTATCTAATTATTAGTGAGAAATATTTAATAGTGATTTAGATAGTTATCATGTTTGTTACAACTAACCACTTATAAATTTATATAGACACACAAAGAATACTTATTCTCACAAAATTAGTGCCTAGGAAAATTGATGAATCCCATAAATAATAAAATAATAAGATGACATTATAAATATAATGGAATGATAAAATGAACAAATACAATTTTATAAAGATGTATATATGTTCTAAACATAGGAAACTCTCTAGTACAATATCGATTGTCAACCAAAACAATGATAACCTTTGTTTAAGAATACATTATCTATCTTATAAATTAAAATAAGGATAAGAAATATTGATAATCAATATATGATAAATGTTAAAATATTTAACTTATTATAAAGAATTATAAAAATTAACTAAATTATAATGCTTTTAAAATCATTATTATCAATTATTAAAAAAATAATATATATGTTAAATATATATAAATTTTAAAATATATATATTAATACATTTATTCTCACTTTTGTTTGACCGTTACCTTGCAAAGCAATTGATATGTTTGACCCATAGTTAGCAAGTTCGGCTGTAACTTGGAAAGAAATTGTTATGCTTCACCCATACTTAGCAAGTTCGGCTGTGTTGGTCCAAAAAAATATAGAAAATACGTTAAAATGAGGTAATTCGAATTGGGTACTGAATTTTATGTGAAAATAAAATTTAATAAAAACAAATTCTTGGAATCTAAGCTTCTGTGATCCATAATATAAATTTGTAGAAATTCTTTCGGTAGTAATCACATGCAAAAGAACGAGGTCGACGCGTTTCGAAATAGAAATTCTATATTTAAAATGCTGTATGAAATAGAAATCAAAATTGCAATGCATTTCAAAAGGATTTATTTTTTAATATGAAATTTAATATTTAAAAAATAAAAAATAAAATAGAAAAATTAGAAATCAAAATTGCAATGGATTTCAAAAGATTTATTTTTAATACAAAGTTTAATATTTAAAAATAAAAAATAAAAATATAAAAAGTTATAGAAAAAAATTATAGTAAATAATTAATTATATATTTAAAAAATATATCTGTATGAAAAACAATAAATTTGATATTAAAATATAATGGAAAAAATAAATTTATAATTCTTAAAAATAATAAATTTATTTAATAAAGAAAATAAATTTTATTTGTAGATATTTATAAAACAACGCCCATTAATCCGAGTATCATGGTCATAATTGAACCGATGACAAACAGACGGTCTCTTTCACTGGAATGCATGTTAATGTTCCATCGTGAAGGAATTCTGTCGACTCCTGCTTAGTCCTCTGTTCAAAATGTACCTTAAACTGAAGCGCTACTGCTTGCACAGCCTCCTCCGATTTTAAAAACCGCGTGACACCCGCTACAAATCGGCTATAAATCGCGGTATTGGTGTTCAAGCAATGAGCGGGGATTGTGGATGAATAGCTTTTACCAAGATTTTATTTCTTAGCTTTTACCAAGACTTTATTTCTTAAACATAATCTCTAAAACATCCAGTTTAAAAGATGTTTTATCTTAAATCGTCCAACGGTTATATTTTATTATAGATTTTTTAAACTAAATTTGACCCTTTTACCAGGATTTTCTTTCTTAAACATAATCTCCACACCATTCAGTTTAAAAGATGTTTTATCTTTAATCGTCCAACGGTTATATTTTATTATACATTTTTAAAACTAAATCCGGACAGGGTTCGTTGTTATGACGTCAAGTACTTCTTTAACCTATAAATTTTGTAAATAAATACGTATTGCATCTTAAAATGAGTTATTTTTAAATTTTAAAAGTCATCTTTTTACATTGATGTCTATCTAAGTTTTGACTCTGTAGTGTTACTATTTCCTATTTTATGTTATTTTTTATTTTTTATTTTTATATTATTATTTTTCTTGGTATTTTTTTCCAGTGAATTTTGCTAATTTGCTTAAAATTCACCAATTTGTTTTTTGCAACTTTAAGTGTTAATTATATAATTTGCAAACTCTAATATCTAAAAAACAATGTATTATAAAAAAAATGTATTCCAAAGTTCAAATGAAAAGGACAAAAATATTAATAACTAAACTACTCCAGTTTTAAATCCTAAATAGTCACTAAGTATTTTATTTGAATTGAATTGTCATATAAAATAATTTAGGATTAATTAAACGAAAAAACAAAAAAAATCTATATACATTTATACATATTTATACATTTATAAAAAAACACAATTTATCTTTTTAATATTGGTCTTAAAACACAAATTACTCATTTCACTTGAAACCATTATAAGTTGCATTGGTCAATGCGAACTAACAGTAGCCAATAGGAAAATTTGTTGCTGAAGTCATGTCTTCAAAGGGACCTCTCAACTCAATTCCTACCACTCAAGTTAGAAATTGTGTTATGTGAAAATTTGCATAAAAACTTGTAATCTACATTTGCCAATGTTAGCTAAATCAATAGTGGTTAATAGGAAAATGAAATCCTATAGTATTTATTTGGGAGGAACTAATAAATTGAAATGTGGTTACTAAATACTAGTAAGCCTCGACATCACAAATATCTAAATATAATGCATGAATATTGCAACAATATCCATAAATTATGGCATAAAGTATGTGACTTAGTTGTCCACATGACCTTGAAGTTATGGTCCAATAAAATGTTTGAAAACTATTTTTTTAATAATATTGAAAAATATATTTATATTTCAAAGTTACATTATAAGTTGCATTGGTCAATGTTAAACTAATAGTGTTCAATAAGCAAATCCATTGCTAGAATCTTTCCTTCGCAAGAACCCCTTGCAATAAAATTTTAACAAATTATAAAGAAATGACAAAGGTTAGACAAACAAATCCTTGAAGATATCATTGTGTTGGATCACCTTGAAAGAACAATTTCCATTACTTCCACACATCCCATAACTAGTGCCATTGTTACCAAAATCACCAAACACTTAATCCTAGGTTTAAACTCCATATTATCATTTTCTCTTTCAATTTCAAAGTCCACAATGAATCAAAAGTTGCATTTAACCACAATTCTTTATTAAATAGCATAGTCATATAAATCAAATGGTCTGTAAATCTTGACACACATCAAAGCATCAATTTTGCAATACATTTTTAAAAATTCATAAAAATCAAGTAAATCAAAACTTTATTTTAAATTATTGTTTATAGAAAAATTAATATATGCCCTAGACATACCTAAATTTTGGACAGTAAATGAATGTTATACTTTTTTGTTTATATATATATATATATATATATATATATATATATATATATATATATATATATATATATATATATATATAAGCTTGGTAGTACCTTTCATTTTTCTCTGTTATTTTTTTTGACTCCATCTTTCATCGACATGTCGAGATGCATCACTCTATTAGGGAGGGGAATTGAACTGTGATGAGTGCTATAAGATCTTTACGATCATCGTTTAAGCAAGCCACCAAGGACATATATATTCCCTTATCTTCAGTACAACCAAACCTCAAAGACTTAGATATGTTAGATATATGTGCTTTAAAAATTGTTATACTCTTTTGTTTTATTGAGTTTTGTTCACATCTAATTTCCTTTTACATGTATAATATTATTGTATATACCTATTTTTGTTAAAAAATTAATTGAGGTGACACATTCAATATTATTTTTATTTTTCAATTAAGAAAATGTAGAAGAGGAATTATTGATTATGGAGGTTCACTCTAATATGTAACACCCCCAATTTCTGTGTTGAGTTTGAAAAATTAGACATGTGAACTTTAAATCCTAAGGGGAGTGGACCCCAAAGTAAGTATGGTATGAATGTACTTGCATATTTAATTTGAGGAAATAAATAAAATGATTGTGCATTTTGACCAAGATGAGAATTAGAGATCACTTGCCAAATCCATGAGGATGGATAAGGCAACAAATCCCCACAATCTTTCAAAAATCCTTGAAAGAAATTAATTTAGATTTTGAGGAGGAATCTAAATTTCCCCAATGATGAGGAAAGTAATTGGGAAGAGGTAAGAAAAGCTGGAAAAGCTGAGGAAAAGCATAAAACAGCTTTAAAGATTCCAAAAATGGGAAGCCTAGGCTAAACAGGAAAGAAAGCATCCTGTTATTCTGGACGCAGAATTAGAAACATGCTTTGGGGAAATATGAACTTAAATAAGCTGCTCCTAAGAAGATCAGAGGTTGGTCTGTCCTGGGAGGTGATCTCAGCTCGGGGGTGAGTCCTGGGAGACAAAGAGGACTCTAAGGTTGGGAGGTTGGTCATTTGCAATTGTGGTATGTTCTGAAATTCTTGTTATTTTGTTTATGATAGTATGAATTGGCTACATATAAAATCAAATTTAATGGTATGATTGATTTTAGTACTACATTTACCAGAGTCCATCCTAAGGCTTTCACCTTCCAGATTCTGGTTAGTTGTAGACAATAAATCCATAGAGTAGAAACCCCAGAAACTCTAAACAAAGGTCGGTTTAAATCTGAAGTTACATAGTCTCCACAGATAATTAAATATTTTCTTGTCTCATGTAGATACAAGGTGATATTATATGCTCATAAGTATATTAGAAAATATTGTAGCAGAACTGAGGTAAAGAAAGTAAAGACATTAGAATACGGAATTCAAAATTCTTCTAGATAAATAAGTAATTCTACTCTATAGGAGTATTATAGCCTTCATAGCAATTATAGGGTATATTGCATTTTAAATTCACCTCTAACCGTTGAAATAAATATTATGGCAATGGATTTAATCTATGCTGAATGTACACCATCAAATGAACTATCGAATACATGTATATGCATTTAACAAAAATATATATATATATTAACAAGTATCAAGAACTAACACAATTAGGTCCTTTTAACCTCGACTACAAACGAGCTATACATATATATGAAACATATATTTCAAAAGGGAGATATGAATACGATTCATATATATAAAAACCATATATGTCAAAAGGGAGATATGAATACGAATCATATATATAAAAACCATATATGTCAAAAAGGAGATATAAATACGAATCATATATATAAACCATATATGTCAAAAGGGAGATATAAATACGAATCAATTATGTTAAAATGAAATATATATATGATCCCTACAGCTAATGGAACGAACGTATAGTCAACCTACATTAATGCGGGGTGATTAATTAAAATACTATGCCTTTGGCCTATGTCAAACGAATTCCTCTGACTGTACCGACAATTATAAACCACGGCACTTTGGGGATCTTTTAACGTTAAATGAAACGAACAGAGGTGAAAGATAAAACGATAATACGATGTGTAAATAACAGTTCTAACCATAATTATTACAATACAGCGTGGAGATTTTCACAGTTCTAACAATAATCATTACGAGACCGCGTGTAGTTATAAGGGGCCGACTATATGATTTCACACTGTATATTAATTTCTATGCAAAGTATTTGAATTTCTTTGATATGCAGTAAGATATAATGTTAAAATACCACAGGAGACGCAACCTTACCTCCGTTCGCGAAGAACGCTGCCATTACTAAACCTATCTGATCACAGAGTTAAATCTTGTTAGTGCACAGAGACTACCGATGGGAGAGTTCGATTCATTAGCCATTCTGCCAGTAAAACGAAACGAAACAAATCGAAATATAGTGAGTCGGACTAGTCATTGATGCCTTTGACCACAGCCACGAGTGAGACAGTTTAACAAAATATAAAAACATAGCCATGTTATAGGTTCTAGCAGCTAGCGGTTGGTCTCAAACGATATCAAATTCGAATGGAAGCACAAACCCACGAATCCGATGCATCACTACCTCAGCCTTATTGAAGAAATTAAGGTTTACCTGTGAGTCGGAGTGCTCTTCCTATTATGGAGTCGTATCGACGCTTACAACAGTAAAATCGAGAAATGCACACGCTGTGTAAAGAGATTAGATCGCCTACTTATTAAATCTGGATGCGAAGAACCCCAACCAACCAACTAGGGTTTACATCATAACAGTTTAGAAAATTATGATAAGGAGAACATCGGTGCATGTATAAATCAAACAATAGCCTCGCCAGAAAATTAAAACGAAGCTTAACAAACGCCAGATAACAGGATAGGTCTCCAGCCTGAGATGCCGATGCTTTGTCCTCTCTGCGAAAAACAATCCGAAAAGAATGAGATACTGTATTCTCTAACAACAGACAAAAACAAAAAAAAAAGTCTCAGAACGTGAGGGATATAAAAATAATGGGATTCAGAGATATAAAAGAATCGCGAATTCAAGTGATGAAACCCTGTATGGAGACCAACACCAAACCAGAAATGATGAACTGTAGCCGCAACTGAATCCGGCCATACCCTCAACCACCGACGAAGAGAGTGGGAAAATGCAACGATTCTACACCCAGAAATAACAGGGAAGGATCGGATGAACAAACCCGCGCAAGAGCCTCGACTTAAAAGGAATTCTCGTAACCCTATTCCCACTGCCCCAGAAAAATTAGAGAATCCCTATGTTGATTGTGGAAACTCGGCCACGTCGACAGGCTAGTACCAGGCGACATTAAGGAGCGCAGAGGAAGTATGGAGGAGCTACGCCCTGCATGCACAGGAATAGAGGGCTAGCCCTAGAATTTGTAATTCTCTGAGGCAGGACCCGGCTCTCATAGTACTCGGGCTAGCTGACATGTCAAATAGCAAAGCCACCCGTCAAACTCATGCTGGGTATGAGACGATATGCGCCGGCAGTTGGTACTCTCATCACCGGAGCGAGACGCCGTCTCTGTCTGCAGAAAAAAATTCACACGTTAAACCAAGTCTAATACAACACAGTGTAACGTGTATATTACGATCCAGAACCAGTACGCATGTTGTGCCTCCACGTATGAATTCGCGACGTGTCTGCACTGGTTCAGAACCGAAATCATGATAAACCGCCAAAAGTTGAAATGAGTCCGGTGTGTATATGATTTCAGCGTCGCCGATACGCATACCTGAATATCATTACATTCGATGCTATTTGTATAAGTATGAACGAATAATAATAGGTTACGCCGTGAAGAATCCGGCCAATAATTGCAAGTAAACAATACAGAAATGAGTACGTTTAGGTTTAGAAAAGTCCCGAAAATCATGATTCGCGGAGGAAGCCTTAATATGTAATTATACCAAGAGTTCGAGCGCTCAAGTCGTGACTAAGGTAGGCTTACGCGGACATATATATAGATCTATGGATACCTATACGGATTAATTTAAAGGTAGGTTATGTAATGTATATCTCATTGATATTTCAAATTATTGTCAACGCGTATTTTTATATATTACATGTTTATATATGTGTAAGGACCCAATGATAATATCAAAGGGGTTATTTTATTTATATGTAATATGTATATGGTGGCGCTTTCAATTAATTCTAAAAAAGGTTGTACCTATATATGTTATATATAAATATATGTGCTTTATATATATACATATGCTCATTCAATTAATATTGCCAAAGGATATATAGGCAAGTAGTATATGTGTTATATATAGATATAAGTGGAATATGTATCATATATGTAGGGCTTGTATACTACTACCAAAAGAGAGGAATATTGAATCTTATTTAAAACAAAATGAAGACTTATAGGATATGGGTTTAAGGTACTCAGAGGAGTACAAATGAGGTATATTGGATATTATTAAATAAGAAAGGAAACCCCATTATATAGAAAATAAAAAATAAAAAAAATTCCTTAAACTGGAGGTGTTACAAATGGGACAGTTAGAATGAAGGAACCTTTCAAATGTTGGGGCTGTGGAGAACCCCATATGATGAGGGACTGCCCCCATCGAAATATTCATATGATCAGCAGAGAACGAGAGGCAACAACAGTAAATGACATAGCCAGAAATATACCAACTATCAGTGCAGCATTGGAAAATCGGCAAGCAGAACATCAAGCAACCATGGTGGAAATGGAGGGTAATATTTCTGACCTACCTGTTACTGTTTTGATTGATTCAGGTGCTTCTTTGAGTTACATTAGTCCTGGAATTGTAGAAAAATGTAAAATTAAACCTGACAATTTTCAGCAGTCATGGTTGGTACAACTAGCCACTGGAACTAAGCGAAAAGTCACACATAAATTGCCCAAAACAACAAGAAAATTAAATGGCTTTTCAACAGAAGTAAATTTGAACATATTGCCATTAGGATCCTATGACTTGCTGATAGGAATGGATTGGCTGGAAAAGAAGAAAGCTCTGATGAACTGCTGGGATAAAACCCTGCATTGTGTGGATGAAGAAGGGAAACCTTTTACACTAAAAGGGAAACCAAAATCCATTTCAGTAAGACAAATATCAGCCTTACAATTGAAAAGAACAACTAGAAAAGGATACCAATTTTATGCAGTACATGTGGAAGAAGTAGAACAGAGAACTGAAGAAAATCTGCTGAGTGAATTACCAGTGGTAAGGGATTTTAAAGAAGTTTTCCTAGATGAGATTCCTCATCTTCCCCCCAAAAGAGAAATTGACTTTTCCATAGATCTGGTGCCGGGAGCCACACCTATTTCCCGAGCCCCCTATCGAATGAGTCCGCCTGAACTTATGGAGCTGAAGATGCAGCTGCAAGAATTACTGGATAAAGGTTACATTAGATCAAGTGTGTCTCCGTGGGGAGCACCGGTCTTATTTGTGAAAAAGAAGGATGGAACTTTTAGGATGTGCATTGATTATCGTCAACTGAACAAGTTGACCATTAAGAATAGATATCCACTTCCTAGAATTGATGATCTTTTTGATCAAGTGAGAGGGGCCTCATTCTTTTCCAAGATTGACTTAAGAACTGGGTATCACCAGCTCAGAATCAAGGAAGAAGACATTAGCAAAATAGCTTTTCGAACCCGGTATGGACACTACGAATTTGTAGTCCTACCTTTTGGATTGACAAATGCCCCTGCCACCTTTATGTGCCTGATGAACAGTGTGTTAAATAAGTATTTAGATAAATTTGTTCTGGTGTTCATAGATGATATTTTGGTCTACTCCAAAAACAAAGAGGAACATAAAGAGCATTTGTGGATAGTGTTACAAACTCTGAAAGAAAATCAACTATATGCTAAGTTCAGTAGATGTGAATTTTACAGGGATAAAATTCAATATTTGGGTCACATTATCTCTGAAGAAGGCCTTGCAGTTGACCCTGAAAAGATAAAAGCAATTAAAGATTGGCCAGTCCCAACTGATGTTTCAGCAGTAAGGTCATTCATGGGGATGGCAGGCTACTATCGTAGATTTGTGGAGAAATTTTCTGCTATAGCACATCCCATCACTTCATTGCAAAGAAAGGGTGTCAAGTTCGTGTGGACTGATAAATGTCAAATCAGTTTCGAACAATTAAAACAAAAACTTATTTCAGCCCCTATACTAAAAATTGCTGATTCTGATAAAGAGTTTGTTGTTTGTACAGATGCTTGCAGAGAGGGGCTAGGAGGAGTCCTATTCCAGGAGAATTCAGTTATTGCATATGAATCTAGAAAACTGAAAATACATTAACAGAATTATAGTGCATATGATTTGGAATTTGCAGCTGTTATCCATGCTTTAAAAATGTGGCGGCACTATCTTCTGGGGAAGAAGTTCACATTGATGACTGATCATATTAGCCTTAAATATTTCTTTTCCCAAACTGACCTAAATGCAAGGCAAGCCAGATGGTTTTCTTTTTTAAGTGAATTTGATATGGACATAAAACATATCAAGGGGAAAGAAAATAAAGTTGCTGATGCCTTAAGTAGAAATTCTTGTCGAAATGTAAACAGTATTGGGAGTAGTGCCCAGATGGAGGTAGAGGAATTGGTGAGAAAAGAAATCAATCAAGATCCAAACTATGAAACACTCTTGGTGAAATTAGAGAAAAGGGATACAACTGATTTCACTCAAAACCAAAAAGGGTTACTATATTACAAAAACAGGTTGTATATCCCAAATGTAGAGTCATTAAAAAGAGAAATTTTAGATGAATATCACAAACAGCCCTATGCAGGACATCCAGGATACCAAAAGATGTTAACAGCCTTGAAGAAGAAGTTGTTCTGGCCAGGAATGAAGAAAGATGTGGCAGAGTATTTAAGTAGATGTATGGAATGTCAATTAGTTAAAGTTGAACATCAACATCCAGCAGGTCTTTTAAACCCTTTGCCAATTGCAGAGTGGAAGTGGGACACAGTTTCCATGGATTTTATAACAGGACTACCTAAAACCAAATACCAACATGATTCTGTAATGGTGGTAGTAGAAACTTTAACCAAAGCTTCCCACTTTATACCAGTAAAATCTACTTTCGGAACAACTCAAGTAGCAAATGTTTTCCTGAAGGAGATAGTAAGGCTTCATGGAGTTCCCAAAGTAATTTTTTCAGATCGAGATGCTAAGTTTACAGCAGCGTTTTGGAAGAGATTTTTTGGAGGGATGGGTACTAAGCTGAATTTTAGTACTGCCTATGACCCTCAAACTGACGGGAAAATAGAAAGGACGAATCAAATTTTGGAGGATATGCTGAGAATGTATGTGATGGATAGACCATCAAAGTGGGAGGAGTATCTGCATTTAGCTAAATTTTCTTATAATAACAGCTACCAATCTTCTATTAAAATGAGTCCGTTTGAGGCACTATATGGAAGAAAGTGTCATACTCCTTTGAGCTGGAGTCAACCAGAAGATAAATTAATGCTGGGACCTGATGCCTTACAAGAGATGGAGAGAATTGTTAAACAGATACAAAGAAATATCAAGACAGCACAAGATCGCCAGAAAAGCTATGCTGATAAGAAAAGAGTGCACCGAGAATTCAAAGAAGGGGATCATGTGTATTTGCGCATCAAACCCAAAAAGAACACACTTTATGGTGGAAGTTGTGCAAAACTTGCTTCTAGATATTGTGGTCCTTTTGAAGTGTTAGAAAGGGTGGGACCAGTGGCTTACAAGCTGGCCTTACCACCCCATGTTAGAGTGCATGATGTGTTCCATATTTCATTACTAAAAATATATGTGCATGATGCTTCTCACATAGTTGATTGGAATGTTGTACAGGTGGAACCAGAAGGGGAGTTTCTGCCAGAACCGCTTCAAATATTGGAGTGGGAAGAAATTGAATTGAGAAACAGAACAGTGGCCAGAGTAAAAGTGCAATGGAAGCACTTTACTGCTGAAGAAGCTACCTGGGAAAGGGAAGCTAAATGATGGAGAAATATCCGTTTTTGTTTAAGTAAACTCTAGTAGTTGAATAACAACACCGAGGACGATGTTTATTTTCAGAGGGGGAATATGTAACACCCCCAATTTGTGTGATTGAATTTTTAAAGTTAGACATTTGAACTTTAATCCTAAGGGGGTGGACCCCAATGGATAAGTATGGTATGAATGTACTTGCATAATTAATTTGAGGAAATAAATAAAATGATTGTGCATGTTGACCAAGATGAGAATTAGAGATCACTTGCCAAATCCATGAGGATGGATAAGGTAACAAATCCCCACAATCTTTCAAAAATCCTTGAAAGAAATTAATTTAGATTTTGAGGAGGAATCTAAATTTCCCCAATGATGAGGAAAGTAATTGGGAAGAGGTAAGAAAAGCTGGAAAATCTGAGGAAAAGCATAAAACAACTTTAAAAATTCCCAAAATGGGAAGCCTAGGCTAAACAAGAAAGAAAGCATCCTGCTATTCTGGATGCAGAATTAGAAACATGCTTTGGGGAAATATGAGCTTAAATAAGCTGCTCCTAAGAAGATCAGAGGTTGGTCTATCCTGGGAGGTGATCTCAGCTCGGGGGTGAGTCCTGGGAGACAAAGAGGACTCTAAGGTTGGGAGGTTGGTCATTTGCAATTGTGGTATGTTCTGAAATTCTTGTTTTTTTTTTATGATAGTATGAATTGGCTACATATAAAATGAAATTTAATGGTATGATTGATTTTAGTACTACATTTACCAGAGTCCATCCTAAGGCTTTCACCTTCCAGATTCTGGTTAGTTGTAGACCATAAATCCATAGAGTAGAAACCCAAGAAACTCTAAACCAAGGTCGGTTTAAATCTGAAGTTACTTAGTCTCCACAGATAATTAAATATTTTCTTGTCTCATGTAGATACAAGGTGATATTATATGCTCATAAGTATATTAGAAAATATTGTAGTAGAACTGAGGTAAAGAAAGTAAAGACATTAGAATACGGAATTCGAAATTCTTCTAGATAAATAAGTAATTCTACTCTACAGGAGTATTATAGCCTTCATAGCAATTATAGGGTATATTGCATTTTAAATTCACCTCTAACCCTTGAAATAAATATTATGGCAATGGATTTAATCTATGCTAAATGTACACCATCAAATGAACTATCGAATACATGTATATGCATTTAACAAAAATATATATATATATTAACAAGTATCAAGAACTAACACAATTAGGTCCTTTTAACCTCGACTACAAACGAGCTATACATATATATGAAACATATATGTCAAAAGGGAGATATTAATACGATTCATATATATATAAACCATATATGTCAAAAGGGAGATATGAATATGAATCATATATATAAAAACCATATATGTCAAAAAGGAGATATAAATACGAATCATAAATATAAACCATATATGTCAAAAGGGAAATATAAATACGAATCAATTATGTTAAAATGAAATATATATATGATCCCTACAGCTAATGGAACGAACGTATAGTCAACCTACATTAATGCGGGGTGATTAATTAAAATACTATGCCTTTGGCCTATGTCAAACGAATTCCTCTGACTGTACCGACAATTATAAACCACGGCACTTTGGGGATCTTTTAACGTTAAATGAAACGAACAGACGTGAAAGATAAAACGATAATACGATGCGTAAATAACAGTTCTAACCATAATTATTACGAGACAGCGTGGAGATTTTCACAGTTCTAACAATAATCATTACGAGACCGCGTGTAGTTATAAGGGGCCGACTATATGATTTCACACTGTATATTAATTTCTATGCAAAGTATTTGAATTTCTTTGATATGCAGTAAGATATAATGTTAAAATACCACAGGAGACGCAACCTTACCTCCGTTCGCGAAGAACGCTGCCATTACTAAACCTATCTGATCACAGAGTTAAATCTTGTTAGTGCACAGAGACTACCGATGGGAGAGTTCGATTCATTAGCCATTCTGCTAGTAAAACGAAACGAAACAAATTGAAATATAGTGAGTCGGACTGGTCATTGACGCCTTTGACCACAGCCACAGGTGGGACAGTTTAACAAAATATAAAAACATAGCCATGTTATAGGTTCTAGCAGCTAGCGGTTGGTCTCAAACGATATCAAATTCGAATGGAAGCACAAACCCACGAATCCGATGCATCACTACCTAAGTCGTATTGAAGAAATTAAGGTTTACCTGTGAGTCGGAGTGCTCTTCCTATTATGGAGTCGTATCGACACTTACAACAGTAAAATTGAGAAATGCACACGCTGTGTAAAGAGATTAGATCGCCTACTTATTAAATCTGGATGCGAAGAACCCCAGCCAACCAACTAGGGTTTACATCATAACAGTTTAGAAAATTATGATAAGGAGAACATCGGTGCATGTATAAATCAAACAATAGCCTCGCCAGAAAATTAAAACGAAGCTTAACAAACGCCAGATAACAGGCTAGGTCTCCAGCCTGAGATGCCGACGCTTTGTCCTCTCTGCGAAAAACAATCCGAAAAGAATGAGATACTGTATTCTCTAACAACAGACGAAAAAAAAAAAAACAAGTCTCAGAACATGAGGGATATAAAAGGAATGGGATTCAGAGATATAAAAGAATCGCGAATTCAAGTGATGAAACCCTGTATGGAGACCAACACCAAACCATAAATGATGAACTATAGCCGCAACTGAATCCGGCCATACCCTCAACCACCGGCGAAGAGAGTGGGAAAATGCAACGATTCTACACCCAAAAATAACAGGGAAGGATCGGATGAACAAACCCGCGCAAGAGCCTCAACTTAAAAGGAATTCTCGTAACCCTAATCCCGCTGCCCAAGAAAAATCAGATTATCCCTATGTTGATTGTGGAAACTCGGCCATGTCGACAGGCTAGTACCAGGCGACATTAAGGAGCGCAGAGGAAGTATGGAGGAGCTACGCCCTGCATGCACAGGAATAGAGGGCTAACCCTAGAATTTGTAATTCTCCGAGGCAGGACCCGGCTCTCACAGTACTTGGGCCAGCCGACATGTCAAATAGCAAAGCCACCCGTCAAACTCATGCTGGGTATGAGACGATATGCGCCGGCAGTTGGTACTCTCATATCCGGAGCGAGACGCCGTCTCTGTCTGCAGAACAAAATTCACACGTTAAACCAAGTCTAATACAACACAGTGTAACGTGTATATTACGATCTAGAACCAGTACGCATGTTGCGCCTCCACGTATGAATTCGCAACGTGTCTGCACTAGTTCAGAACCGAAATCATGATAAACCGCCGAAAGTTGAAATGAGTCCAGTGTGTATATGATTTCAGCGTCGCCAATACGCATACCTGAATATCATTACATTCGATGCTATTTGTATAAGTATGAACGAATAATAATAGGTTACGCCGTGAAGAATATGACCAATAATTGCAAGTAAACAATACAGAAATGAGTACGTTTAGGTTTAGAAAAGTCCCGAAAATCATGATTCGCAGAGGAAGCCTTAATATGTAATTATACCAAGAGTTCGAGCGCTCAAGTCGTGACTATGGTAGGCTTACGCGGACATATATATAGATCTATGGATACCTATACGGATTAATTTAAAGGTAGGTTATGTAATGTATATCTCATTGATATTTCAAATTATTGTCAACGCGTATTTTTATATATTACATGTTTATATATGTGTAAGGACCCAATGATAATATCAAAGGGGTTATTTTATTTATATGTAATATCTATATGGTGGCGCTTTCAATTAATTCTAAAAAAGGTTGTACCTATATATGTTATATATAAATATATGTGCTATATATATATATATATACATATGCTCATTCAATTAATATTGCCAAAGGATATATAGGCAAGTAGTATATGTGTTATATATAGATATAAGTGGAATATGTATCATATATGTAGGGCTTGTATACTACTACCAAAAGAGAGGAATATTGAATATTATTTAAAACAAAATGAAGACTTATAGGATATGGGTTTAAGGTACTCAGGAGGAGTACAAATGAGGTATATTGGATATTATTAAATAAGAAAGGAAACCCCATTATATAGAAAAAAAAAAAAAATTTCCTTAAACTGGAGGTGTTACAATATATATATATATATATATAAAAAAAAAAAAATTTCCTTAAACTGGAGGTGTTACAATATATATATATATATATATATATATATATATATAAGCTTGGTAGTACCTTTCATTTTTCTCTGTTATTTTTTTCAGCTCCATCTTTCATCAACATGTCGAGATGCATCACTCCTATTGGGGAGGGGAATTGAACCTATGATGAGTTCTATAAGATCTGCCTTGATCATCGTTTAAGCAAGCCACCAAGGACATATATATTCCCTTATCACTGTTTAACCAAACCTCCAAAGACTTAGATATATGTGCTTTAAAAAAAATTGTTATACTCTTTTGTTTTATTGAGTTTTGTTCACATCTAATTTCCTTTTACATGTATAATATTATTGTATATACCTATTTTTTGTGTTAAACAAATTAATTGAGGTGACACATTCAATATTATTTTTTATTTTTCAATTATGAAAATGTAGAAGAAGATTATTGATTATGGAGGTTCACTCTAACTTTATCATGCATTTTCTTAACCTATAAATAGTCTTTGTCCAAAAAACCATAATTCATGTTTTTTTTTGTGAGTCAAATATTAGTAATTATATTATCAAGAAATATTTAGATGCGAAATACATGTCAACATGCTTAGAAAAAGACTCAAGCCTAAATTTAAGAAGCATATAATGTGGAGGAAGACCATGACAAAAAATGTCACTGGTTATTATTGGGTGGCTTATATGCCATGACTTGCATAACACAAAATAGTAAGAACTACAATTCATAAAAATCCTCATTATGCGGGTGGATTTGGGTGAAATACTGGAGGAGTAGTGAAGAGAGAAGCACATTCATGCATGTGAAAATCAATTTGCCTCCATGTGACCCGGGCTGTAGGCTGGTAAGAAAGTCGCAACCTCACCCAAGAGATGATTCTCAGTATATTCCCTGTGGGAGCTTAGCTCCTCGTCGTGTGGTCGCCCTACGATTCGACGAGAAAATCATCCACTGCGCGTGTGTCCTCTCTACCGAGGTATTATTTAACCATTCTGACTACAATCCAACCCCGAGGGGATGACTTTCCACCTCGCGAGAGAGAAGAAGCAGAATAATCTATAATAAAATTGCAAAAGGTTTACATAAAGAAATTTACCAGGATAGTTACTAGCCTTTTCCTAGGGTGACTTAGGCATCGTGCTGAATATGAGGGAAAATACTGCGAGGGAAACACCAACAATATGAGCGTAGAGCGTCGTACTGAGAGTGTAGGAATTCGGTGGAGCCAGTATTGAAACGAGCACTCAAGATTTCCAACCACCCCATGCGGTATGTTTGACAGACTCTTTCTTACCACTATATCCTCATGGCCGAATCAAAATGGGGTATGAGTTCCACACTCTATCGAAATTCACCCAGATGAATGTCAGATAGCTTGAAGGTTCACACTATCGATGGGTCGAGTGAAAGTCAATCTTCTTCTAGCAGTCAAATCAATATCAATCTAATTAGTTGTTGGTTGGGAAAGATCTCACCTGCTCTGGTGCTTATAAGGTAAGGTTTTATAGCTATCCCTCTTAAGCGCTTCATGAAGGGAGGGATACCAGGCCTAGTTCTATAGCAGGTAGTAGGTAGAGTTTCTAGGGTAAGGAACACTTAACCACTAGAACAAAGCATGGAAGAAAGTATGACTCATCATAGGTACTCAAATGAACTTTCTATTACTTCAAATTGGCATTTCATGAAGGTCCTTCCCCCGGACCCCATGGAAAATCCTATAGCAGATGGTTTCCTTCCTCCTAGATGGAGGCAACGTGAATACCATACCAATGTGTGCCTATCCAGAGTTGCAAACATGTATCATTACAACCAAACAAACTATGCACCAGACACTCCCTTATCATCTCCAAAAATTGTCGAATGGCCTTCCGGGGTCGCTCTACCTGCATATTAACTCGCACACAGTGGGGTGGTCAGTACGATGTACTGTATATCATCATCAATTCTTGTGTGATGCGCGTGTATTCCTATCGAGATCCACTTACCACCGCACTTCCATTTTTAGCTGACATGCATCACCCCATCGGGGACATAATTCATGTTAATATGATAGATCTTCACATATATATTTTTTTACCTATGCAATTTAATTAAAATGATAGAAAACCCATAACAACTCTTTGAATAAATATCAACCTTTAATTTGTGGCAAACCATTCTATGGAATTAAATCCCTAACATTAAAATTTTTTAATTATATTTCAAGATAGACAAACAAACAAAAAAAAATATACAAAGTGCATAAAATAAACTCTTTAATAAAATACATATGATGAAATCAACAATGAAACATTAAATTTAATTATTACTCAATTATATATTTTGTATTCTTAATGTTCATTATCATATTTTTTTTTTATAAATGATCCAACAACACACCATTCCAAAGACAAATCACATCTACATTTAAGTTATTTAGGTGTTTTGATTCCATGTGAATAGGGATTTTATACAAATATGAAAACTTCTTTTCACCAATCAAGTTTCTTTGGAACCGTCAAATTTGATCAATTTTTTTCAAAACCTCAATTTTGATAGGCACTTGAGTTTTCAATTTTTTTTTTTTTTTAAAGACAAATTGCAATAAAAAAAATCCCTAAAACCATTAATTTATTTAACATTTTTCTCACCAAACATGAACTCAACAAAAACACTCAATGACTCTCTCAACACATGTAACGGCCCACAGAAAGTTAAGGCGGAGAAGCAGTCGCAGGTAAGGTGCCTCAATGAATGTTCGCCGCCCTTGGCGTTCTTTGATCTATATTCATCACCCATGAAGTTAATCAAATCGAAACCTATATGAACACATTAAGGCATCGCATCATGAATCAATCCATTCAGAATTCATCCATACTAAGCATATTTTTGCAAATTGGTTGAATTTATTCACTTATATTGCACAAGGAAGGAAATTAATCACAATAGCAAGGAAAAAAAACACAGAACAAAAAACAATCAAGGTAGAAGATCAAATTGATAGCACCTTATCACTTGGGTCCCTTTAGTTGGCCTCATAGTTACCAATCATCAATCTTTTGTTCTCCCTTTTCTCATTTCCTACTGTACTCTATTTTGACAACATAGTTTGATTTTTCTCATATTGGAAAGGGGTTTTGCAGAGTGTTTTTGGCACCATTAACCATATATATATTCTATAATTTTATGCCCCAAGTGCACGCAATCCTATACTATTCCCAGAGAACTATCCCAGTGGTCTTCTCATTGCAGAAGCTACTAGTGTATCCCACTCTGTGCAAGGGTAGGCTAACATTTTATGTGTCGCTAAGCCTAGTGCTTGTTATGAAACCCTTACTTTCGGAGTAATCACCACACCTCTATGGAATCCATAATTTCCACCCTGGGGATCCTAGTTACTAGTTTGGAAGTTTACCAATACTTGCAAGTTTTAGTGTAACGGAAAACCTCTACATGGTATCAGAGCCTGAACCCAGGTTCAATTCCCCCGAGCTGCATTTCACGGGTGTATTGATTCCCTGAGCTGCGTTTTAGGGAGGGTGTTGTTGTAATCACCACACCTCTATGGAATCCATAATTTCCACCGTGGGGATCCTAGATACGTGATCCAGATCTTGGGTTGATGCCATTTCCCATTCGGATCATTACTTGATTGGAAGTTTACCAGTACTTGCGAGTTTTAGTGTAACGGAAAACCTCTACACTTATTTATATTGGAAGGCCAAATTATGATGACCATGATGTTGCGTACAACTGACAGGTACCCAAATATTCCTAGAATTTGGACAGAGGAGAAGGTGGAGGTCTGGAAACCCATTGTGTATGATTTCCACACTAAAGGAGGTGTTTTTTTCTCTCAGATTTGGCACATTGGAAGAGCTTCCCATGTGGGTAAGTATATTTATGGTTTGAATTACATTGATATCGGTTAATTCTTTTCATATACCTCGTTGTCAAATCTCTCTATAGTGTATTGGATTTGTTCATTTTCTTCTCGAGCATAATTCCCACAATCATGTCACACTATGTTTGCTTCAGTAGGTCATGATTCCTGATCATGAAAAATAGATCGTGAAAACTCTCAATCTATTTCCTTAGTAAATTTGTATTAGGTTAGTTTTTTGATGGATGTAGAGTATGTATTTTTTAAGAACATTTTGTCAGTTTCCTTGAATAGAGATAGCTGAGTGGCTCTATAAAATGTGGATTATCAACCCACTGGCCAGGATACCTTTTCGTCACCAGATCAGAAAATATAGGGACAGATGGTGTTACCCAATGGCAAAGATCTTTCCCATCATTCCACTCCTCGATCCCACCCAATGGCCAGGCTACCGTTTCATCAACAGATCATAAAATATGAGGATATACGGTGTTACCCAATGGCAAAGATCTCATCGATTATTCCACTCCTCAATCTCTAAAAACTCAGGAGATTCCAGAGGTTATTAATGACATTTGTCTTGCTCAAAGAAATGTTATCAAATCAGGTGATTTTTCTTACATAAGTCATAAATTTAGCATTTAGGTATTTGCACAATTATTACATAGGATACAACTATTTTTATCCTAGGATTAAGATATTAATAAAACAACCGAGCTTTTATTTTTCTTATAAGAGGGCACCACTCCTTTCTTAACCTTTTATGTGCATATAGTTCATTAATGACGCTGAATATAACCAAATAGAGTCGATTTTCATTACATCATTATATAGTTCTATTTCAAATAAATGTACACCATTATATAGTTCTCTGTCAAATAAATAGGGAAGTGTTACCTTCTTCCGTTCATAGTTTTGATGGATTTTGCATAGGTTTTGATGGTGTGGAAATTCATGGTGCTCATGGATATCTTCTTGATCAGTTTATGAAAGAAAACATAAATAACATGATCTATCGATATGGTGTGACATTACAGAACTGATTCAAGTTTCATCTGGAGGTTATTGAATCAGTGGTGGACGAAATTGGAGCAGAACGATTGGGAATACAAATCTATCCATTTGCCGATTTTTTTTTTATGCTAGTGACGCAGATCCTGAGGCGTTGGGGCTTTACATGGCCTAGAGCTTAAATAAATACAACATCTTGTATGCCCATTAGGTCGAGCCCAAACTTGAATTTACCTTTTAATTTGTTGCAACAAACAAGCATTTGTTTCCAATGAGGAAGACATTCAAGGGATAATTTTTCGTTGCAGGAGGTTATGAGCTACATAGATGTGATTAAACAGTGTAGAAGTTATCAACATTTTTAATTCTTCCAAAATCAAATAAAGTATATCAGTGTCGTCCTAAAAAATATATAAATTTTCAAAATATACAAGTTATATAAAAAAATTAGCAATAATCTGGACATAAAAGGTATCTCTGGTAGAGTTAAAAATGGAAATGTGAAAAATACAAAATTATATAAAAAAAATTTCAAAAAATATGGACATGAAAAGTATCTCTATTAGAGCCATAAATAATCCTACACACAATATCCTACAAACTAAAGGAAAAATGGGGTCACAAACCATTTCCAAAGGAAGTCATGGAAATAAAGTAAAGAGATACTTGAGTAGGGAAAAACTAGAGCATCATGGATGAAGAGAACAAAATGAAGGAAAGGTGGGTATATGTTTATGAGTTGCATAAATCAAAATTAAGTTGACAGTTAAAAGCTATGGGATTTAGTGGTGGAAAAACTTTCAATCTCTTAACATTGGAATATCTTAACATTGGATCTGCATATGATTATAGAGTGACAACTGGGAACTGATGGCTTAATAAAAACAAACTATATATTTAAAATGTTGTAGAAAATATAAATTAAAATTGCAATAAATTTGGAATTGGTTTTTTTAATATAAAATTTAATTTGAAAAAAGATTAGAAATTTCTATTTAAAAAAATATAATAAATAATAAATTGCATATTAAAATAATTTACCCATTGAAAAGCAGTAAATTCTATATTGAAGTATGATGGAAAAATTAAGTTTGTAATTGTTCAAAATAGTAAGTTTCTATAATAAAGAATAATAGGATAATAAATTCTATTACTAAATATTTGTATTTATTTCAAATTTAATTGAATTTCAATTTCAATTTGAATTTGATAATTATGGGTTGACCATTTCCTTGCAAAATTAGATTCAAAATGAAATCAAATCACCAAGCTGTCAGTGATATTTCAGCTTTGTGCTTGGTATTTACTGGAGATGATGATAAATAAAACAAATATCGATGACATTCATATATCTCCCGATAGCTTATAGCTGCCATGAACTCCAACCTGTAGGCTGCTATGCTTTGTTTGGTGGGAGAGGATAGTCCTTAAAAATGCCAAACCCTTACATTCTTTGAATACTAAATAAACCCTTAGATTCTCTGAATTCAAGTTTCTACGATTCATATTTTTTGGAATAAGTCTTTTGAATTAATCAATATTTGTGATTAATCCAGAAGACCTATTTAAAAAACCCTTACATTATTGGACAGAAGCCTTGTTTAAAAAACCCTCACATTATTGGAATGCAACAACAGTTATATTTCATACAGTTAATAAAGGCACGATATTTCGTACCATTTTAAACATCAATTTCTCCCATCATCGTACTAACAGGGTTTAAATGAATATTATCCATCATCGGTGGAACAGGAGATGTGTCTTCACCCACATAACACATTTCGATATCGAAGTATAATACGCAATTTTTTTTAATGAGGATGTTGGTGGCAAACAATAATTTTTCTTGCAATAATTGAACTACTTACAACTGAGGAGAAAGCGAAGATTACCAAGATACTGACTACAAGAGCTGAAGCTACCACGAAAGTCACTTTTCCCTAATAACAGGACATATTTTATAAGGACCCGATCTAAGTTTCTATATCTTGCAAATTATATGGAAATTTCAGTGTATTGCACATGAACACAATGATAACTATTCTTAGTTACATGAAAATTTCAGTGTAGATAAAAAGGTCCTTAATTACTTGAAATCTCCACAGTACATGAATTGGATGAAATTTTTTTCACATTGGCATAA
Organism: Pinus albicaulis; assembly: GCA_034641835.2. NCBI lineage: Eukaryota > Viridiplantae > Streptophyta > Pinopsida > Pinales > Pinaceae > Pinus > Pinus albicaulis. The sequence continues at coordinate 143,354 of JAXQQM020087867.1, forward strand.
AGACAGAGGATTAATAATATGAAACTAAAATTTTTGCACGAAAACCTAAATATAATTAAATAATTTCCTGCTCCCGTCGTGGATGATATTCAATGGCAGTCATTTCTAATAAAACATGTAATCTGATTATTAAGATTGTAAAAGAATGGTTCGGCTGCATATCATAGATTTTTCTTTAAGAACGTTGATGAAGTCAGGAGAAATAGAAATAGCTGAGTACTGTCCTCACCATTATGTGACAGAAAAGGAATATGAGAGAGGGAGTTAAAGCGAACATCAACTTATTGACACGTCCAGATGTCCACAAATCAAGAACGTCTATTGTCGATAAAACAACGCCCCTTAAACCAACCGTAAGGGTCATAATTGAACCGATCACCAACACACGGTCTCTTTCACTGGAATGTAGGGGAATGTTCCATCGTGAAGGCACGCTGCTTCTCTCCACTGCTGCTTAGTCCTCTGTTTTAAAATGTACCTTAAACTCAAGCGCTACTGCTTGCACAAGTTTGTCCAAGTTTTAAAATTGCGTGATCCGTGCAACGATGAAATTCTATTTTAGATTGAAAAGTTTAAGATATAACGGAAAAGGTTTAATGCATGCAATGAGAGTGGATTCTGGATGAGTAGCTTTTACCAAGATTTTCTTTTTTAAACCTAATCTCTCCATCATCGAGTTTAAAAGATATTTTATCTTTAATCAACCACCGCCCCCCACCATCTAGTTTAAAAGATGTTTTATCTTTAATCAACCAACGTTTATATTTTATTATAGCTTTTTAAACTACATTTGAACCGGATTGGGTTCGTTGTTCGGACGTCCAGGTATTCCTTTGACATAAATTTTGTAAATTGCATTAGGAAATAATATGTATTTCGAGTTGTTATTTTCAAATTTTAAAAGTTATTTTTTACATTCATGTCTATTCAAGTTTTGACGCGGTAACTGTTTTCTATTTTTTTAATATTTTTTTGTTATTATTATTTTTTAAATTTTTCTTTTTCTATTTTTTGCTAATTTTTTTCAAATTCACCAAAAGAGTTTTGCAAGGTTAAATTTAAATTTATAATTATATAGTTTCCAAAAATATAATATATAAAACAATGTATTGCAAAATTCAAATGAAAAGAAAAAAATACTAATAATTAAACTACGGTTTTAAATCCTAAATAAATCCGAAATAACCACTAAATATTATATTTAAATTGAATTACCATATAAAAAAATTTGGGATCAATTAAAAAAATAAAACCAAAATCAACCCATATACATTTATGAGAAAACACAATTTATTGATCTTAAAAACACAGACTACCCATTTCACTTTAAACCATATATAGTATATAATGTCTTTTGGATGTATAATTCTTTTATGTTTGTAATATCTTTTTGTCCTCTAATTTTGAAAATCTATTTATATAGTATAATTTAAAATTTAATACATTTTAAAGTTTTAATATAAAATAATATTTTTACAATAATAATTTGTAAAATTAATATATTTTAAAACAATAATAATTTTTATTATTATAATAATTTTTTTAATTAACTTTAATATATTGAACATACATTTTAAAAATTAATTATATAATTAAATATGTAAAAGAATAACATTATATCAATTTTAAAAAATTATAATTTTTAAATAAATGGATGATACTATATTAACGGATACAAGTGCGGTATAGTCCATAGCTAAGAACTCGTAAATTAGTGAGTATTGGTAGTTCAGTTAGAACGTGTCAGCAAGGTAGTAATTATTGCCAATTTCGCTAAAATGTGACAGCAAGCATCCAGATGAGAGCGGACGATCATATATGTTGGTAAGCAAGTTGTTCTTATGAAATATAAAAAAATAATATATATAATTAATTAAAATTAATAATTTATAATATAAGCATTATATATAAGGTAGATTAATTAATAAATGAAATAGTTTTTTTTCTAATTATTATATTTGTTTAGGGAGATTATGATTTCTTCTTGTTAAAAACACATTTACGAATGTATAATAGATTAAGAGATTTGAGAGGCACTCAAACATTCTACCTAATTCTAATAACCCTTACTAATGATAACATTGTTTTTATTTAAGATTGAAGTTTGTCCGAAAACATTTATGAAATAAATATTGTATTAATAAAAATATGAATTCAAAGTATTGAGAAATGGGACACCGGAAGATGAGAGCCTTGCTTAAAATAATTCTTCCATGATAGAGTTTTTAGATGAAATTCTAGATAAACTTAATGTATGAGAGAGAAATATCCATTAAGTTGCTTAGTTAGAAAAATATGTTAAGTTTAGATAAGCCTAAGAGCATCACGAGATATAAATGTGATTTTTAGCAAATGGAAAATGGGTCACTCAAACATGCACAAGGGACCCAGGCGGTCACAACTTACCAAAACTAATACGGGCGCCCTCGAATGAAACGACTTGACCGGAACGCACCCGGTTGGGCACTGATCTCATATGGCGCGACACGACACGCCCGAAGAAACGCTGATGCCACAAGGGAGAAAACAAAAAACGAACTTCCCGAACGTGCATAAGGCACTTAGGCGGTCATAACTTAGCAAAACTTATATGGGCGCCCTCGAACGAAATGATCGGACCCGACCCGAATGCGTCTGGTCAGGCGACCTCATACGATGCGACACGGCTCACCCGACTTAACGATGCTACAAGGGAGAAAACGGCAAATGGGCCACCCAAACGTGCACAAGGCACTCAGACGGCCACAACTTAGCAAAACTGATACGGGCGCCCTCAAACGAAACGGCCCAACCCGAGCACTCCTGGTCGGGCGACCTCACAGTACGGTGTGACATGGCGCGCCTGACCGAACAAATCCACAAGGAATCAAATGGAAAATGGGCCAAATGAATGTGGACAAGGCACCCGGGCAGTCACAACTTAGAAAAAATGATACGGGCGCCCTCGAACGAAATGACCCGACCTGGACACGCCCGGTTGGGCGACCTCACAAGGCACGCCCGACTGAACAATGCCACAAGGGAGAAAACGGATAGTCACAACTTAGCAAAACTGATACGGGTGTCGTCGAACGAAACGGCCTGACCCGACCCGAATGCACCCGGTCGGGCAACCTCACGAGGTGCGATACAATGTGCCCGACCGAACGATGCCACAAGGGAGAAAGTGGAAAACGGGCCACCCGAACGTGCACAAGGGACCCGGGCGGTCACAACTTAGAAAAACTGATAGGGCGCCCTCGAATGAAACGGCCCGTCCTAAACGCGCCCGGTCGGGTGACCTCACAAGGTGCGACACGGTGCGCTCGACCGAATGATGCCACAAGGGAGCAAATGGAAAATGGTCCGCCAAAACATGCATAAGGCACCTAGGTGGTCACAACTTAGAAAAAATGATATGGACGCCCTCGAACGAAATGGCCTGACCCAAACGCGCCCGGTCGGGCGACCTTACACGGCGCAACACGATGCGCCTGACCGAGCGATGCCACAAGGGAGAAAATAGAAAATGGGTCGCCGTAACGTGCACAAGGCACCCAAGAAATCACAACTTAGCAAAACTGATACGGGCGCCCTCGAATGAAATGGCCCGGCCCGAACGCGCTTGGTCAGGCGACCTCACACGGCGCGACATGACGAACGATGCCACAGGGGAGAAAACAATAAATGGGCCACACGAACGTACAATACAAGGCACTGAGGCATTCACAACTTAGCAAAACTAATACAGACGCCCTCGAACGAAACGGTACACAACGTGCTCAACTGAACGATGCCACAAGGGAGCAAATGGAAAATGGGCTGCTCGAACGGGCACAAGGCACCTGGGTGGTCATAACTTAGCCAAACTGATACAGGCACCCTCGAATGAAATGGCCATACCCAAACGCACCCGATCAGGCGACCTCACACGGTGTGCCCGACCGAACGATGCCATAAGGGACAAAACAGAAAATGGTCCGCTCAAACTTGCACAAGGCACACGGACAGTCACAACTTAGCAAAAATGATATGGGCACCGTCGAACGAAACGGCCTGACCTGACCCGAACGCGTCGAGTCGGGCGACCTCACATGGTGCGACATGACGTGCCCAACAGACTGATGCCGCAAGGGAGCAAACGACAAACAGGCCGCCCGAACGTGCACAAGGCACCTAGGTGGTCACAACTTAGAAAAACTGATATGGTCGCCCTCGAACGAAATAGCTCGACCTGAACGCGCCCAGTTAGGCGACCTCACACGGCGCGACACGGCGCACCCGACCGAACGATTCCACAAGGGAGAAAATCTAAAATGGGCCACCCGAACGTGCATAAGGCACCCGGGAAGTCACAACTTAGAAAAACTGATACGGGCGCCCTCGAACGAAATGGCCAAGCCCGAACGCACCGAGTTCAGCGACCTTAAATGGCTCAACACGCCGAACGATGCCACAGGGGAGAAAATAACAAATGGTTTGCCCGAACATGCACAAGCCACCCGAGCGGTCACAACTTAACAAAACTGATACGGGCACCCTCGAATGAAACGACCCAACTCGGATGCACTCGGTCTGGTGACCTCACACAGCGCGACACGGCGCGCCCAACCAAATGATGCCATGAGGGAAAAAACGACAAACGGGCCACCCGAACGTGCACAAGGCACCCTGGCGGTAACAACTTAGCAAAAATGATACGGGCGCCCTCGAACGAAACGGCCTGGCCTGAATGCAAGGCACTCGGGCAGTCACAACTTAGAAAAATTGATACGGGTGCCCTCGAACGAAACGGCCTAGCCTGAACGTGCCCGGTCAGGTGACCTCACATGGCACAACACAGCGAACGATGCCATAGGGGAGCAAATGAAAAACGAGCTGCCCGAACGTGTGCAAGGCACCCGGGCAGTCACAACTTAGCGAAACTGATACGAGTGCCCTCGAATGAAACAACCCAAATCGGACGCACCCGGTCGGGTGACCTCATAAAGTGTGACACGACGCACCCGACCGAACGATGCCACAAGGGAGAAAATGGAAAATGGGCTGCCCGAACGTGCACAAGTCACTCGGGTAGTGACAACTTAGCAAAAATCATACGGGCGTCCTCGAATGAAACGACCCGACCCGAACGCGCCCGGTCGGGCGACCTCACATGGCGCGACACGGCACGCTTGAGTGAATGATGCCACAAGGGAGAAAATGACAAACGGGCCACCTGAACGTGGAAAAGTCACTTGGGCGATCACAACTTAGCAAAACTGATACTACCGCCCTCGAACAAATCGGCCCAACCCGAACGCGCCCAGTCGGGCGACCTCACATGGCGCGACACGGTGCGCCCGACCGAAAAATTCCACAAGGGAGAAAATGGAAAATGGGCCAACCAAATGTGCACAAGGCACCTAGGCAATCACAACTTAGCAAAACTGATACGGACGGCCTTGAACGAAACGGCTTGACCGGAACGCGCCCGGTCGGGTGACCTCAAACGGCGCAACACGATGTGCCCAACCGAATGATGCCACAAGGAAGAAAACGGCAAACGGGCCACTCGAACGTGCATAAGGCACCGGGGCAGTCATAACCTAGCAAAACTGATACGGGTGCCCTTGAACGAAACGGCCGACTCGAACACGCCCGTTCAGGCGACCTTGCACGGTGCCTAACCGAATGATGCCACAAGGGAGAAAATAGCAAATGGGCTACCTGAACGTGCACAAGGCACCCAGGCGGTCACAACTTAGCAAAACTAATATGGGCGCCCACGAATGAAACTACCCGACCCAACCCGAACGCGCTCGGTCGGGCGACCTCACAGGGCGCGACATGGTGCTCCCTACCGAACGATGCCACAAGGGAGCAAATGGAAAAAGGGCCGCCCGAATGTGCGCAAGGGACTCGGGTAGTCACAACTTAGCAAAAATGATATGGGGGCCCTCGAACGAAACGGCCCATCCCAAACGCGCCCAGTCGGGAAACCTCACACGGTGCGACACGGCGTGCCCGAACAAACGATGCCAAAAGGGAGAAAATGGAAAATGGGCCACCTAAACATGCACAAGGCACCCGGGCAGTCATAACTTAGCAAAACTGATACAAGCGCACTCGAACGAAATGGCCCGACCTAAACACGCCCGGTCGGGTGACCTCACACTGCGCGACATGGTGCACCCGACCGTGGTTGGGGGCACACATTAAAAGTGAACCAAGGAGTGAGCGCATCACATCTTTAATATTTTATGAAACTCCTTAGAAGTCTCATCATAACCACCTTCCATCTTCATCACAATGTGATATTTCAACTTAAGATATCTTATTATGTTGCTCCAACCATTCAAAAGGGGACCCAAGTTAGATTATTATTTATTAAAGGAGAGGCCAAATAAATTAATTTACAAGCCGTCGCAATAGCGACGCTTTCATACAAACTTCGCAAGAGTGACAGTTAGCCCAAACTGTCGCAATAGCGATGCTTTTTCCCAAACTATTGCAATAGCAATGGTTTTGCCCAAACTGTCGCAGTAGCGACGCTTTCCTCCAAACGTCGCAATAGTGTAACTTAGCTGTAATCCATCACAATTCCGACGCTTTTTCCCAAAATGTCGCAATTCTGATGCTTTGCTACAAACTTCGCAAGACCGACACTAACTTCTATGTGTCACAATATCGACACTTGTCTCCAAATGTTTGTATAGCGACAATTGTGGGCTGGATTTCAAAAATTGATAAATTTTGTGGAAATTTCCGACATTTGGTCAAAAGTGTCGGAATTTCTGCCAAATGTACTAGTGTCAGATAGCTTGAAGGTTCACACTATCGATGGGTCGAGCGAGCCCCCAGATCCCATGGGAACTCCTGTAGCAGATGGTATCCTTCCTATGAGATGGAGGTATCATGAATACCATACCCGTATGCCCCTATCTCGAGCTGCAACCAGGTAGCATTACAACGAAAAAAATTGTGCACCAGACACTCCCTTCTCATCTCCAAAAATTGTCGAATGGCCTTCCAAGGTCGCTCTACTTTCATATTACATGCATCAACCCATCAGGGACATAGATCATATTCATATGATAGATGTTCACACACACACACACAGATATATATATATATAAATATATTAATTATCCAATTTAATTCAAATGCTAGAAAACCCATAACCATTCTTGGAATAAATATCAATATTTAATTTGTGGCTACTACTAAAAATATTCTAAACCATTTTATGGAAGTTAAATGTCTAACCTTAAAAAAATTTAAATTATATTTCAAGGCAGACCCAAAAAAAATAGAAAAAGTGTGTCAAATAAACTCTTTAATAAAAAAAATATAATAATCAACAATGAAACATTAAATTTAATTATTATTCAATTATATATTTTGTATTCTTAATGTTCAATATATATATATATATATATATATTATAAAGGATCCAACAACACACCAGTCCAAAAATAAGCCACATCTACATTTAAGTTATTTAGGTGTTTTGATTACACATGAAGTGGGATTTTATACAAATATGAAAACTTCTTTCCACCAATCAAGTTTCTTTGAAACCATCAAATTTGACGAGCACTTGAGTTTTCAATATTTCTTTTTTTTGCTTTGGACAAATTGCAATAAAAAAAAGGGCTGAAACCCTTAATTTGTTTAACAGTTGTCACACCAAACTTGAGTTCAACACAAACACTTAATGACTATGTCAACACATGTAACAACCCACACATAGTTAAGATGCAGAAGCAATCGCACGTAAGGTGCCTTAATGAATCTTCACAGCCCTTGAAGTTATTTGATCTATCTTCATCACCCATGTTGTTAATCTAATTGAAATATATATATAAACATTAAGGTACTACATCATGAATCAATCCATTCAGAATTCATCCATATCTATATGCATATTTTTGCAATTCGTTCAAGTTATTCAGTTATATTTCATAAGGAAGGAAACTAATTGCAATAAGAGGGAAAAAACACACAGAAGAAAACCAATCAAGGCAAAAGATAAAATTGATCACAACTTATCAGTTGGTCCCTTTAGCTGGCCTCACAGTTACCGATCATTGATCTTTTGTTCTGCCTTTTCTCATTTCCAACACACGGTCTCTTTCACTGGAATGTAGGGGAATGTTCCATCGTGAAGGCACTCTGCTTCTCTCCACTGCTGCTTGTTCCTCTGTTTTAAAATGTACATTGAACTCAAGCGCTACTGCTTGCACAACCTCGTCGGAGTTTCAAAACTGCGTGACCTGTGCAACGATGAAATTCTATTTTAGATTGAAAAGTTTAAGATATAACGGAAAAGGTTTAATGCATGCAATGAGAGGATTCTGGATGAATAGCTTTTACCAAGATTTTCTTTGTTAAACCTAATCTCTGCATCATCAAGTTTATCTCTCCATCACCGAGTTTAAAAGATATTTTATCTTTAATCAACCAATGCTCCCCACCATCCACTTTAAAAGATGTTTTATCTTTAATCAACCAACGGCTATATACTATTATAGCTTTTTAAACTAAATTTGAACTGGATTGGCTTCGTTGTTTGGATGTCCAGGTATTCCTTTGACATAAATTTTGTAAATTGCATTAGGAAATAAATATGTATTTCGAGTTGTTATTTTCAAATTTTAAAAGTTATTTTTTACATTGATGTCTATTTAAGTTTTGACGCGATACTGTAACTGTTTTCTATTTTACTTTGTTTTTTAAATATTTTTTTGGTAAATTTTTCTTTTCTTTTTTTCTTTGCTTCAAATTCACCAAAATAGTTTTGCAAGGTTAAATTTAAATTATAATTATATAGTTTGCAAAAATCTAATATATAAAAAAATGTATTGCAAAAATCAAATGAAAAGAAAAAAATAATAATAATTAAACTATGGCTTTAAATCCTAAATAAATCCCAAATAGCCACTAAATATTATATTTAAATTGAATTACCATATAAAAAAAAATTAGGCTCAATTAAAAAAATATAACCAAAAACAACCCATATACATTTATGAAAACACAATTTATTGATCTTAAAAACACAAACTACCCATTTCACTTTAAACCATATATAGTATATAATGTCTTTTGGATGTATACTTCTTTTAGCTGCCATGAACTCCAACCTGAAGGCTGCTATGCTTTGTTTGGTGGGAGAGGGTAGTCCTTAAAAATGCCAAACCCTTACATTCTTTGAATGCTAAATAAACCCTTAGATTCTCTGAATTCAAGTTTCTACGATTCATATTTTTTGGAATAAGTCTTTTGAATTAATCAATCTTTGTGATTAATCCAGAAGACCTGTTTGAAAAACCCTTACATTATTGGACAGAAGCCTTGTTTAAAAAACCCTCACATTATTGGAATGCAACAACAGTTATATTTCATAAAGTTAATACAGGCACGATATTTCATACCATTCTAAACATCAATTGATCCCATCATCGTACTAACAGGGTTTGAATGAATATTATCCATCAACAGTGGAATAGGAGATATGTATTCACCCACATAACACGGTTCGATATCGAATTATAATACGCAATTTTTTTTTATGAGGATGTTGGTGGCCAACAATAATGTTTCTTGCAATAATTGAACTACTTACAACAGAGGAGAATGAAAATATTACCAAGATACTGACTACAAGAGCTAAAGCTACCAGGAAAGTCACTTTTTCCTAATAACATGACATATTCTATAAGGACCCGATCTAAGTTTCTATATCTTTTGAATTATATGGAAATTTCAGTGTATTGCACATGCACACAATGATAAAGATTCTTAGTTACATGAAAATTTCAGTGTAGATAAAAAGGTCCTTAATTACTTGAAATCTCCACAGTAAATGAATTGGATGAAATCTTTTTCACATTGGCATAAAGACAGAGGATTAATAATATGAAACTAAACCTTTTGCACGAAAACCTAAATATAATTAAAGAATTTCCAGCTCCCGTCGTGGATGATATTCAAAGGCAGTCATTTCTAATAAAACATGTAATCTGATTATTAAGATTGTAAAAGAATGCTTCGGCTGCATATCATAGATTTTTCTTTAAGAACGTTAATGAAGTCAGGAGAAATAGAAATAGCTGAGTACTGTCCTCGCCATTATGCGACAAAAAAGGAATATGAGAGAGGCAGTTAAAGTGAACATCAACTTATTGACACGTCCAGATGTCCACAAATCAAGAACGTCTATTGTCAATAAAACAACGCCCCTTAAACCGATCATCAGGGTCATAATTGAACCGATCACCAACACACGGTCTCTTTCAGGGTCATAAGCATTATATATAAGGTAGATTAATTAATAAATGAAATATTTTTTTTCTCTAATTATTATATTTTTTTAGGCAGATTATGATTTCTTGTTGTTAAAAACACATTTATGAATGTATAATGGATTAGGAGATTTGAGAGGCACTCAAACACCCTACCTAATTCTAATAATCCTTACTAATGATAACATTGTTTTTATTTAATATTGAAGTATGTATGAAAACATTTATGTAATAAATATTATATTAATAAAAATATGAATTCAAAGTATTAAGAAATGGGACACTCAAAGATGAGAGTCTTGCTTAAAATAATTCTTCCATGATAGAGTTTTTAGATGAAATTCTAGATAAACTTAATGTATGAGTGAGAAACATCCTTTAAGTTGCTTAGTTAGAAAAATATGTTAAGTTTGGATAAGCCTAAGAGCATCATGAGTTATAAAGATGATTTTTAGCAAATGGCGAACGGGCCGCCTGAACGTGCATGAGGGACACGGGCGGTCACAACTTAGAAAAACTAATACAGGTGCCCTCGAACGAAATGGCCCGACCGGAACGTGCCCAGTTGGGCGCCGATCTCACATGGCACGACACGACGTGCCTGAACGAACGTCGATGCCACAAGGGACAAAACAACAAATGAGCCACCCGAACATGCATAAGGCACCCGGACGATCACAACTTAGCAAAACCGATACGGGCGCCGTCGAACGAAATGGCCCGACCTGACCCGAATTCGCATGTTCGGGCGACCTCACACGATGCGACACGGCGTGCCCGACCGAATGATGCCATAAGGGATAAAATGGAAAACGGGCCACCCAAACATGCACAAGGCCCTTGGGTGGTCACAACATTAGCAAAAATGATACGGGCGCCCTCAAACGAAATGGCTCAACACGAACGCACCCGGTCGGGAAACCTCACAGTACGATGCGACACAGCATGCCCAGCCAAACGATTCCACAAGGGAGCAAACAGAGAACGAGCCACCTGAACACGCACAAGGCACTCAGATGGTCACAACTTAGCAAAACTGATACAGGCACCCACGAATGAAACGACCCGACCTGAACATGCACGGACGAGTGACCTCACATGTTGCGCCTAACCAAACAATGCCACAAGGGAGAAAATAAAAAATGGGCTGCTCGAGTGTGTAGAAGGCACCCGGGCGGTCACAACTTATCAAAATTGATACGGTTGCCATTGAAATAAATGGCCTGACCTGACCCGAACGCGCCCGGTCGGGCAACATCACATGGCATGATATAGCACACCCGATCGAATAATTCCACAACAGAGCAAATAGAAAACGGGCCGCCCGAACATTCACAAGGGACTCGGGTGGTCACAACTTAGCAAAACTGATACGGGCACCCTTAAACGAAACGACCCTACCAGAACTTGCCCGGTCGGGCCACCTCATACGGCGCGACACGACGCGCCCGACCGAATGATGCCACAAGGGAGAAAATGGAAAACGGGCCACCCGAACGTGCACAAGGCACCTAGGTTGGCACAACTTAGCAAAACTGATACGAGCGCCCTCAAACGAAATGCCTCAACTCGAATGCACCTAGTCGGGCGACTTCACACGGCGTGAAATGGCGCGCCCGACCAAATGATGACAGAAGGGAGCAAATGGAAAACGGGCCGCCTGAACGTGCCCAAGGCACCTGGGCTGTCACAACTTGGAAAAAATGATATGGGCGCCCTCGAATGAAACAACCCGACCTGAACACGCCTGGTCAAGCGACCTCTCATGGTGCGTCACAGCGTGCCCAATTGAATGATGCCACAAGAGAGAAAACGGAAAATGGGCCACCTGAACGTGCACAAATCACCCGGGCGGTCACAACCTAGAAAAACTGATATGGGCGCCCTCAAACGAATTGGCCCGACCTGAACGGGCCCGGTCGAGCGACCTCAGATGGCACGGCACGGTGCGCCCGACCAAACGATACCACAAGGGAGAAAATGGCAAACGAGCCTCCCGAATGTGCATAAGGCACTCGAGTGATCACAAATTAGCAAAACTGATACGGGCACCCTCGAATGAAATGACCTGACCCGAACATGCCCGGTTGGGGGACCTCACACGGCGCGACATGACACAACTGACCGAATGATGCCAGAAGGGAGAAAACGTCAAACGGGTCACTCGAACGTGCATAAGGCACCCAGGCGATCACAACCTATAAAAACTTATACGGGCGCCCTAGAACGAAACGACCTGACCCGAACGCGCTCGGTCGGGTGACATCACATGGCGCGACACGGCGCTCCCGGCCAAGCGATCTCACAAAGGAGCAAATGGCAAACAGGCCGCCCGAATGTGCACAAGGCACCCGAGTGGTCACAACTTTGCAAAACTGATACGGGCGACCTCGAACAAAATGGCCCGACCCGACCCGAATGCAAAGAAATATTATGCTTAACATGGTGGCTAATAAATGATTAATGGTTTGTGCAAATGAGTGTGAGGTGCAGGAAGGTCCATTGTACGATGATACATTGTAGGTACATCCATGCCACCAACATATGAAGATATGAAGATTAGTGAGTAAATGCTATCATAATTTTTGTAATTGCTTTAAGATAGATATTTGTTTATTTCTTTGTAAGATTTATAACAATTGTTAAGGGATGGTCTCCATTATAAACCATTGAGTGAGGGGTGAACACCCTCACGAGCATTTAATAATAAAATTAAACATTTGCTAGTTTTCACCCTACAGGGTTTCCAGGGTATATTGGTGTTCAATGGTGTGATTGATTGTTGTTTCAGATTGATGATGTTGAATTATTTTCTTGTTGTTGTGTTCATAATGTCAAGTATGTGATGGCTACAGTTATAATGAAATGATTGCAAGGTTACATCATACAGTTTTATGCTAATGTACTACAATAATGGTTGTTAATGGTTAAGCAACCTTCTATTCTTCTACTAAGGTTACACTATGAATTGGTGAACATTTTATCTAATTATTAGTGAGAAATATTTAATAGTGATTTAGATAGTTATCAGTGTTTGTTACAACTAACCACTTATAAATTTGTATAGATACACAACGAATCCCATAAATAATAAAATAATAAGATGACACTATAAATGTAATGGAATGATAAAATGAACAAATACAATTTTATAAAGATGTATATATATTCTAAACATAGGAAACTCTCTAGTACCATATCGATTGTCAACCAAAACAATGATAACCTTTGTTTAAGAATACATTATCTATCTTATAAATTAAAATAAGGATAAGAAATATTGATAATCAATATATGATAAATGTTAAAATATTTAACTTATTATAAAGAATTATAAAAATTAATTAAATTATAATGCTTTTAAAATCATTATTATCAATTATTAAAAAATTAATATATATGTTAAATATATATAAATTTTAAAATATATATATATATTAATATATTTATTCTCACTTTTGTTTGACCGTTACCTTGCAAAGCAATTGATATGTTTGACCCATAGTTAGCAAGTTCGGCTGTAACTTGCAAAGAAATTGTTATGGTTGACCCATAAATTTATAATTCTTAAAAATAATAAATTTATAAATTTTATTTGTAGATATTTATAAATTTATTTAAGAAATTTGAATTTGATAATTATGGTTTGACCATTTCACTGCAAAACTATATCCACAATGAAATCAGATCATCAAAGCATCATTGATATGTCACACATGTGTGCTTGATATTCGCTGGAGATGATGAGAAATAAAACAAATATACGTGACATTGATATATCTGCGAGCAGCTTATAGCTGCCACGAACTCCAACCAGAAGGCTGGTATGCTTTGCTTGGTGGGAGAGGATAGTCCTTTAAAAATGCCAAATAACCCTTACATTCTTTGAATTTAAATAACCTTGACATTGTCAGAATTCAAGTTTGAGCTATTCATCATTTTTTGATATAAGTCTTTTGAATTAATCACAAAGTATCTTTAATCTTTGGGATTAATCCGGAAGACTTGTTTCAAAAATCTTGACATTATAGGAACACAACAACAGTTAATGATATTTCATAAAGTGTTTACAGGCACGATATTTCATACGATTTTAAACCACATTTTTACCTCATTATGGTACTAAGAGGGAGAGGGTTATAATGAATATTATCCATCAGCTTTGGAATACGATTGCAAAGTATAATATACAAGCTTTTTTTATGAGGATGTTGATGGCCAACAACGTCTCTAATAAAATACGTAATCTGGTTATTAAGATTGAGATTGTAAAAGACAGATTGGGCTGAATAACATAGATTGTTCTTCAAGAACATTGAGGAAGTCAGGAGAAATAGAAATTGCTGAGTACTGTCCTCGCCATTATGCAACATCAACTTATGTCCACAAATCAAGAACGGCTATTGCCAATAAAACAACGCCCATTAAACCGAGTATTGAACCGATCACAAACAGACGGTCTCTTTCACTAGAATGCATTCTGTCGACTCCTACTTAGTCCTCTGTTTAAAATGTACCTTAAACTGAAGCGCTACTGCTTGCACAGCCTCCTCGGATTTTCAAAACTGCGTGACCCCCGCTCCAAATCGGCTATAAATCGCGGTATCAGTGTTCAAGCAATGAGCGCGGATTGTGGATGAATAGCTTTTACCAAGATTTTCTTTATTAGCTTTTACCAAGACTTTATTTCTTAAACATAATCTCTAAACCATCCAGTTTAAAAGATGTTTTATCTTAAATCGTCCAACGGTTATATTTTATTATGGATTTTTTAAACTAAATTTGACCCTTTTACCAAGATTTTCTTTCTTAAACATAATTTCCACACCATGCAGTTTAAAAGATGTTTTATATTTAATCGTCCAACGGTTATATTTTATTATACATTTTAAAAACTAAATCCGGACAGGGTTGGTTGTTGTGACGTCAAGTACTTCTTTAACATATAAATTTTGTAAATAAATACGTATTGCATCTTAAAATGAGTTATTTTTAAATTTTAAAAGTCATCTTTTTACATTGATGTCTATCTAAGTTTTGACGCTGTAGTGTTACTGTTTCTTTTCTTTTCTTTTTTGGTATTCTTTTCCAGTAAATTTTGCTAATTTTCTTAAAATTCACCAATTTTTTTTTTCAACTTTAAGTTTTAATTATATAATTTGCAAACTCTAATATATAAAAAACAATGTATTATAAAAAAAATGTGTTGCAAAGTTCAAATGAAAAGGACAAAAATATTAATAACTTCACTACTCTAGTTTTAAATCCTAAATAGTCACTAAGTATTTTATTTGAATTGAATTGTCATATAAAATAATTTAGGATTAATTAAAAGAAAAAACAAAAAAAAATTATATACATTTATATATATTTATACATTTATAAAAAAACACAATTTATCTTTCTAGTATTGGTCTTAAAACACAAACTATTTATTTCACTTGAAACCATTATAAGTTGCATTGGTCAATGCTAACTAATAGTAGCCAATAGGAAAATTCGTTGCTAAAGTCATGTCTTCTAAGGGACCTCTCAACTCAATTCCTACCACTCAAGTTAAAAATTGTGTTATGTGAAAATTTGCATAAAAATTTGTAATCTCGATGCATCACTCCTATTGGGGAGAGGAATTGAACCTGTGATGAGTGCTATAAGAGCCGCCCTGATCACCATTTAACCAAGCCCCCAAGGACATATATATTCCCTTATAATTGTTTAACCAAGCCTCCAAAGATTTATATATATGTTCTTTAAAAAAATTTGTTATAATCTTTTGTTTTATTGAGTTTTGTTCACATTTAATTTCGTTTTACATGTATAATATTATTGTATATACCTATTTTTTTTGTTAAAAAAATTAATTGAGGTGACACATTCAGTGTTATTTTTTTATTTTTCAATTAATAAAACGTAGAAGAAGATTATTGATTATGGAGGTTCACTCTAACTTTATCGTGCATATTCTTAACCTATAAATAGTCTTGGTTACAATAGCGTAGGCCAATAAAATATACCATATGTCCAAAAAACCATAATTCATGTTTTTTTTTTGTGAGTCAAATATCAGTAGTTATATTATGAAGAAATCTTTAGATACAAAATACATGTCAACAGGCTTAGAAAAGGACTCAAGCCTAAATTTAAGAAGCATGTAATGTGGAGGAAGACCATGACAACAGATGTCATTGGTTATTATAGGGTGGCTTATATGCCATGACTTGCATAACACAAAATAGTAAAAACTACAATTCATAAAAATCCTCGTTATGTGGGTGGATTTGGGTGAAATACTAGAGGAGTAGCGAAGAGAGAAGCGCATTCATGCATGTGAAAATCAATTTGTTCCACCCTCGCTTCTAGGGAAACGAAGGTGGTCATTTTTTTGTGTGTGCTGCTAGCGTAGACCTTCGACTGAGTCTAGGATCTCACTTTGCATTTGCTGAAGATCATTAATGTAAGCTACCAATTCATTTTGATCAACATACCTCTACTCCCTTAGAGTTTCGATATTGAGCTAAATATTGGTCAATTGAGCAAAAATAGATTCCAAGGAGGTAGGGGCCTCCACATGACTCGAGGAGCAGGCTAGTAACAAATTCGCAACCTCGCCCAAGAGACGATTGTCAGTATATTCCCTGTGGGAGCTTAGCGCCCCATCATGTGGTCGCACTACGATTCAAAGAGAAAATAATCTACTGCGCGTGTGTCCTCTCTACCGGGGTATTATTTAACCATTGTGACTACAATCCACCCCCGAGGGGATGGCTTTCCACCTTGCGAGAGAGAAGAAGCTGAATAACCTATAATAAAATTGCAGAAGGTTTACGCAAAGAAATTTACCAGGATAGCTACCAGCCTTTTCCTAAGGTGACTCAGGCATCGTGCTGAATACGAGGAAAAATACCATGAGGGAAACACCAAAAATATGAGCGTAGAGCATCGTACCGAGAGTGCAGGAATCTGGTGGAGCAAGTATTGAAATGAGCACGCAAGATTTCCAACCACCCCATGCAGTATGTTTGATAGAGTCTTTCTTACCGCTATATCCCCATGGCCGAATCAAAATTGGGTATAAGTGCCACACTCTATCCAAATTCACCCAGATGAATGTCAGATAGCTTGAAGGTTCACACTATTGACGGGTCGAGTGAAATTCAATCTTTTTCTAGCAGTCAAATCAATATCAATCTAATTAGTTGTTGGTTGGGAAAGATCTCACCTGCTATGGTGCTTATAAGGTAAGGGTTCATAGTTATCCCTCTTAAGCGCTTCATGAAGGGAGGGCTACCGTGTCTAGTTCTATAGCAGGTAGCGGGTAGAGTTTCTAGGGTAAGGAACATGTAACCACTAGAAAAGAGCATCGAAGAAAGTATGACTCATCACAAGTACTCAAATGAACTTTTTGTTACTTCAAATTGGCATTTCATGAAGGTCCTTCCAGCGGACCCCATGGAAAATCCTATAGCGGATGGTCTCCTTCCTCCGAGATGGAGGAAACTTGAATACCATACCCATATGCGCCTATCTAGAGTTGCAACCAGGTATCATTACAACCAAACAAAATTTGCAACAGACACTCCATTCTCATCTCCAAAAATTGTCGAATGGCCTTCCGGGGTCACTCTACCTGCATATTAACTCGTGCATAGTGGGATGGTTGGTACGATGTACTATATATCATCATCAATTCTTTTGTGGTGCACGTGGATTCCTATCGAGCTCCGCATACCACTGCACTGCCATTTTTAGCCGACATGCATCACCCCATTGGGGACATAATTCATGTTCATATGATAGATGTTCACATATATATTTTTTTAATTATCCAATTTAATTAAAATGATAGAAAACCCATAACCACTCTTTGAATAAATATCAACCTTTAATTTGTGGCTACTAAAAATATCCTAAACTATTCTATGGAAGTTAAATCCCTAACATTAAAAAAGTTTAATTATATTTCAAGATAGACAAAAAAAAATAATACAAAGTGCGTAAAATAAACTCTTTAATAAAATACATATAATGAAATCAACAATGAAACATTAAATCTAATTATTATTCAATTATATATTTTGTATTCTTAATGTTCAATATCATGTTTTTTTTATATAAATGATCCAAAAACACAGCATTCCAAAGAAAAATCACATCTACATTTAATTCATTTAGGTGTTTCGATTCCACGTGAAGAGATTTTATACAAATATGAAAACTTCTTTTCACCAATCAAGTTTCTTTGGAACCGTCAAATTTGATCAATTTTTTTCAAAACGTCAATTTTGATAGGCATTTGAGTTTTCAATTTTTTTATTTTTTTTCTAAGACAAATTGCAATAAAAAAAAGCCCTGAAACCCTTAATTTAATTAACATTTTTCACACCAAACATGAATTCAACAAAAACACTCAATGACTCTCTCAACACATGTAATGGCCCACACAGAGTTAAGGTGCAGAAGCAGTCGCAGGTAAGGTGCCTCAATGAATGCTCGTCGCCCTTGGCGTTCTTTGATCTATATTCATCACCCGTTACGTTAATAGAATCAAAACCTATATGAACACATTAAGGCACTACATCATGAATCAATCCATTCAGAATTCATCCATACTAAGCATATTTTTTCAAATTGGTTGAAGTTATTCACTTATATTGCACAAGGAAGGAAATTAATCACAATAGCAAGGAAAAAAAACATAGAAGAAAAAAAAGTGAAGGTAGAAGATCAAATTGATAACACCTTATCAGTTGGGTCCCTTTAGCTAGCCTCACAGTTACCAATCATCAATCTTTTGTTCTCCCTTTTCTCATTTCCTACTGTACTCTGCTTTGACAACATAGTTTTATTTTTCTCATATTGGAAAGGGGTTTTGCAGAGTGTTTTTGGCACCATTAACCATACATATATCCTATAATTTTATTCCCCAACTACACGCAATCCTATACTATTCCTAGAGAACTAGCCCCAATGGTCTTCTCATTTTAGAAGCTACTGGTGTCTCCCACTCGACGCAAGGGTAGGCTAACATTTTATGTGTCGCGATATCTATACTAAGCCAAGTGCTTGCTATGAAACCTTTATTTTTGGAGTAATCACCACACCTCTATGGAATCCATAATTTCCACCCTGGGGATCCTAGTTACTCGTTTGGAAGTTTACCGACACTTGCGAGTTTTAGTGTAATTGCAAACCTCTACATGGTATCAAAGCCTAAACCCAGGTTCGATTCCCCCGAGTTGCGTTTGAGGGGTGTATGGATTCGTTGAGCTGTGTTTGAGGGAGGGTGTTGGAATAATCACCACACCTCTATGGAATCGATAATTTCCACCCTGGGGATCCTAGTTACCGGTTTGGAAGTTTACCAATACTTGCGAGTTTTAGTGTAATGACAAACCTCTACACTTATTTATATTGGAAGGTGAAATTATGATGACCATGATGTTGCGTATAACTAAAAGGTACCGAAATACGCATAGAATTTAGACAGAGGAGGAGGTGGAGGCCTGGAAACCCATTGTATACGATTTCCACAATAAAGGAGGTGTTTTCGTCTCTCAGATTTGGCACATTGGAAGAGCTTCCCATGTGGGTAAGTATATCTATGGTTTTCATTACATTGCTATATGTTAATTCCTTTCATATACCTCCTTGTAGAATCTCTCTAGAGTGTATTGGATTTGTTCATTTTCTTCTCGAGCATAATTCCCACAATCATGTCACACTTTGTTTGCTTCACTTGGTCATGATTCCTCATCATGAAAAATAGATCGTGAAAACTCTCAGTCTATTGCCTTAGTAAATTTGTATTAGGTTAGCTTTTTGATGGATGTAGAGTATGTCTTTTTTAAGATCATTTTGTCAGTTTCCTTGAATAGAGATGGTTGAGTGGCTCTATAAAATGTGGATTATCAACCCAATGGCCAGGATACCTTTTCATCACCAGACCAGAAAATATAGGGACAGATGGTGTTACCTAATGGCAAAGATCTTGCCCATCATTCCACTCCTTGAGCCCACCCAATGGCCAGGCTACCGTTTCATTAACAGATCATAAAATATCGGGATATACGGTGTTACCCAATGGCAAAGATCTCGCCGATTATTCCACTCCTCAATCTCTAAAAACTTAGGAGATTCCAGAGATTATTAATGACATTTGTCTTGCTGAAAGAAATTCTATCAAATTAGATGAATCTTCTTACATAAGTCATAAATTTAGCATTTAGGTATTTTCACACTTATTACATAGGATAGAACTATTTTTATCCTAGGATTAAGATATTAATAAAACAACCGGGCTTTTCTTTTTCTTATAAGAGGGCACCACTCCTTTCTTAACCTTTTATATGCATATAGTTCATTAATGATGCTGAATATAACCAAATAGAGTTGATTGTCATTACATCATTATATAGTTCTATTCAAATAAATATACACCATTATATAGTTCTCTGTCAAATAAATAGGGAACTGTTACCTTCTTCCGTTCATAGTTTTGATGGATTTTGTGTAGGTTTTGATGGTGCGGAAATTCATGGTGGTCATGGATATCTTTTTGATCATTTTATGAAATAAAACATAAATAACAGGATCGATCGGTACGGTGTGACATTACAGAACCGATTCAGGTTTCCTCTCGAGGTTATTGAATCAGTGGTGGACAAAATTGGAGCAGAACGAGTGGGAATACACCTCTATCCATTTTCCGATTTTTCTTTTTATGCTAGTGACGCAGATCCTGAGGCATTGGGGCTTTACATGTCTGAGAGCTTAAATAAATACAACATCCTGTATGCCCATTATGTGGAGCCCAAACTGGAAGTTACCTTTTAATTTGTTGCAACAAACAAGCGTTTGTTTCCAATGAGGAAGACATTCAAGGGATCATTTTTCGTTGTAGGAGGTTACGAGCTACATAGATGTGATTAAACAGTGTAGCAGTTAACAGCATTTTTAATTCTTCCAAAATCAAATAAAGTATATCAGTGTCGTCTTAAAAAAATAGAAATTTTCAAAATATACAAGTTATATAAAAAATTTAGCAATAATGTAAACATAAAAAGTATCTCTGGTAGAGTTAAAAATGGAAATGTGAAAAATACAAGATTATATAAAAAAATTTCAAAAAATCTGGACATGAAAAGTATCTCTAGTAGAGCCATAAATAATCCTACACACAATATCCTACAAACTAAAGGAACAATGGGGTCCAAAACCATTTCCGAAGGAATTCATGGCAATAAAGTGAAGAGATTCTTGAGTAGGGAAAAACTAGAGCATCATGGATGAAGAGAACAGAATGAGGGAAAGGTGGGTATATGTTTATGAGTTGCATAAATCAAAATTATTAAGTTGACAGTTAAAAACTATGGAATTTAGTGGTGGAAAAACTTTCAATCCCTTAACATTGGAATCCCTTAACATTGGATCTGCATATAATTATAGAGTGACAAATGGGAACTTAAGGTTTAATAAAAACAAATTATATATTTAAAATGTTGTAGAAAATATAAATTGAAATTGCAATAAATTTGGAATTGATTTTTTTTAACATAAAATTTAATTTAAAAAAATAGAAATTTCTATTTTAAAATAATATAATAAATAATAAATTGCATATTAAAATAATTTACCCATTCAAAAGAAGTAAATTCTATATGAAAGTATGATGGAAAACATTAAGTTTGTAATTGTTAAAAATAGTAAGTTTCTATAATAAAGAATAATAGAATAATAAAATATATTATTAAATATTTGTATTTATTTCAAATTTTTAATTGAATTCCAATTTCAATTTCAATTTGATAATTATGGGCTGATAATTTCCTTGCAAAATTAGATTCAAAATGAAATCAGATCATCAAACTGTCAGTGATATTTCAGCTTTGTGCTTGGTATTTACTGGAGATGATGAGAAATAAAACAAATATCGAAGACATTCATATATCTCCCGGTAGCTTATAGCTGCCATGAACTCCAACCTGAAGGCGGCTATGCTTTGTTTGGTGGGATAGGGTAGTCCTTAAAAATTCCAAACCCTTACATTCTTTGAATGCTAAATAAACTCTTAGATTCTCTGAATTCAAGTTTCTACGATTCATATTTTTTGGAATAAGTCTTTTGAATTAATCAATCTTTGTGATTAATCTAGAAGACTTGTTTAAAAAACCCTTACATTATTGGACAGAAGTCTTGTTTAAAAAACCCTCACAATATTGGAATGCAACAACTGCTATATTTCATACAGTTAATACAGGCACGATATTTCATACCATTCTAAACATCAATTGATCCCATCATCGTACTAACAGGGTTTGAATGAATATTATCCATCAGCGGTGGAACAAGAGATATGTCTTCACCCACATAACACGGTTCGATATTGAATTATAATACGCAATTTTTTTTAATGAGGATGTTGGTGGCCAACAATAATGTTTCTTGAAATAATTGAACTACTTACAACAGAGGAGAAAGAAAAGATTACCAAGATACTGACTACAAGAGCTGAAGCTACCAGGAAAGTCACTTTTCCCTAATGTGACATATTTGTGTTGACCTGATATAAAAGCCTTATATCTAGAATTATATGGAAATTTCTGTATTGCACATGAACACAAATATAATATTTAGTTACATGAAAAAATTCAAAGGTAGATAAAAAGGTCCTTAATTACTTGAAATCTCCACAGTACATGAATTGGATGAAATCTTTTTCACATTGGCATAAAGACAGAGGATTAATAATATGAAACTAAACCTTTTGCACAAAAACCTAAATATAATTAAAGAATTTCCGGCTCCCGTCGTGGATGATATTCAAAGGTAGTCGTTTCTAATAAAACATGTAATCTGATTATTAAGATTGTAAAAGAATGCTTCGGCTGGATATCATAGATTTTTCTTTAAGAACGTTGATGAAGTCAGGAGAAATAGAAATAGCTGAGTACTGTCCTCACCATTATGCCACAAAAAAGGAATATGAGAGAGGCAGTTAAAGCGAACATCAACTTATTGACACGTCAAGATATCCACAAATCAAGAACGTCTATTGTCAATAAAACACCGCCCCTTAAACCGATCATCAGGGTCATAATTGAACTGATCACCAACACACTGTCTCTTTTAATGGAATGTAGGGAAATTTTCCATCGTGAAGGCACTCTACTTCTCTCCACTCAAGCGCTACTTCTTGCACAACCTCGTCGGAGTTTCAAAAGTGCGTGACCTGTGCAACGATGAAATTCTATTTTAGATTGAAAAGTTTAAGATATAACAGAAAAGGTTTAATGCATGCAATGAGAGGATTCTGGATGAATAGCTTTTACCAAGATTTTCTTTGTTAAACCTAATCTCTGCATCATCGAGTTTATCTCTCCATCACCGAGTTTAAAATATATTTTATCTTTAATCAACCAACGCTCCCCACCATCCACTTTAAAAGATGTTTTATCTTTAATCAACCAACGGTTATATTCTATTATAGCTTTTTAAACTAAATTTGAACCGGATTGGGTTCGCTGTTCGGACGTCCAGGTGTTCCTTTGACATAAATTTTGTAAATTGCATTAGGAAATAAATATTTATTTCGAGTTGTTATTTTTTTACATTGATGTCTATTTAAGTTTTGACGCGATACTGTGACTGTTTTCTATTTTATTTTATTTTTTTAATATTTTTTTGGTAAATTTTTCTCTCTTTTCGCTAATTTCCTTCAAATTCACCAAAACAGTTTTGCAAGGTTAAATTTAAATTATAATTATATAGTTTGCAAAAATCTAATATATAGAAAAATGTATTTCAAAATTCAAATGAAAAGAAAAAAATACTAATAATTAAACTATGGTTTTAAATCCTAAATAAATCCGAAATAGCCACAAAAATATTATATTTAAATTGAATTACCATAGAAAAAAAATTAAGCTCAATTACAAAAATAAAACCGAAAACAACCCATATACATTTATGAAAACACAATTTATTGATCTTAAAAACACAAACTACCCATTTCACTTTAAACCATATAAACCATATATAGTATATAATGTCTTTTGGATGTATACTTATTTTATAGTTGTAATATCTTTTTGCACTGTGATTTTGAAAATTTATTTATATAGTAAAAACACAAACTACCCGTTTCACTTTAAACCATATATAGTATATAATGTCTTTTGGATTTATAATTCTTTTATGTTTGTAATATCTTTTTGCACTGTAATTTTGAAAATTTATTTATATAGTATAATTTAAAATTTAGTACATTTTAAATATAAAATAATAATTTTACAATAAGAATTTGTAAAATTAATATATTTTAAAATAACAATAATTTATATTATTATAATAATTTTTTTAATTAAATTTAATATATTGAACATACATTTTAAAAATTAATTATATAATTAAATATTTAAAACAATAACATTATATCAATTTTAGAAAATTATAATTTTTAAATAAATGGATGATATTATATTAATGGATACAAGTCTCGTATAGTCCATAGCGAAGAACTCGTAAATTAGTGACTATTGGTAGTTCAGTTAGAACGTGTCAGCACGGTAGTAATTATTGCCAATTCCGCTAAAGCGTGACAGCAAGCGTCCAGATGAGAGCGGACGATCATATATGTTGGTAAGCAAGTTTTTCTTATCAAATATAAAAAAATAATATATATAATTAATTAAAATTAATAATTTATAATATAAGCATTATATATAAGGTAGATTAATTAATAAATGAAATAGTTTTTTTCTCTAATCATTATATTTCTTTAGGGAGATTATGATTTCTTGTTGTTAAAAACACATTTATGAATGTATAATAGATTAGGAGATTGGAGAGGCACTCAAACACCGTACCTAATTGTAATAATTCTTACTAATGATAACAGGAAATGGAATCTCTCCAGCAACAAATCATCTTGGAAGGTTGCACGGATCAAGCCTTGGAAAAAGAACATCAGCTTCAATCTCAGATGGACGAAATATCAAAGTAGGAGGAAATATTATGGAGGTAGAAATCTTGCATACGATGGCTGAAGGAGGGTGAACGAAATACCAAATTTTTCCACAGATCTATGATTCAAAGATGCATGCATAACACCATCGCATTTATTAAGAATCAAGAAAGGGAGAAAGTGGAAGATCATGCGGAGATCGAGCAGGTTCTCATTAATCACTTCCAATCTATGCACCAAGAACCTCTCCAAGATAGATTACCAGCCATTTACAAAATCACTCAGAACATTCCAAAGCTGGTCACCGAAGAGCACAACCAACTCCTTCTTTGCCCAGTCTCGCGCCTAGAGGTGGACATTGCCATGAAGCCGCTCAAATATGGGAAGGCTCCGGGGCCGGATGGCTTCACGACCACCTTCTTTCACAAATTCTGGGATTTGATCAAAGAATAGGTTTGGATGGTGGTGGAGGAATCACGCACAATGCACTGGCTCCTCCCCTCATTGAACGCGACCTTCATATCTTTAATCCCTAAAGAAGAAGCTTCCTGCACGCCAGACAAATTCTGACCAATCGCCTTATGCAATGTCATCTACAAGATTATTTCTAAAGTCATTGCCAACAAACTTAAACCGCTTCTGCCTCATCTCATCTCGCCCGAGCAAGCTGGTTATGTTGAAGGCAGGCAGATTTTGGATGGCATCATCCTCACTCATGAAATCATTCATTCCCTCAAGGAGACCAAACAAGCAGGTATGATTCTCAAGATTGACCTCTCAAAAGATTTTGATAGATTAAGCTGGACGTACATCCAGAATGTGTTATCTGCTTTTGGTTTTTCTCCTACTTGGATTCGATGGGTTCATAATCTTATTTCCTCCTCCTTCTTCTCCATCCTCATCAATGGCATCCCCTCGCGTCCTTTTTCTCCATCAAGAGGTATCAGACAAGGGGACCCCCTGTCCCCTTTCCTCTTTGTCTTAATGGCGGAAGGATTGGGGCATCACCTCAAAAATGCCCTTCGTTCCCAGCAAATTCGAGGTCTCTCAGTTCACAACTCCCCAGCTTTAACTCACCAGCAATTTGTGGATGACAATGTGGTGTTTGGTTACCCTTCAGTGCATGAATCCTCCTGACTTAAATCCCTGTTGAATGACTCTTCGGAAGCATCGGGTGCTTGCATCAATACGGCCAAATCCCAACTCTTCTTCTTTCATACCCCTCCCATCACCCAAAGAGCTATCACTCATATCCTTGGCTTCTCTATTGCCAGCCTCCCATCGAAATACTTAGGAGCCCCTCTAATTTCCTCTGCCTTAAAGCATGCCTCATGACGTGAGCTCCTTGATAAACTTGAAGCATGCCTCTCTTCCTAGACTCACAGGACTTTGAATATTGCAAGCAGAGTGGTTCTAATCAAGTCGGTGTTACAGGCCATGCCACTTTACCTATTCTCTATCTTGGCAGCGCCCAAATGGGTTCTAAAAAGAATTAAGGCCCTGCAACGGAATTTCTTATGGGGATCTAAAGGAACACATCACAAATGGGCTTTGGTCAAATGGTCTCTGGTATGCACGCCTAAGGAACATGGAGGATTAGGATTGCGAGATCCTTCTCACAGCAATGCAGTTATGTGAGCCAAAATTTGGTGGAGCTGGCTCACTGCCCCCAACAAACCTTGGGCAATTATATGGGCAGCCAAGTACGCCAACCAAAGACCTCAGGAAGAACTAATCAGACTCACCCCTAAGGATAAAGGTTCACTAATGTGGAATGCAACCAAACAACACTATTTATTGATTCAACAACATAGTTTCTGGGAACTGAGGAATGAAAGAACATCCAGATTCTGGATAGATGCCTGGGATCAATTTCCAAAAATAAATAACACCTACAGACCGCCTCCGGGACCGGAATGGGATAGACAGCGATTGGACACGGTGCAACAATATTGGGAAGAAAATGCAATGCAGGGGTATCGACAATGGAAACAAACTGACAGGATCATAGGGACCATAGATGAACAGAGTAGGGAAGCACTAAACTCTGAGCTCAAAAGAAGGTGCAATAGAGTTTCACACAGCTAGGACATTCTCAGATGGGGATACACGCTAAAAGGCTCCTTCTCCTCCCAAGAAGCTTGCAATATACTCAGTAATGATCCGAGGCCTAAAGACCCCATATGGAAAAAAAATTGGGGCCCGGGGGTTTGGCCCAAAGTCTCTATTTTCCTATGGCTTTTCAGGCATCAAAAAATCCTCACTTGTGACAACTTAAGGAAGCGAGGCTTTCATGGTCCCTCAATATGCCCCAATTGCTGTGCACATGAGGAAACGCAGAAGCACCTTCTAAACGACTACTCTCTAGCCAATCAATTGTGGGAAAAGGTAAGCTTTAGATGCCAACGAAAATGCCGACCCTCAGAAGATATTGTAAATTCCATCAGAAACTAGCATCACAACCCCTACACAAGCGAACTCCTTAACCAACTCTGGAGCATAATCCTAGGTTTATTACTCTGGACAATCTGGAAGGAAAGAAACAAATGCATCTTCACAGATCAGTCTACTCCTCTGGACATCATCTAGAGGAACTTCTGTCACAATCTTGCTGAGACCTTAGATTTGCACTACTGAGATACTAATGACTTTCCAACTATGGCGAACGAAAGAGTGATCTAGGATAATTGGGGACTTCAACTTCACTTGCAAGAGCCAGTGCACAACACCCCCAGATCTGATAACACCAAGAGTCATTGGATCCCCCCTCCAGAGAACACCTTCAAACTCAATTTTGATGGAGCTTCCAAGGGAAACCCAGGCAAAGCAAGTTTCGGAGGCATAATCAGAGATCACAAAGGCATTCCTATAGTAATCTACTTGGGGAACCTTGGTTGGGACACTAAAAATTTGGCAGAGCTGGAAGGCCTCTGGAAGGGACTTCTTCTTTCTCAACAACTTGGGCTTCATCCTATAGAGATTGAAAGGGATTCTGAAATACTTATCAACCTTGCCAAGCAGTTCCTCAATGGGGCTCACGCGCAAAAAATTGCTCACAGCTGGAGACTTGAGGCTCGTCTGAAGAACATTGAGGATTGGCTCATCAACAACAGAGCTCTCCTCTTCAAGCACATCAAAAGGGAGGGAAACAAAGTTTCTGATTTACTTGCCAACATGGGAGTTGACAATGAGCACAACCTTCTTACAGGGACTCTTGAAATACTTCAAAATGATGATCGAAGACAGGAATGCCAAATGCTTGTCCAAAGAGATGCAGAAGTCTCGGATGCGGGTGGTTCTAAGGAGCATTAAGGTGATGGGATGGTCCGACGGCATTATGGGAAGACATATGCCAACCTGCCTTGCAATTGTCCTTCGGTGCATCTACAGACGAGAGCAGAGTTTAATGCATTTACAGCCCGGCGCGCATAACAACCAAGCCTCCGAACCTCGAGACCATTCCACACGCTGCGACCTGGACATGTCGTTTGATCAAATTTATGATGGTTTAATGCCGAAGGTTTTCAGTAGCACGGTTTTATTCGTTAACCGAATGGAGAGTGATCATAACTCCAACAGTCTTCGCAGGCCTCTAACGAGTTGCTGCTCCCCGGATATTAGGCTCTCTTCAGAGTGCACTGTCATAGGCAAACGAACTAAGATCCACTGTTGTTTGGAGCTTAGTGATAGTCTCCACTACTCAATTACCGGGAATTGCATGCTTGCCACGGTGAATTGGACCTCACAGTCGCCCCAAGCTTCTACCCTGCTCCCGCACCACCACTCTGCAGACTTAACAGAGAACATTCCGCGTCTTAGACACCAAATGAGGTGCAGAAGAGGTTCCTCTCGGCGACAGTTGAGGCGCTTCCCCACCTCCTCTAGCACCTCTGCTGAGACTTCTCCTACTTTCGACAGCACTTCCAGAGCAAATAGGGGTCGTCGTCTTCGTTCTGGGCAAAGCTTTCACTCCCCTACACCTCCGCAGTCTTCTATTCATTCCCAAACTATGCATTTCTCTTTCAATAGCTCTCTAAACTGTCCAAGAGTCACGACCTCCGTCACGATTGTTTTTCGGGAAACTCCTCAGGACGTGATTCCTAATACTGGTTGGGGGGCTGGAAGTAGTGCGGATGCTCAAGCTCTAAGGCATAGTGCAGGCGGCTTGAACTTGCAGGACGTGGAGGTTAATGCCGACCAAGATGGCTCCAGCCAAGGCGAATTTGTTCTGCCTTGCTCAGAGCCGCACGAGATGAATATCAACATTGGTTATGTACAGGAAGAGAAGCTCAATGAAAAACCGGATCATGGGAATGAGAGCAAGCAGCAGCGAAATGGAAATCAAGCGAGCGAGGTGAAGGGTCCCTCTGCTACTAGGCAAGTGATTCATTCAACTAAGGACATGTACACGGCTGAAGGCGAATCGGATGAACTCTGGTGTAGGGTTGTTGAAGAAGCACCTGACGAGTAGCGCCTCCCTCCTTTCCTGGTTTTTTGCTCTGTCTCTATCAGTCATTATGAAAATGTTCATGTTTGTTATTCTATTCAGGTTTAGGTTCTGGGTTCTGTTAACTATGCTATATATATTCCAAACTATTAGCCTCCCCTGCGTGGGATTTTTTGGAAAACACTCAGCACTGGTTTCCCTCGGGCAGGGAAGTTCTCAACTCTGATCTTTTGTTCAATATGCCTCTAACTCGGGCATGGTTCTGGAAGAGACCTGATGTACATATTTTTGCTGATAAATAGATTACGCTTACATAGAAAAAAAAAACATTATTTTTATTTAAGATTGAAGTATGTATGAAAACATTTACGTAATAAATATTGTATTAATAAAAATATGAATTCCAAGTATTGAGAAATGGGACACTCGAAGATGAGAGTCTTGCTTAAAATAATTCTTCCATGATAGAGTTTTTAGATGAAATTCTAGATAAAATTAATGTATGAGAGATAAAGATCCATTATGTTGCTTATTTAGAAAAATATTTTAAGTTTGGATAAGCCTAAGAGCATCATGAGATATGAAGACGATTTTTAGTGAACGACAAACTGGCCGCCCGAACGTGCACAAGGGACCCGGGTGGTCACAACTTAGCAAAACTGATACGGGCGCCCTTGAACGAAACGGCCTGACCGGAACGTGCTCGGTTGGGCGCCGATCTCGCACGGCATGACACGATGTGCCCGAACGAACATCGATGCCACAGGGGAGAAAACAACAAATGAGCCACCCGAACATGCACAAGGCACCTAGACGATCACAATTTAGTAAAACTGATACGGGCGCCCTCGAACAAAACGGTCGGACCCGACCCGAATGCACATGTTTGGGAGACCTCACACAACGTGACATGGCGCGCCCGACCGAACGATGCCACAAGGGAGCAAATGGCAAACGGGCCACCCAAACATGCACAAGGCACCCGGTTGGTCACAACATTAGCAAAACTGATACAAGCGCCCTCAAACGAAATGGCTCGACAGGAACGCACCTAGTCGGGCAACCTCACAGTAGGATGTGACATGGCGTGCCTAGCGAAACGATTCCATAAGGAAGAAAATGGGAAACGAGCCACCCAAACACGCACAAGGCACTCAGATGGTCACAACTTAGCAAAACTGATACGGGTGCCCTCGAATGAAATGAACCGACCTGAACACGCATGGTCGAGTCACCTCGCACGACGCACCTGACTAAACGATGCCACAAGGGAGAAAATGACAAATGGGCCGCTTGAATGTGCAGAAAGCACCCGGGCGGTCACAACTTATCAAAGCTGATACGGGTGCCATCGAAAGAAATGGCCTGACCCAACCCAAACGTGCCCGGTCAGGCGACCTCACACGGCATGATATAGCGCACCTGACCGAATGATGCCACAACAGAGCAAATGGCAAACAGGCCACCCGAACATGCACAAGGGACCTGGGTGGTCACCACTTAGCAAAACTGATACAGGCGCCCTTAAACGAAACAACCCGAATAGATCTTACCCGGTCAGGCC
Organism: Pinus albicaulis; assembly: GCA_034641835.2. NCBI lineage: Eukaryota > Viridiplantae > Streptophyta > Pinopsida > Pinales > Pinaceae > Pinus > Pinus albicaulis. The sequence goes on from JAXQQM020087867.1 coordinate 174,595, forward strand.
AACTCACATGGCGCAACACAACGCACCCGACCGAATGATGCCACAAGGGAGCAAACGAAAAATGGGCCACCCGAACATGCACTAGGCACCTAGGTGGTCACAACTTAGCAAAACTGATACAGGTGCCCTCGAACGAAATGGCCTGACCCGAACGTGGGCGGTCGGGCGGGCGACCTTACACGGTGCGCTTGACCGAACTATGCCACAAGGGAGAAAATGGAAAACGGGTCGCCCTAACGTGCATAAGGCACCGGGGCAGTCACAACTTAGAAAAACTGATACGGGTTCCCTCGAACGAAATGACCCAGCTCGAACGCGCCCGGTGACGCGACCTCACAGAGCGCGACACGAAGAATGATACCGCAGGGGAGAAAACGGAAAATGGGCCACCCAAACATGCAATACAAGGGACCCGGGCGGTTACAACTTTGCAAAATTGAAACGGTCACCCTCGAACGAAACAGCTTGACCCGAACATGCCTGGTCCATTGCCCTCACACAACGCAACATGGCGCGCCTGACTGAACGATGCCACAAGGGAGAAAATGGAAAACGGGCCGCCTGAACGTGCATAAGGCACCTGGGTGGTCATAACTTAGCAAAACTGATACGGGTGCCCTCAAACAAAATGCCTCAACCCGAATGCACCTAGTCGGGCGCCCTCGAATGAAACAACCCGACCTGAACACGCCTGGTCGAGTGACCTGACATGGCGCATCATGACGCGCCCGATTAAATGATGTCACAAGAGGGAAAACGGAAAATGGGCCACCTAAATGTGCACAAATCACTCGGGCGGTCACAACTTAGAAAAACAGATACGGGCGCCCTCAAACGAATTGGCTCGACCTGTATGGGCCTGGTCGAGCGACCTTAGATGGCACGACACGGTGCACCCAACCATAACAATTCCAAAAGGAAGCAAATGGAAAATGAACCTCCCGAATGTGCACAAGGCACCCGAGTGATTACAAATTAGAAAAACTGATACGGGCACCCTCGAACGAAATGACCTGACCCGAACGCGCCCGGTTGGGCGACCTCACACGGCGCGACATGACATGCCTGACCGGATGATGCCAGAAGGGAGAAAATGACAAATGGGTCACTTGAACGTGCATAAGGCACCCGGGCGATCACAACCTAGCAAAACCTATACGGGCGCCCTAGAACGAAACAACCCGACTCAAATGCGCCCGGTCGGGCGACCTCACACGGCGTGACACGGCGTGCCCAACCAAGTGATGTCACAAGGGAGAGAATGGAAAATAGGGTGCCTGAATGTGCACAAGGCACCCGGGTGGCCACAACTTAGCAAAAATGATACGGGCGACCTCGAACGAAACGCCCCGACCCGACCCGAATGCAAATGAAATATTATGCTTAACATGGTTGCTAATAAATGATTAATGGTTTGTGCAAATGAGTGTGAGGTGCAAGAAGGTCCATTGTACGATGATACATTGTAGGTACATCCATGCCACCAAGATATGAAGATATGAAGATTAGTCAGTAAATGCTATCATAATTATTGTAATTGCTTTAAGCTAGATATTTGTTTATTTCTTTGTAAGATTTATAACAATGGTTAAGGGATGGTCTCCATTATAAGCCATTGAGTGAGGGGTGAACACCCTCACGAGCGTTTAATAATAAAATTAAACATTTGCTGGTTTTCACCCTATAGGGTTTCCAGGGTATATTGGTGTTCAATAAGGTGATTGATAGTTGTTTTATCGATGATGTTTTGATGTTGAATTCTTTTCTTGTTGTTGTGTTCATACGTGTCAAGTATGTGATGGCTAGCGCTATAATGAAATGATTGCAAGGTTACATCATACGCTTTTATGTTAATGTACTACAATAGTGGTTGTTAATAGTTAAGCAACTTACTATTCTTCTGGCCTCAAGGTTACACTATGAATTGGTGAACATTTATCTAATTATTAGTGAGAAATATTTAATAGTGATTTAGATAGTAATCAGTGTTTGTTACAACTAACCACTTATAAATTTATATAGACATACAAAGAATACTTATTCTCACAAAATTAGTGCCTAGGAAAATTGATGAATCCCATAAATAATAAAATAATAAGATGACACTATAAATATAATGGAATGATAAAATGAACAAATACAATTTTATAACTCCAGTACAATATCGATTGTCAACCAGAACAATGATAACCTTTGTTTAAGAATACAATATCTATCTTATAAATTAAAATAAGGATAAGAAATATTGATTTTCAATATATGATAAATGTTAAAATATTTAACTTATTATAAATAATTATAAAAATTAATTAAATTATAATGCTTTTAAAATCATTATTATCAATTATTAAAAAATTAATATATATGTTAAATATATATAAATTTTAAAATATATATATTAATATATATATTATGATATGTTTGACCCATAGTTAGCAAGTTCGACTATATTGATCCAAAAAAATATAGAAAATATGTTAAAATGAGGTAATTCGAATTCGGTACTGAAGTTTATGTGAAAATAAAATTTAATAAAAAAAAATTCTATATTTAAAATGATGTATGAAATAGAAATCAAAATTACAATGCATTTGAAAAGGATTTATTTTTTAATATAAAATTTAATATTTAAAAAATAAAAAATAAAATAGAAAAATTAGAAATCAAAATTGCAATGGATTTGAAAAGATTTATTTTTAATACAAAATTTAATATTTAAAAATAAAAAATAAAAATATAAAAGGTTATATAAAAAAATTATAGTTAATAATTAATTATATATTTAAAAATATATCTGTATGAAAAACAATAAATTTGATATTAAAATATAATAGAAAAAAATAAATTTATAATTCTTAAAAATAATAAATTTCTATAATAAATAAAATTTTATTTGCAGATATTTATAAATTTATTTAAGAAATTTGAATTTGATAATTATGGTTTGACCATTTCCTTGCAAAACTATATCTACAACGAAATCAGATCATCAAAGCGTCATTGATACGTCACACATGTGTGCTTGATATTTGCTGGAGATGATGAGAAATAAAACAAATATACGTGACATTCATATATCTGCGAGCAGCTTATAGCTGCCACGAACTCCAACCAGAAGGCTGTTATGCTTTGCTTGGTGGGAGAGGATAGTCCTTTAAAAATGCCAAATAACCCTTACATTCTTTTAATTTAAATAACCCTGACGTTTTTCAGAATTCAAGTTTCAGCTATTCATCATTTTTTGATATAAGTCTTTTGAATTAATCACAAAGTATCTTTAATCTTTGAGATTAATCCGGAAGACTTGTTTCAAAAACCCTGACATTATAGGAACACAACAACAGTTAATGATATTTCATAGAGTGTTTACAGGCAAGATATTTCATACGATTTTAAACCACATTTTTACCTCATTATGGTACTAAGAGGGTTAGAATGAATATTATCCATCAGCTTTGGAACACGATTGCAAAGTATAATATACAAGCCTTTTTTATGAGGACGTTGATGGCCAACAACGTCTCTAATAAAATATGTAATCTGATTATTAAGATTGAGATTGTAAAAGACAGCTTGGGCTGAAAAACATAGATTGTTCTTCAAGAACGTTGAGGAAGTCAGGAGAAATAGAAATTACTGAGTACTGTCCTCGCCATTATGCAACATCAACTTATGTCCACAAATCAAGAACGGCTATTGCCAATAAAACAACGCCCATTAAACCGAGTATCAGGGACATAATTGAACCGATCACAAACAGACGGTCTCTTTCACTGGAATGCATGTTAATGTTCCATCGTGAAGGCATTCTGTCGACTCCTGCTTAGTCCTCTGTTTAAAATGTACCTTAAACTGAAGCGCTACTGCTTGCACAGCCTCCTCGGATTTTCAAAACTGCATGACCCCCGCTACAAATCGGCTATAAATCGCGGTATTGATGTTCAAGAAATGAGCGGGGATTGTGGATGAATACCTTTTACCAAGATTTTCTTTCTTAGCTTTTACCAAGACTTTATTTCTTAAACATAATCTCTAAACCATCCAGTTTAAAAGATGTTTTATCTTAAATCGTCCAACGGTTATATTTTATTATAGATTTTTTAAACTAAATTTGACTCTTTTACCAGGATTTTCTTTCTTAAACATAATCTCCACACCATTCCGTTTAAAAGATGTTTTATCTTTAATCGTCCAACGGTTATATTTTATTATACATTTTTAAAACTAAATCCGGACAGGGTTCGTTGTTATGACGTCAAGTACTTCTTTAACCTATAAATTTTGTAAATAAATACGTATTTTGTAAATTTTTAAATAGAAATTTTTATTTAAAAAAATATAATAAATAATAAATTGCATATTAAAATAATTTACCCATTGAAAAGCAGTAAATTCTATATGAAAGTATGGTGGAAAAAATTAAGTTTGTAATTGTTCAAAATAGTAAGTTTCTATAATAAAGAATAATAGAATAATAAATTCTATAACTAAATATTTGTATTTATTTCAAATTTAATTGAATTCCAATTTCAATTTGAATTTGATAGTTATGGGTTGACCATTTCCTTGCAAAATTAGATTCAAAATGAAATCAGATCACCAAACTGTCAGTGATATTTCAGCTTTGTGCTTGGTATTTACTGGAGATGATGATAAATAAAACAAATATCGATGACATTCATATATCTCCTGATAGCTTACAGCTGCCATGAACTCCAACCTGAAGGCTGCTATGCTTTGTTTGGTGGGAGAGAATAATCCTTAAAAATGACAAACCCTTACATTCCTTGAATGCTAAATAAACCCTTAGATTCTCTGAATTAAGTTTCTACGATTCATATTTTTTCGAATAAGTCTTTTGAATTAATCAATCTTTGTGATTAATCCAGGAGACCTGTTTAAAAAACCCTTACATTATTGGATAGAAGCCTTGTTTAAAAAACCCTCACATTATTGGAATGCAACAACAGTTATATTTCATACAGTTAATACAAGCACGATATTTCGTACCATTTTAAACATCAATTGCTCCCATCATCGTACTAACAGGGTTTAACTGAATATTATCCATCAGCGGTGGAACAGGAGATATGTCTTCACCCAGATAACACGGTTCGATATCGAAGTATAATACGCAATTTTTTTTAATGAGGATGTTGGTGGCAAACAATAATGTTTCTTGCAATAATTGAACTACTTACAACAGAGGAGAAAGCGAAGATTACCAAGATACTGGCTACAAGAGCTGAAGCTACCAGGAAAGTCACTTTTCCCTAATAACAGGACATATTTTATAAGGACCCGATCTAAGTTTCTATATCTTGCGAATTATATGGAAATTTCAGTGTATTGCGCATGAACACAATGATAAAGATTCTTAGTTACATGAAAATTTCAGTGTAGATAAAAAGGTCCTTAATTACTTGAAATCTCCACAGTACATGAATTGGATGAAATTTTTTTCACATTGGCATAAAGACAGAGGATTAATAATATGAAACTAAACTTTTTGCACGAAAACCTAAATATAATTAAAGAATTTCCTGCTCCTGTCGTGGATGATATTCAATGGCAGTCGTTTCTAATAAAACAGGTACTCTGATTATTAAGATTGTAAAAGAATGCTTCGGCTGCATATCATAGATTTTTCTTTAAGAACGTTGATGAAGTCAGGAGAAATAGAAATAGCTGAGTACTGTCCTCTCCATTATGTGACAAAAAAGGAATATGAGAGAGGGAGTTAAAGCGAACATCAACTAATTGACACGTCCAGATGTGCACAACTCAAGAACGTCTATTGTCAATAAAACAACGCCCCTTAAACCGATCATCAGGGTCATAATTGAACCGATCACCAACACATGGTCTCTTTCACTGGAATGTACGGGAATGTTCCATCGTGAAGGCACGCTGCTTCTCTCCACTTCTGCTTAGTCCTCTGTTTTCAAATGTACCTTCAACTCAAGCGCTACTGCTTAGTCCAAGTTTCAAAATTGCATGATCCGCGCAACGATGAAATTCTATTTTAGATTGAAAAGTTTAAGATATAACGGAAAAGGTTTAATGCATGCAATGAGAGCGGATTCTGGATGAATAGCTTTTACCAAGATTTTCTTTTTTAAACCTAATCTCTCCATCATCGAGTTTAAAAGATATTTTATCTTTAATCAACCAGCGCTCCCCACCATCTAGTTTAAAAGATGTTTTATCTTTAATCAACCAACGTTTATATTTTATTATGGCTTTTTAAACTACATTTGAACCGGATTGGGTTCGTTGTTCGGACGTCCAGGTATTCCTTTGACATAAATTTTGTAAATTGCATTAGGAAATAATATGTATTTCAAGTTGTTATTTTCAAATTTTAAAAGTTATTTTTTACATTGATGTCTATTTAAGTTTTGACGCGGTAACTGTTTTCTATTTTTTTAATATTTTTTTGTTATTATTATTTTTTTTTAAATTTTTCTTTTTCTATTTTTTGCTAATTTGCTTCAAATTCACCAAAAGTGTTTTGCAAGGTTAAATTTAAATTGTAATTATATAGTTTCCAAAAATATAATATATAAAACAATGTATTGCAAAATTCAAATGAAAAGAAAAAAATACTAATAATTAAACTATGCTTTTAAATCCTAAATAAATCTGAAATAACCGCAAAATATTATGTTTAAATTGAATTACCATATAAAAAAAATTGGGATCAATTAAAAAAATAAAACCAAAAACAACCCATATACATTTATGAGAAAACACAATATATTGATCTTAAAAACACAGACTACCCATTTCACTTTAAACCATATATAGTATATAATGTCTTTTGGATGTATAATTCTTTTATGTTTGTAATATCTTTTTGCACTGTAATTTTGAAAATCTATTTATATAGTATAATTTAAAATTTAATACATTTTAAAGTTTTAATATAAAATAAAATTTTTACAATAATAATTTGTAAAATTAATATATTTTAAAACAATAATAATTTTTATTATTATAATAATTTTTTTAATTAACTTTAATATATTGAACATACATTTTAAAAATTAATTATATAATTAAATATGTAAAAGAATAACATTATATCAATTTTAAAAAATTATAATTTTTAAATAAATGGATGATACTATATTAACGGATACAAGTGCGGTATAGTCCATAGCTAAGAACTCGTAAATTAGTGAGTATTGGTAGTTCAGTTAGAACGTGTCAGCAAGGTAGTAATTATTGCCAATTCCGCTAAAACGTGACAGCAAGTGTCCAGATGAGAGCGGATGATCATATATGTTGGTAAGCAAGTTGTTCTTATGAAATATAAAAAAATAATATATATAATTAATTAAAATTAATAATTTATAATATAAGCATTATATATAAGGTGGATTAATTAATAAATGAAATATTTTTTTTTTTCTAATTATTATATTTGTTTAGAGAGATTATTATTTCTTCTTGTTAAAAACACATTTATGAATGTATAATAGATTAAGAGATTTGAGAGGCACTCAAACATTCTACCTAATTCTAATAACCCTTACTAATGATAACATTGTTTTTATTGAAGATTGAAGTTTGTCCGAAAACATTTATGAAATAAATATTGTATTAATAAAAATATGAATTCAAAGTATTGAGAAATGGGACACCGGAAGATGAGAGTCTTGCTTAAAATAATTCTTCCATTATAGAGTTTTTAGATGAAATTCTAGATAAACTTAATGTATGAGAGAGAAAGATCCATTAAGTTGCTTAGTTAGAAAAATATGTTAAGTTTAGATAAGCCTAAGTGCATCATGAGATATAAATATTATTTTTAGCAAATGGAAAACAGGTCGCTCAAACGTGCACAAGGGGCCCAGGTGGTCACAACTTACCAAAACTGATACGGGCACCCTCGAATGAAACGACTCGACTGGAACGCACCCGGTTGGGCACCGATCTCACATGGCGCGACACGACGCGCCCGAACAAATGTTGATGCCACAAGGGTGTAAAAATCAAATGAGATGCCCAAACATGCACAAGGAACTTAGGCGGTCATAACCTAGCAAAACTTATACGGGCGCCCTCGAACAAAACGATCGGACCTGACCCGAATGCGTCCGGTAGGGCGACCTCATACGACGCGACACGGCTCGCCCGACTTAACGATGCCACAAGAGAGAAAACAACAAATGGGGCATCCAAACGTGCACAAGGCACTCGGACGGTCACAACTTAGCAAAACTGATATGGGCACCCTCGAACGAAACGGCCCGACCCGAGCACTCCTGGTCGGGCGACCTCACAGTACGGTGCGACGTGGCACACCTGACCGAACAAATCCACAAGGGATCAAATGGCAAATGGGCCAACCAAACGTGGAAAAGGCACCCGAGCAGTCACAACTTAGCAAAAATGATACGGGCGCCCTCGAACGAAATGACCTGACCTGAACACGGCCGGTTGGGCGACCTCACACAGCACGCCTGACTGAACGATGCCACAAGGGAGCAAACGGGTAGTCACAACTTAGCAAAACTAATACGGGTGTCGTCGAATGAAACGGCCTAACCTGACCCGAACGTGCCCGGTCGTGCAACCTCACGAGGTGCGATACAGTGTACTCGACCGAACGATGCCACAAGGGAGAAAATGGAAAATGGGCCACCCAAACGTGCACAAGGGACTCGGGCGGTCACAACTTAGAAAAACTGATAGGGCGCCCTCGAATGAAACGACCCATCCCGAACGCGCCCAGTCGGGCGACCTCACAAGGTGCAACACGGTGCGCCCGACCGAATGATGCCACAAGGGAGCAAACGGAAAATGGGCTGCCCGAACGTGGATAAGGCACCTAGGTGGTCACAACTTAGCAAAAATGATATGGATGCCCTCGAATGAAATGGCCTGACCCACACACGCCCGTTCGGGCGACCTTACACGGCGCAACACGACGCGCCTGACCGAGCGATGCCACAAGGGAGAAAACAGAAAATGGGTCGTCGTAACGTGCACAAGGCACCCGAGCTATCACAACTTAGCAAAACTAATACGGGCGCCCTCAAACGAAATGGCCCGTCTCGAATGTGCTTGGTCAAGCGACCTCACATGGCGCGACACGACGAACGATGCCACAGGGGAGAAAAAAATAAATGGGCTGCACGAACGTGCAGTACAAGGGACTCGGTCAGTCACAACTTAGCAAAATTGATACAGGCACCCTCGAACGAAACGGTACATAGTGTTCTCGACAGAACGATGCCACAAGGGAGCAAACGGAAAATGGGCCGCCCGAATGTGCACAAGGCACCTGGGCGGTCACAACTTAGCAAAACTGATACGGGCGCCCTCAAATGAAATGGCTAGACCCAAATGCACCCGATAAGGCGACCTCACACAGCGTGACACAACGTGCCCGACCGAACGATGCCACAAGGGAGCAAACAGAAAATGGTCCGCTCGAACATGCACAAGGCACACAGGCAGTCACAACTTAGCAAAAATGATACGGGCATCCTCGAACGAAATGGCCCAACCTGACCCGAACGCGCCGAGTCGGGCGACCTCACATGGCGTGAAACGACGTGCCCAACCGAACGATGCCGCAAGGGAGAAAACGGCAAATAGGCCGCCCGAACGTGCACAAGGCACCTAGGTGGTCACAACTTAGCAAAACTGATATGGGCGCCCTCGAACGAAATGGCCCGACCCGAACGCGCCTAGTTAGGCGACCTCACACGGCGCGACACGGCGCGCCCGACTTAGTGATGCCACAAGGGAGAAAATGGAAAATGGGCCACCCGAACATGCATAAGGCACCCGGGCAGTCACAACTTAGAAAAAATGATACGGGCGCCCTCGAACGAAATCACCCAACCCGAACGCACCCATTTCGGCGACCTCAAATGGCTCAACACGCTGAACGATGCCACAGGGGAGAAAACAACAAACGGGTTGCCCGAATGTGCACAAGCCACCCGGACAGTCACAACTTAACAAAACTGATACGGGTGTCCTCGAATGAAATGACCCGACTCGGATGCACCCGGTCTGGTGACCTCACACGACGCGCCATGGCGCGCCCAACCAAATGATGCCATGAGGGAAAAAACGACAAATGGGCCACCCGAACGTGCACAAGGCACCCTGGCGTTCACAACTTAGCAAAACTGATACGGGGCGCCCTCGAACGAAACGGCCTGGCCTGAACGCAAGGCTCTCGGGCGGTCACAACTTAGCAAAATTGATACGGGTGCACTCGAACAAAACGTCCTAGCCCGAACGTGCCCGGTCAGGTGACCTCAAACGGCACAACACAGTGAATGATGCCATAGGGGAGAAAATGACAAACGGGCTGCTCGAACGTGTGCAAGGCACTCGGGCAGTCATGACTTAGCGAAAATGATACGGGTGCCCTCGAACGAAACAGCCCGACCCGGACGCACCCGGTCGGGCGACCTCATAAAGTCTGACACGACGCGCCCGACCGAACGATGCCACAATGGAGAAAATGGAAAATGGGCCGCCCGAACATGCACAAGGCACTCGGGTAGTCACAACTTAGCAAAAATCATACGGGCGCCCTCAAATGAAAAGACCCGACCTGAACGCGCCCGGTCGGGCGACCTCACATGGTGTGACACGGCGCGCTCGAGCGAATGATGCCACAAGGGATAAAACGGCAAACGGGCCACCTGAACATGGACAAGTCACTCAGGCAATCACAACCTAGCAAAACTGATACGACCGCCCTCAAACAAATCGACACGACCCGAATGCGCCCCGTCGGGTGACCTCACATGGCGCGACACGGTGCGCCTGACCGAACGATTCCACAATTGATAAAATGGAAAACGGGCCAACCAAACGTGCGCAAGGCACCTGGGCGATCACAACGGGCGCCCTCGAATGAAACGGCCTGACCGGAACGCGCCCGGTCGGGTGACCTCACACGGCGCAACACGACGTGCCCAACCGAATGATGCCACAAGGGAGAAAATGACAAACGGGCCACTCGAACGTGCATAAGGCACCGGGGCGGTCATAACCTAGCAAAACTGATACGGGTGCCCTCGAACAAAACGGCCGACTCGAACGTGCCCGTTCGGGCGACCTCGCACGGTGCCTGACCGAACGATGCCACAAGGGAGAAAATAGCAAATGGGCTACCTGAACGTGCACAAGGCACCTAGGGGGTCACAACTTAGCAAAACTAATATGGGCGCCCACGAATGAAACGACTCGACCCAACCCGAACGCACTAGGTCGGGCGACCTCACACGGCACGACATGGCGCTCCCTACCGAACGATGCCACAAGGAAGAAAATGGAAAAAGGGCCGCCCGAATGTGCGCAAGGGACTCGGGTGGTCACAACTTAGCAAAACTGATACGGGCGCCCTCGATCGAAACGACCCATCCCGAACACGCCCAGTCGGGCGACCTCACATAGTGCGACACGACGTTCCCGAACAAACGATGCCAAAAGGGAGAAAATGGAAAATGGGCCACTTGAACGTGCACAAGGCACCCGGGCAGTCATAACTTAGCAAAACTGATACGAGCGCACTCGAACGAAATGGCCCGACCTGAACACGCCCGGTCGGGCGACCTAACACTGCGCGACATGGCGCACCCGACCGTGGTTGGGGGCACACATTAAAAGTGAACCAAGGAGTGAGTGCATCACGTCTTTAATATTTTATGAAACTCCTTAGAAGTCCCATCATAACCACCTTCCATCTTCATCACAATGTGATATTTCAACTTAAGATATCTTATTATGTTGCTCCAACCATTCAAAAAGGGGACCCAAGTTAGATTATTATTTATTAAAGGAGAGGCCAAAGAAATTAATTTACAAGCCATCGCAATAGCAACGCTTTCATACAAACATCGCAAGAGTGAAGGTTAGCCCAAACTGTCGCAATAGCAACGCTTTTGCCCAAACTGTTGCAATAGAGACGCTTTCCTCCAAACGTTGCAATAGTGAAACTTAGCTCTAATCCATCGCAATTCCGACGCTTTTTCCCATACTGTCGCAATTCTGATGCTTTGCTACAAACGTCGCAAGAACAAAACTAACTTCTATGTGTCGCAATATCGACACTTGTCTCCAAATGTTGGTATAGCAACAATTGTGGGCGAGATTTGAGAAATTGATAAATTTTGTGGAAATTTCCGACATTTGGTCAAAAGTGTCAGAATTTCTGCCAAATGTACTAGTGTCAGATAGCGTGAAGTTTCACACTACCGATGGGTCGAGCGAGCCCCTAGATCCCATGGGCACTCTTGTAGCAGATGGTATCCTTCCTATGAGATGGAGGTAGCGTGAATACCATACCCGTATGACCCTATCTCGTGCTACAACGAGGTAGCATTACAATGAAAAAAATTGTGCACCAGACACTCCCTTCTCATCTCCAAAAATCGTCGAATGGCCTTCCGAGGTCGCTCTACTTTCATATTACATGCAACAGCCCATCAGGGACATAGATCATGTTCATATGATAGATGTTCACACACGCACACAGATATATATATATATATATATATATATATATATATATATATATATATATATATATGTATACATGTATACATGTATATATGTATCTATGTATGTATATATATATATATATATATGTATATATATATATATATGTATATCTATATATGTACATATATATATATATATATATATATATATATATATATATATATATATATATATATATATAATCCAATTTAATTAAAATGATAGAAAACCCATAACCATTCTTGGAATAAATATCAACCTTTAATTTGTAGCTACTATTAAAAATATTCTAAACCATTTTATGGAAGTTAAATCTCTAACATTAAAAAATTTAAAATTATATTTCACAAGGCACTCCAAAAATAGAAAGGTGCGTGAACTCTTTAATAAAAAACATATAATAATCAACAATGAAACATTAAATTTAATTATTATTCAATTATATATTTTGTATTCTTAATGTTCAAAATATATATATATATATATATATATATATATATATATATATATATATATATTTATATATATATATTATAAATGATCCAACAACACACCAGTCCAAAAATAAGCCACATCTACATTTAAGTTATTTAGGTGTTTCGATTACACGTGAAGTGGGATTTTACCTAAATATGAAAACTTCTTTCCACCAATTAAGTTTCTTTCAAACAATCAAATTTTACGAGCACTTGAGTTTTCAATATTTTTTTTTTGTTTTGGACAAATTGCAATAAAATAAAAGGCTTGAAACCATTAATTTATTTAACAGTTGTCACACCAAACTTGAATGCAACACAAACACTTAATGACTATGTCAACACATGTAACAATCCACACATAGTTAAGATGCAGAAGCAGTCGCACGTAAGGTTCCTTAATGAATCTTTGTTGCCCTTGAAGTTCTTTGATCTATCTTTATCACCCATGTTGTTAATCTAATTGAAATATATATATATAAACATTAAGGCACTACATCATGAATCAATCCATTCAGAATTCATCCATATCTATATGCATATTTTTGCAATTCGTTCAAGTTATTCACTTATATTGCACAAGGAAGGAAACTAATTGCAATAAGAAGGAAAAAACACACAGAAGAAAACCAATCAAGGAAAAAGATAAAATTGATAACAACTTATCAGTTGGTCCCTTTAGCTGGCCTCACAGTTACCGATCATCGATCTTTTTTTCTCCCTTTTCTCATTTCCTACTGTACTCTCTCTCATAACATAGCTTTATTTTTTTCATATTGGAAATGCGTTTTGCAGAGTTTTTTTGGCACCATTAACCAGGCATAGATCCTATAATTTCATGCCCCAACTGCACGCAATCCTACACTATTACCATAGAACTAGTCCCATTACTCTTTTCATTGCAGAAGCTACTGGTGTCTCCCACTCTACACAAGGGTAGGCTAACATTTTTTGTGTCGCTATATCTATACTAAGCCAAGTGATTTTTATGAAACCATTATTTATATTGGAAGGAAAAATTATGACGACTATGATGTCACGTGCAACTGACAGGTACCAAAATACACCTGGAATTTCGACACAAAAGGAGGTGGAGGTTTGGAAACCCATTGTGAACGATTTCCACAACAAAGGAGGTGTTTTATTCTCTCAGATTTGGCACATTGGAAGAGTTTCCCATGTGGGTATGTATATCTATGGTTTGCGTTACATTGCTATCTGTTAATTCCTTTCATATACCCACTTGTCTAATCTCTATAGAGTGTACTGGATTTGTTCATTTTCTTCTCAAGCATAATTCCCACAATCATTTCACACTTTGTTTGCTTTAGTTGGTCATGATATCTCATCATGAAAAATAGATAGTGAAAATTCTCAGTCTATTGCCTTAGTAAATTTTTATTAGGTCAGTTTTTTCATGGATGTAATAGTATGTCTTTTCTAAGAGCATTTTGTCAGTTTCCTTGAATAAAGATGGCTGAGTGGCTCTATGAAATGTAGATTATCAACCCCATGGCCAGGCTACCTTTTCGTCACCAGATCAGAAAATATAGGGACAGATGGTGTTACCCAATGACAAAGATCTTGCCGATCATTCCACTCCTCGAGCCCACCTAATGGCCAGGCTACCTTTTCATCAATAGATTATAAAATATCAGGATATACGGTGTTACCCAGTGGCAAAGATCTCGATGATTATTCCACTCCTCAATCTCTAAAAACTTAGGAGATTCCAAAGATTATTAATTACATTTGTCTTGATGCAAGAAATGCTATCAAATCAGGTGACTTTTCTTACATAAGTCATAAATTTAGCACACCTATTACATAGGATAGAACTATTTTTATCCTAGGAATATATTAATAAAACAACCACGATTTTATTTTTCTTATAAGAGGATACCACTCCTTTCTTAACCTTGTATATTCATATAGTTCATTAATGACGCTGAATATAACCAAATAGAGTCGATTTTCATTAACAAATAAATATACATCATTATATAGTTCTCTGTCAAATAAATAGGGAAGTGTTACCATCTTCCATTCATAGTTTTGATGGTTTTTTCGCAGATTTTGATGGTGTGGAAATTCATGGTGCTCATGGATATCTTCTTGATCATTTTATGAAAGAAAACATAAATAATAGAATCAATCGGTACCGTGGGACATTACAGAGTCGATGGAGGTTTCCTCTAGAGGTTATTGAAGAAGCGGTGGAAGAAATTGGAGCAGGGGTTGCGTTCTGGTCCGTGGGTGATGCACTGAATATGTGCGGACCTCTCTCCGGGTAAAAAAAAAAAAAAATTGTGTAAAAAAAAAATTTACGGCCTTTTTCTTTTGGCCGCCTTACGGGCTCTGCTCGCCCACAGATCTTTGATCCTTCCTCAGCTCTGATACCACTCTGTTGGAAAGGCAGAGGATTCAATCACACAAATAACACGAATATTTCACATGAACAATGAGCTGCTGCTCTTCTATTAATCACCAAAACTCTGAATCATAAAACTCTCTTACTCTCTTGAAAACAATGAACCCGTGAAGGATATTTAATCTAATTAACATGCACACACTGTCACTCATAACTGAACTTTATCTACTTGCTTAACTCACTATCTAACTCACTCACCAAATCTAATTGTAACTCAACTAAACTAACTCCACTTAACTATTTGTCTAACTTCTGTATGAAGAAGTAATTATATATTTTAACAATAATTGAACTATAGAGGAGAAACCAAATATTACCAAGATACTGACTACAAGAGCTGAAGGTACCAGGAACGTCACTTTTCCCTAATAAAAGGACATATTTTATAAGGACCCGATCTAAGTTTCTATATCTTGTGAATTATATGGAAATTTCAGTGTATTGCACATGAACACAATGATAAACATTCTTAGTTACATGAAAATTTCAGTGTAGATAAAAAGGTCCTTAATTACTTGAAATCTCCACAGTACATGAATTGGATGAAATCTTTTTCACATTGGCATAAAGACAGAGAATTAATAATATGAAACTAAACCTTTTGCACGAAAAACCTAAATATAATTAAAGAATTTCCGGCTCCCGTTGTGGATGATATTCAAAGGCAGTCGTTTCTAATAAAACATGTAATCTGATTATTAAGATTGTAAAATAATGCTTCGACTGCATATCATAGATTTTTCTTTAAGAACGTTGATGAAGTCAGGAGAAATAGAAATATCTGAGTACTGTCCTCGCCATTATGCGACAAAAAAGGAATATGAGAGAGGTAGTTAAACCGAACATCAACTTATTACCACGTAAACTTATAAGAGGGTACCACTCCTTTCTTAACCATTTATATTCATATAGTTCATTAATGACGCTGAATATAACCAAATAGAGTCGATTGTCATTAACAAATAAATATATATCATTATATAGTTCTCTGTCAAATAAATAGGGAAGTGTTACCATCTTCCATTCATATTTTTGATGGTTTTTTCGCAGGTTTTGATGGTGTGGAAATTCATGGTGCTCATGGATATCTTCTTGATCATTTTATGAAAGAAAACATAAATAATAGGATCGATCGGTATCGTGGGACATTACAGAGTCGATGGAGGTTTCCTCTAGAGGTTATTGAAGTAGTGGTGGAAGAAATTGGAGCAGGGGTTGTGGTCTGGTCCACGGGTGAGGCACTGAATACGTGCGGACCTCTCTCCGGGTAAAAAAAAAAAACTGTGTAAAAAAAAAATTAACGGCCTTTTGCTTTTGGCCGCCTTACGGGCTTTGCTCGCCCACGGATATTTGATCCTTCCTCATCTCTGATACCACTCTGTTGGAAAGGCAGAGGATTCAATCACACAAATAACACGAATATTTCACACGAACAATGAGCTGCTGCTCTTCTATTAATCACCAAAACTCTGAATCATAAAACTCTCTTACTCTCTTGAAAAAAATGAACCCATGAAGGGTATTTAATCTAATTAACATGCACACACTGTCACTCATAACTGAACTTGATCTACTTGCTTAACTCACTGTCTAACTCACTCACTGAATCTAACTGTAACTCAACTCAACTAACTCCACTTAACTATTTGTCTAACTTCTGCATGAGGAAGTAATTATATATTTTAACAATAATTGAACTACTTACAACAGAGGAGAAAGCAAATATTACCAAGATACTTACTACAAGAGCTGAAGCTAGCAGGAAAGTCACTTTTCCCTAATAACAGGACATATTTTATAAGGACCCGATCTAAGTTTCTCTATCTTGTGAATTATATGGAAATTTCAGTGTATTGCACATGAAAACAATGATAAAGATTCTTAGTTACATGAAAATTTCAGTGTAGATAAAAAGGTCCTTAATTACTTGAAATCTCCACAGTACATGAATTGGATGAAATCTTTTTCACATTGGCATAAAGACAGAGGATTAATAATATGAAACTAAACCTTTTGCATGAAAACCTAAAGATAATTAAAGAATTTCCAGCTCCCGTCGTGGATGATATTCAAAGGCAGTCGTTTTTAATAAAACATGTAATCTGATTATTAAGATTGTAAAAGAATGCTTCGGCTGCATATCATAGATTTTTCTTTAAGAACGTTGATGAAGTCAGGAGAAATAGAAATAACTAAGTATCGGTGACCCGACTCGAACGCGCTCAGTCTGGTGACCTCACACAGCATGACATGGCGTGCCCGATCAAATGATGCCACAAGGGAGCAAACGGAAAACGGGTTGCTCAAACGTGCCCAAGGCACCTGGGCAGTCACAACTTAGAAAAACTGATACGGGCGCCCTTGAATGAAACAGCCCAACCTGAACACGCCCAGTCGAGCGAACTCACATAGCGCGACACGGCGCACGCGATTGACTGATGCCACAAGAGAGCAAATGGCAAATGGGCCACCTGAACGTGCACAAATCACTCAGGTGATCACAACTTAGAAAAACTGATACAAGCGCCCTCAAACGAATTAGCCCAACCCGAACGCACCGGGTCGAGCAACCTCAGATGGCACGACATGGTGCGCCTAACCAAACGATGCCACAAGGGATCAAAATGAAAACGAGGCTCCTGAATGTGTACAAGGCACCCGAGCGATCAAAAATTAGAAAAACTGATACGGGCACCCTCGAACGAAATGACCTGAGCCGAACGTGCCCAGTTGGGCGACCTCACATGGCGCGACATGACACGCCTGAACGAATTGTGCCAGAAGGGAGAAAACAGCAAACGGGTCACTCGAGAAGTAGCCCCGATGGTCTTCTCATTTTAGAAGTTACTGGTGTCTCCCACTCTACGCAAAGGTAGGCTAACATTTTATGTGTCACTATATCTATACTAAGCCAAGTGCTTGCTATGAAACCTTTATTTTTGGAGTAATCACCACACCTCTATGGAATCCATAATTTCCGCCCTGAGGATCCTAGTTACTGGTTTGGAAGTTTACCAACACTTGTGAGTTTTAGTGTAATGGAAAACCTCTACATGGTATAAGAGCCTAAATCCAAGTTCGATTCCCCCGAGCTACGTTTGAGGGGTGTATTGATTCCTTGAGCTGTGTTTGAGGGAGGGTGTTGGAGTAATCACCACACCTCTATGGAATCCATAATTTCCACCCTGGGGATCCTAGTTACTGGTTTGGAAGTTTACCAATACTTGCGAGTTTTAGTGTAACGACAAACCTCTACGCTTATTTATATTGGAAGGCGAAATTATGATGACCATGATGTTGCGTATAACTGACAGGTACCCAAATATGCCTAGAATTTGGACAGAGGAGGAGGTGGAGGTCTGGAAACCCATCGTATATGATTTCCAAAATAAAGGAGGTGTTTTCTTCTCTCAGATTTGGCACATTGGAAGAGCTTTCCATGTGGGTAAGTATATCTATGGTTTGCATTACATTGCTATCTGTTAATTCCTTTCATATACCTCCTTGTCGAATCTCTCTAGAGTGTATTGGATTTGTTCATTTTCTTCTCGAGCATAATTCCCACAATCATGTTACACTTTGTTTGCTTCACTTGGTCATGATTCCTCATCATGAAAAATAGATCGTGAAAACTCTCAGTCTATTGCCTTAGTAAATTTGTATTAGGTTAGTTTTTTGATGGATGTAGAGTATGTCTTTCTTACGAATATTTTTTCAGTTTCCTTGAATAGAGATGGCTGAGTGGCTCTATAAAATGTGGATTATCAACCAAATGGCCAGGATACCCTTTCGTCACCAGAACAGAAAATATAGGGATAGACGGTGTTACCTAATGGCAAAGATCTTTCCCATCATTCCACTCCTCGAGCCCACCCAATGGCCAGGCTACCGTTTCATCAACAGATCATAAAATATCAGGATATACGGTGTTACCCAATTGTAAAGAGCTTGCCGATTATTCCACTCCTCAATCTCTAAAAACTTAGGAGATTCCAGAGATTATTAATGACATTTGTCTTGCTGAAAGAAATTCTATCAAATTAGATGAATCTTCTTACATAAGTCCTAGATTTAGCATTTAGGTATTTTCACACTTATTACATAGGATAGAACTATTTTTATCCTAGGATTAAGATATTAATAAAACGATTAAGATATTAATAAAACAACCGGGCTTTTCTTTTTCTTATAAGAGGGCACCACTCCTTTCTTAACCTTTTATATGCATATATTTCATTAATGACGCTGAATATAACAAAATAGAGTCGATTATCATTACATCATTATATAGTTCTATTCAAATAAATATATAGCATTATATAGTTGTCTGTCAAATAAATAGGGAAGTGTTACCTTCTTCCGTTCATAGTTTTGATGGATTGTGTATAGGTTTTGATGGTGCGGAAATTCATGGTGCTCATGGATATCTTTTTGATTAGTTTATGAAAGAAAACATAACTAATAGGATGGATCGGTACGGTGTGACATTACAGAACCGATTCAGGTTTCCTCTCGAGGTTATTGAATCAGTGGTGCACGAAATTGGAGCAGAACGAGTGGGAATACAAGTCGATCCATTTGCCAATTTTTTTTTTATGCTAGTGACGCAGATCCTGACGCGTTGGGGCTTTACATGGTCTAGAGCTTAAATAAATACAACATCATGTATGCCCATTATGTGGATCCCAAACTGGAAGTTACCTTTTAATTTGTTGCAACAAACAAGCGTTTGTTTCCAATGAGGAAGACATTCAAGGGATCATTTTTCGTTGCAGGAGGTTACGAGCTACATAGATGTGATTAAATAGTGTAGCAGTTATCAACATTTTCAATTCTTCCAAAATCAAATAAAGTATATCAGTGTCGTCTTAAAAAAATTGAAATTTTCAAAATATACAAGTTATATAAAAAATTTAGCAATAATATGGACATAAAACGTATCTCTAGTAGAGTTAAAACTGGAAATGTGAAAAATACAAAATTATATAAAAAAATTTCAAAAAATCTGGACATGAAAAGTATCTCTAGTAGAGCCATAAATAATCCTACACACAATATCCTACAAACTAAAGGAAAAATGGGGTCCCAAACCATTTTCAAAGGAATTCATGGCAATAAAGTAAAGAGATTCTTGAGTAGGGAAAAACTAGAGCATCATGGATGAAGAGAACAGAATGAGGGAAAGGTGGGTATATGTTTATAAGTTGCATAAATCAAAATTATTAAGTTGACAGTTAAAAACTATGGGATTTAGTGGTGGAAAAACTTTCAATCTCTTAACATTGGATCTACATATGATTATAGAGTGACAACTGGGAACTTAAGGTTTAATAAAAACAATTTATATATTTAAAATGTTGTAGAAAATATAAACTAAAATTGCGATAAATTTTGAATTGATTTTTTTTAATGTAAAATTTAATTTAAAAAAATAGAAATTTCTATTTTAAAACAATATAATAAATAATAAATTGCATATTAAAATAATTTACCCATTGAAAAGCACTAAATTCTATATGAAATTATGATGGAAAACATTAAGTTTGTAATTGTTCAAAATAGCAAGTTTCTACAATAAATAATAATAGAATAGTAAATGTTATTATTAAATATTTGTATTTATTTCGAAATTTTAATTGAATTCCAATTTCAATTTCAATTTGATAATTATGGGTTGATAATTTCCTTGCAAAATTAGATTCAAAATGAAATCAGATCATCAAACCGTCAGTGATATTTCAGCTTTGTGCTTGGTATTTACTAGAGATGATGAGAAATAAAACAAATATCGATGACATTCATATATCTCCCGATACCTTATAGCTTCCATGAACTCCAACCTGAAGGCTGCTATAATTTTTTTGGTGGGAGAGGGTAGTCCTTAAAAATTCCAAACCCTTACATTCTTTGAATGCTAAATAAACCCTTAGATTCTCTGAATTCAAGTTTCTACGATTCATATTTTTTGGAATAAGTCTTTTGAATTAATCAATCTTTTTGATTAATCCAGAAGACCTGTTTGAAAAACCCTTACATTATTGGACAGAAGCCTTGTTTAAAAAACCCTCACATTATTGGAATGTGACAACAATTATATTTCATAAAGTTAATACAGGCACGATATTTCATACCATTCTAAACATCAATTGATCCCATCATCGTACTAACAGGGTTTGAATGAATATTATCCATCAGCGGTGGAACATGAGATATGTCTTCACCCACATAACACGGTTCGATATCGAATTATAATACGCAAATTTTTTTTTTTGACGATGTTGGTGGCCAACAATAATGTTTGTTGCAATAATTAAACTACTTACAACAGAGGAGAAAGCAAAGATTACCAAGATACTAACTACAAGAGCTGAAGCTACCAGGAAAGTCACTTTTCCCTAATAACATGACATATTTTATAAGGACCCGATTTAAGTTTCTATATCTTGTGAATTATATGGAAATTTCAGTGTATTGCACATGAACACAATGATAAAGATTCTTAGTTACATGAAAATTTCAGTGTAGATAAAAAGGTCCTTAATTACTTGAAATCTCCACAGTACATGAATTGGATGAAATCTTTTTCACATTGGCATAAAGACAGAGGATTAATAATATGAAAGTAAACCTTTTGAATGAAAACCTAAATATAATTAAAGAATTTCCGACTCCCATCATGGATGATATTCAAAGGCAGTCGTTTCTAATAAAACATGTAATCGGATTATTAAGATTGTAAAAGAATGCTTCGGCTGCATATCATAGAATTTTCTTTAAGAACGTTAATGAAATCAGGAGAAATAGAAATAGCTGAGTACTGTCCTCACCATTAAAAAAGGAATATGAGAGAGGCAGTTAAAGCGAACATCAACTTATTGACACGTCCAGATGTCCAAAAATCAAGAACGTCTATTGTCAATAAAACAACGCCCCTTAAACCGATCATCAGGGTCATAATTGAACCGATCACCAACACACAGTCTCTTTCACTGGGATGTAGGGGAATGTTCCATCGTGAAGGCACTCTGCTTCTCTCCACTGCTGCTTAGTCCTCTGTTTTAAAATGTACCTTGAACTCAAGCGCTACTGCTTGCACAACCTCGTCGGAGTTTCAAAACTGCATGACCCGCGCAACGATGAAATTCTATTTTAGATTGAAAAGTTTAAGATATAATGGAAAAGGTTTAATGCATCTGTCCATCACCGAGTTTAAAATATATTTTATCTTTAATCAACCAACGCTCCCCACCATCCACTTTAAAAGATGTTTTATCTCTAATCAACCAACGGTTATATTCTATTATAGCTTTTGAAACTAAATTTGAACCGGATTGGCTTCGTTGTTGGGACGTCCAGGTATTCCTTTGACATAAATTTTGTAAATTGCATTAGGAAATAAATATGTATTTCGAGTTGTTATTTTCAAATTTTAAAAGTTATTTTTTACATTGATGTCTATTTAAGTTTTGACGCGATATTGTAACTGTTTTCTATTTTATTTTAATTTTTTAATATTTTTTTGGTAATTTTTTTTTTTTTTTGCTAATTTGCTTCAAATTCACCAAAACAATTTTGCAAGGTTAAATTTAAATTATAATTATATAATTTGCAAAAATCTAATATATAAAAAAATGTATTGCAAAATTCAAATGGAAAGAAAAAAATACTAATAATTAAATTACAGTTTTAAATCCTAAATAAATCCGAAATAGCCACTAAATATTATATTTAAATTGAATTACCATATAAAAAAAATTAGGCTCAATTAAAAAAATAAAACCAAAAACAACCCATATACATTTATGAAAACACAATTTATTGATCTTAAAACACAAACTACCCATTTCACTTTAAACCATATATAGTATATAATGTCTTTGGGATGTATACTTCTTTTATGTTTGTAATATCTTTTTGCGCTGTAATTTTGAAAATTTATTTATATAGTAAAAACGCAAACTACCCATTTCACTTTAAACCATATATACTATATAATGTCTTTTGGATTTATAATTCTTTTATGTTTGTAATATCTTTTTGCACTGTAATTTTGAAAATGTATTTATATGGTATAATATAAAATTTAGTACATTTTAAAGTTTAAATATAAAATAATAATTTTACAATAATAATTTGTAAAATTAATATATCTTAAAATAATAATTTTTATATTATTATAATAATTTTTTTAATTAAATTTAATATATTGAACATACATTTTAAAAATTAATTATATAATTAAATATTTAAAACAATAACATTATATCAATTTTAAAAAATTATAATTTTTAAACAAATGGATGATACTATATTAACGGATACAAGTGCGGTATAGTGCATAGCGAAGAACTCGTAAATTAGTGAGTATTGGTAGTTCAGTTAGAACGTGTCAGTAAGGTAGTAATTATTTCCAATTCCGCTAAAGGTGATAGCAAGTGTCCAGATGAGAGCGGACGATCATATATGTTAGTAAGCAATTTTTTCTTATCAAATATAAAAAAATAATACATATAATTAATTAAAATTAATAATTTATAATATAAGCGTTATATATAAGGTAGATTAATTAATAAATGAAATAGTTTTTTCTCTAATGATTATATTTTTTTAGGGAGATTATGATTTCTTGTTGTTAAAAACACATTTATGAATGTATAATGGATTAGGAGATTTGGGAGGCACTCAAACACCCTACCTAATTCTAATAATCCTTACTAATGATAACATTGTTTTTATTTAATATTGAAGTATGTATGAAAACATTTACGTAATAAATATTGTATTAATAAAAATACGAATTCAAAGTATTGAGAAATGGGACACTCGAAGATGAGAGTCTTGCTTAAAATAATTCTTCCATGATAGAGTTTTTAGATGAAATTCTAGATAAAATTACTGTATGAGAGAGAAAGATCCATTATATTGCTTAGTTAGAAAAATATGTTAAGTTTGGATAAGCCTAAGAGCATCATGAGATATGAAGAGGATTTTTAGCAAACGACAAACTGGCCGCCCGAACGTGCACAAGGGGCCCGGGTAGTCACAACTTAGCAAAACTGATACGGGCGCCCTCGAACGAAACGGCCCGACCGGAACGTGCCCGGTTGGGCGCTGATCTCACATGGCACGACATGACGTGCCCGAACGAATGTCGATGCCACAAGGGAGAAAACAACAAATGAGCCACCCGAACATGCACAAGGCACCCAGACGATCAAAACTTAGCAAAACTGATACGGACGCCCTCGAACGAAACGGCCCGACCCGACCTGAATGCGCATGTTCGGGCGACCTCACACGACGTGACATGGCGCACCCGACCGAAAGATGCCATAAGGGAGAAAATGGCAAACGGGCCACCCAAACATGCACAAGGCACCCAGGCAGTCACAACATTAGCAAAACTGATACGGGCGCCCTCAAACGAAATGGCCCGACACGAACGCACCCGGTCAGGCAACCTCACAGTACGATGTGACACGGCGTGCCCAGCCAAATGATTCCACAAGGGAGAAAATAGAAAATGAGCCACCTGAACATGCACAAGGCACTCAGACAGTCACAACTTAGCAAAACTAATACGGGTGCCCATGAATGAAACGACCCGACCTGAACGCGCATGGTCGAGTGACCTCACACGGTGCGCCTAACCAAACAATGCCACAAGGGAGAAAATGAAAAATGGGCTGCTCGAGTGTGCAGAAGAACCCGGGTGGTCACAACTTATCAAAACTGATACGGGTGCCATTGAAATAAATGGCCTGACCCGACCCGAATGCGCCCGGTCGGGCAACGTCACACGGAATGATATAGCGCACCTGATAGAATAATACCACAACCGAGCAAATAGCAAACGGGCCGCCCGAACATGGACAAGGGACCCGGGTGGTCACAACTTAGCAAAACTGATACGGGCGCCCTTAAACGAAACGACCCGACCAGAACGTGCCCGGTCGGGCCTCCTCACATGGCACGACACGACGTGCCTGACCGAATGATGCGACAGGGGAGAAAATGGAAAACGGGCCACCCGAACGTGTACAAGGCACCTATGTGGTCACAACTTAGCAAAACTGATACTGGTGCCCTCGAACGAAATGGCTCGACCCGAACGTGGGCAGTTGGGCGACCTTACACGGCGCGACACGGTGTGCCCGACCGAACGATGCCACAAGGGAGAAAATGGAAAACGGGTCGCCCTAACGTGCACAAGGTACTCGGGGGGTCACAACTTAGCAAAACTGATACGGGCACCCTCGAACAAAATGACCCAGCTCGAAATAACACAGTGCGACACGACGAACGATTCCGCAGGGGAGCAAATTGAAAACGGGCCACCCTAACGTGTAGTACAAGGGACCTAGGTGGTCACAACTTTGCAAAACTGAAATGGTCACCCTCGAACGAAACGGCTTGACCCAGACATGCCCGGTCGATTGACCTCACACAGCGCGACATGGCGTGCCTGACTGGACAATGCCACAAGGGACAAAATGGCAAACTAGCCACCCGAACGTGCACAAGGCACATGGGCGGTCATAACTTAGCAAAACTAATACGGGCGCCCTCAAACGAAATGCCTCAACTTGAATGCACCTAGTCGACCGACTTCACACGACGCGAAATGGCACACCCGACCAAACAATGACACAAGAGAGCAAACGGAAAACAGGCCACCCGAATGTGCCCAAGGCACCCGGGCGGTCACAACTTGGCAAAAATGATATGGGCGCCCTCGAATGAAACAGCCCGACCTGAACACTCCCGGTCGAGCGACCTCACATAGCGCGTCATGGCGCGCCCGATTGAATGATGCCACAAGACAGAAAACGGCAAATGGGCCACCTGAACGTGCACAAATCAACCCGACGGTCACAACTTAGAAAAACTGATACGGGCGCCCTCAAACGAATTGGCCCGACCTGAATGGGCCCGGTCGAGCGACCTCAGATGGAACGACACGGTGCACCCGACCAAACGATTCCACAAGGGATCAAATGGCAAACGAGCCTCCCAAATGTGCACAAGGCACCCGAGTGATCACAAATTAGCAAAACTGATACGGGCACCCTCGAACGAAATGACCCGACCCGAACGCGCCCGGTTGGGCGACCTCACACGGCGCGACATGACACGCCCGACCGAACGATTCCAGAAGCGAGAAAACGTCAAACGAGTCACTTGAACGTGCATAAGGCACCCAAGCGATCACAACCTAGAAAAACTTAGCGCCCTAGAACGAAACGACCCGACCCGAACGCGCCCGGTCGGGCGACATCACACGGCGCGACACGACGCGCCCGACCAAGCGATGCCACAAAGGAGAAAATGGAAAACAGGCCACCCGAATGTGCACAAGGCACCCGAGTGGTCACAACTTAGCAAAACTGATACAGGCGACCTCGAACGAAATGGCCCGACCCGACCCGAATGCAAAGAAATATTATGCTTAACATGGTGGCTGATAAATGATTAATGGTTTGTGCAAATGAGTGTGAGGTGCAGGAAGGTCCATTGTACGATGATACATTGTAGGTACATCCATGCCACCAACATATGAAGATATGAAGATTAGTGAGTAAATGCTATCATAATTATTGTAATTGTTTTAAGCTAGATATTTGTTTATTTCTTTGTAAGATTTATAACAATGGTTAAGGGATGGTCTCCATTATAAGCCATTGAGTGAGGGGTGAACACCCTCACGAGCGTTTAATAATAAAATTAAACATTTGCTGGTTTTCACCCTACAGGGTTTCCAGGGTATATTGGTGTTCAATGGTGTGATTGATTGTTGTTTCAGATTGGTGATGTTGAACTATTTTCTTGTTGTTGTGTTCATAACGTCAAGTATGTGATGGCTACAGTTATAATGAAATGATTGCAAGGTTACATCATACAGTTTTATGTTAATGTACTACAATATTGGTTGTTAATGGTTAAGCAACTTACTATTCTTCTACTAAGGTTACACTATGAATTGGTGAACATTTTATCTACTTATTAGTGAGAAATATTTAATAGTGATTTAGATAGTTATCAGTGTTTGTTACAACTAACCACTTATAAATTTATATAGACACACAAAAAATACTTATTCTCACAAAATTAGTGCCTAGGAAAATTGATGAATCCCATAAATAATAAAATAATAAGATGACACTAGAAATATAATGGAATGATAAAATGAACAAATACAATTTTATAAAGATGTATATATGTTCTAAACATAGGAAACTCTCTAGTACCATATCGATTGTCAACCAAAACAATGATAACCTTTGTTTAAGAATACATTATCTATCTTATAAATTAAAATAAGGATAAGAAATATTGATAATCAATATATGATAAATGTTAAAATATTTAACTTATTATAAATAATTATAAAAATTAATTAAATTATAATGCTTTTAAAATCATTATTATCAATTATTTTAAAATTAATATATATGTTAAATATATATAAATTTTAAAATATATATATTAATACATTTATTCTCACTTTTGTTTGATCGTTACCTTGCAAAGCAATTGATATGTTTGACCCATAGTTAGCAAGTTCGGCTGTAACTTGCAAAGAAATTGTTATGGTTGACCCATACTTAGCAAGTTCGACTGTAACTTGCAAAGAAATTGTTATGCTTGACCCATACTTAGCAAGTTCCGCTGTATT
This sequence comes from Pinus albicaulis, assembly GCA_034641835.2. Classification (NCBI taxonomy): domain Eukaryota; kingdom Viridiplantae; phylum Streptophyta; class Pinopsida; order Pinales; family Pinaceae; genus Pinus; species Pinus albicaulis. Next base: position 202,700 of record JAXQQM020087867.1, read on the forward strand.
AGTCTAAAAAAATATCGAAAATACGTTAAAATGAGGTAATTCGAATTCGGTATTGAATTTTATGTGAAAATAAAATTTAATAAAAACAAATTCTATATTTAAAACGTTGTATCAAATAGAAATAAAAATTGCAATGCATTTGAAAAAGATTTATTTTTTAATATAAAATATAATATTTAAAAAATAAAAAATAAAATAGAAAAGTTAGAAATCAAAATTGCAATGGATTTGAAAAGATTTATTTTTAATACAAAATTTAATATTTAAAAATAAATAATAAAAATATAAAAAGTTATATAAAAAAATTATAGTAAATAATTAATTATATATTTAAAAAATATATCCGTATGAAAAACAATAAATTTGATATTAGAATATAATAGAAAAAAATAAATTTTTAATTTTTAAAAATAATAAATTTCTATAATAAAGAAAATAAATTTTATTTGTAGATATTTATAAAATTATTTAAGAAATTTGAATTTGATAATTATGGTTTGACCATTTCCTTGCAAAACTATATCCACAATGAAATCAGATCATCAAAGCGTCATTGATACGTCACACATGTGTGCTTGATATTTGCTGGAGATGATGAGAAATAAAACAAATATACGTGACATTCATATATCTGCGAGCAACTTATGCTGCCACGAACTCCAACCAGAAGGCTGGTATGCTTTGCTTGGTGGGAGAGGATAGTCCTTTAAAAATGCCAAATAACCCTTACATTCTTTGAATTTAAATAACCCTGACATTCTCAGAATTCAAGTTTCCGGAAGACTTGTTTCAAAACAATAGTTAATGATATTTCATGATATTTCATACGATTTTAAACCACATTTTTATCTCATTATGGTACTAAGAGGGTTAGAATGAATATTATCCATCATCTTTGGAAAACGATTGCAAAGTATAATATGCAAGCTTTTCTTATGAGGATGTTGATGGCCAACAACGTCTCTAATAAAATACGTAATCTGATTATTAATTGAGATTGTAAAAGACAGCTTGGGCTGAATAACATAGATTGTTCTTCAAGAACGTTGAGGAAGTCAAGAGAAAATGATAAATTTCTATAATAAAGAAAATAAATTTTATTTGTACATATTTATAAATTTATTTAAGAAATTTGAATTTGATAATTATGGTTTGACCATTTCCTTGCAAAACTATATCCCTGACATTAAATAACCCTGACATTCTCAGAATTCAAGTTTCAGCTATTCTATTGACTCCTGCTTAGTCCTCTGTTTAAAATGTACGTTAAACTGAAGCACTACTGCTTGCACAGCCTCCTCGGATTTTCAAAACTGCGTGACCCCCGCTCCAAATCGGCTATAAATTGCGGTATCGGTGTTCAAGCAATGAGCGCGGATTGTGGATGAATAGATTTTACAAAGATTTTCTTTCTTAGCTTTTACCAAGACTTTATTTCTTAAACATAATCTCTAAATCATCCAGTTTAAAATATGTTTTATCTGAAATCGTCCAACGGTTATATTTTATTATGGATTTTTTAAACTAAATTTGACCCTTTTACCAAGATTTTCTTTCTTAAACATAATCTCCACACCATGCAGTTTAAAAGATGTTTTATCTTTAATCGTCCAATGGTTACATTTTATTATACATTTTAAAAACTAAATCCGGACAGGGTTCGTTGTTGTGACGTCAAGTACTTCTTTAACATATAAATTTTGTAAATAAATACGTATTGCATCTTAAAATGAGTTATTTTTAAATTTTAAAACTCATCTTTTTACATTGATGTCTATCTAAGTTTTGACGTTGTAGTGTTACTGTTTCCTATTTTTTTTTTTATTATTATTATTTTTCTTGGTATTCTTTTCCAGTAAATTTTGCTAATTTGCTTAAAATTCATCAATTTTTTTTTGCAACTTTAAGTTTTAATTATATAATTTGCAAACTCTAATATATAAAAAGTAATGTATTATAAAAAAAATGTATTGCAAAGTTCAAATGAAAAGGACAAAAATATTAATAACTAAACTACTCTAGTTTTAAATCCTAAATAGTCACTAAGTATTTTATTTGAATTGAATTGTCATGTAAAATAATTTAGGATTAATTAAAAGAAAAAACAAAAAGAAATTATATACATTCATACATATTTATACATTTATAAAAAAACACAATTTATCTTTTTAATATTGGTCTTAAAACACAAACTATTCATTTCACTTGAAACCATTATAAGTTGCATTGGTCAATGCTAACTAATAGTAGCCAATAGGAAAATTTGTTGCTAAAGTCATGTCTTCTAAGGGACCTCTCAACTCAATTCCTACCACTCAAGTTAAAAATTGTGTTATGTGAAAATTTGCATAAAAATTTGTAATCTACATTGGCTAATGTTAGCTAAATATATAGTGGTTAATAGGAAAATGAAATCTTATAATATTTCTTTGGGAGGAACTAATAAATTGAGATGTGGTTACTAAACACTACTAAGCCTCGACATCACAAATATCTAAATATAATGCATGAATATTGCAACAATATCCATAAATTATGGCATAAAGTATGTGAATTAGTTGTCCACATGACCTTGAAGTTATGGTCCAATAAAATGTTTGCAAATTATTTTTTTAATAATATTGAAAAATATATTTATATTTCAAAGTTACATTATAGGTTGCATTGGTCAATATTCAATTAATAGTGTTCGATAAGAAAATCCATTGCTAGAATCTTTCTTTGGCAAGAATCCCTTGCAATAAAAATTTATCAAATTATAAAGAAATGAAAAAAGTTAGAAAAACAAATCCTTGAAGATATCATTGTGTTGGATCAGCTTGAAAGAACAATTTCCATTACTTCCACACATCCCATAACTAGTGCCATTGTTACAACAATCACCAAACACTTAATCCTAGGTTTAAACTCCATATTATCATTTTCTCTTTTAATTTCAAAGTAGTGCCATTGTTACAACAATCACCAAACGATTAATCCTAGGTTTAAACTCCATATTATCATTTTCTCTTTTAATTTCAAAGTCCACAATGAATCAAAAGTTGCATTTAACCACAATTCATTATTAACTATCATAGTCATATAAATCAAATGGCCTGTAAATCTTGACACACATCAAAGCATCAATTTCATAATACATTTTTAAAAATTCATAAAAATCAAGTAAATCAAAACTTTATTTTAAATTATTGTTTATTTTAAAATTAATATATGCCCTAAACATACCTGAATTTTGGATACCTTTCATTTTTCTTTGTTATTTTTTTCAACTCCATCTTTCATCAACATGTCTAGTTGCATCACTCCTATTGGGGAGGGGAATTGAACCTGTGATGAGTGCTATAAGAGCTGCCCTGATCACCATTTAACCAAGCCCCCAAGGACATATATATTCCCTTATCATCGTTTAACCAAGCCTCCAAAGACTTATATATATATGTTCTTTAAAAAAAATTGTTATACTCTTTTGTTTTATCGAGTTTTGTTCACATTTAATTTCCTTTTACATGTATAATATTATTGTATATACCTAGTTTTTTTTGTTAAAAAAATTAATTGAGGTGACACATTGTTATTTTTTTATTTTTCAATTAAGAAAACGTAGAAGAAGATTATTGATTATGGAGGTTCACTCTAACTTTATCGTGCATATTATTAACCTATAAATAGTCTTTGTTACAATACCGTAGGCCAATAAAATATACCATATGTCCAAAAAACCATAATTCATGTTTTTTTTTTTTGAGTCAAATATCAGTAGTTATATTATGAAGAAATATTTAGATACAAAATACATGTCAACAGGCTTAGAAAAGGACTCAAGCCTAAATTTAAGAAGCATGTAATGTGGAGGAAGACCATGGCAACAGATGTCATTGGTTATTATTGGGTGGCTTATATGCCATGACTTGCATAACACAAAATAGTAAAAACTACAATTCATAAAAATCCTCATTATGTGGGTGGATTTGGGTGAAATACTGGAGAAGTAGCGAAGAGAGAAGTGCATTCATGCATGTGAAAATCAATTTGTTCCACCCTCGCTTCCAGGGAAACGAAGGTGGTCATTTGTTTGTGTGTGCTGCTAGCATAGACCTTCGACGGAGTCTAGGATCTCACTTTGCATTTGCTGAAGATCATTATTGTAAGCTACCAATTCATTTTGATCAACATACCTCTACTCCCTTAGAGTTTCGATATTGAGCTGAATATTGGTTAATTGAGCAAAAATAGATTCCAAGGAGGTAGGGGCCTCCACGTGACCTGCGGAGCAGGATGGTAACAAAGTCGCAACCTCGCCCAAGAGACGATTGTCAGTATATTCCCTGTGGGAGCTTAGCTCCCCGTCGTGGGGTTGCCCTACAATTTGACGAGAAAATCATCTACTGCGCGTGTGCCCTCTCTACCGGGGTATTATTTAACCATTGTGACTACGATCCACCCCCGAGGGTATGGCTTTCTACCTTGCGAGAGAGAAGAAGCAGAATAACATATAATAAAATTGTAGAAGGATTACACAAAGAATTTTACCAAGACCGCTACCAACCTTTTCCTAAGGTGACTCAGGCATCGTGCTGAATACGAGGAAACATACCATGAGGGAAACACCAAAAATATGAGCGTAGAGCATCGTACCGAGAGTGCAGGAATCTGGTGGAGAAAGTATTGAAATGAGCCCGCAAGATTTCCAACCACCCCATGCGGTATGTTTGACAGAGTATTTCCTACCGCTATATCCCCATGGCCGAATCAAAATGGGGTATAAGTGCCACACTCTATCAAATTCACCCATATGAATGTCAGATAGCTTGAAGGTTCACACTATTGATGGGTCGAGTGAAATTCAATCTTCTTCTAGTAGTCAAATCAATATTAATCTAATTAGCTGTTGGTTGGGAAAGATCTCACCTGCTATGGTGCTTATAAGGTAAGGGTTTATAGCTATCCCTCTTAAGCGCTTCATGAAGGGAGGGCTACCATGTCTAGTTCTATAGCAGGTAGCGGGTAGAGTTTCTAGGGTAAGGAACACTTAACCACTAGAAAAGAGCATGGAAGAAAGTATGACTCATCACAGGTACTCAAAATAACTTTCTGTTACTTCAAATTGGCATTTCATGAAAGGTCCTTCTGACGGACCCCATGGAAAATCCTATAGAAGATGGTCTCCTTCCTCCGAGATGGAGGAAACGTGAATACCATACCCATATGCGCCTATCTAGAGCTGCAACCAGGTATCATTACAACCAAACAAACTGTGCAACAGACACTCTATTCTCATCTCCAAAAAATGTCGAATGGCCTTCCGGGGTCGCTCTACCTACATATTAACTCGCGCATAGTGGGATGGTTGGTACGATGTACTATATATAATCATCAATTCTTGTGTGGTGCGCGTGGATTCCTATCGAGCTCCGCGTACCACTGCACTACCATTTTTAGCCGACATGCATCATCCCATTGGGGACATAATTCATGTTCATATGATAGATGTTCACATATATATTTTTTTAACTATCCAATTTAATTAAAATGATAGAAAACCCATAACCACTCTTTGAATAAATATCAACCTTTAATTTTTGGCTACTAAAAATATTCTAAACTATTCTATGGAAGTTAAATCCCTAACATTAAAAAAGTTTAATTATATTTCAAGATAGACAAAAAAAAATAAAAAATACAAAGTGCATAAAATAAACTCTTTAATAAAATACATATAATGAAATCAACAATGAAACATTAAATCTAATTATTATTCAATTATATATTTTGTATTCTTAATGTTCAATATCATATTTTTTTTATATAAATGATCCAAAAACACACCATTCCAAAGACAAATCACATCTACATTTAATTCATTTAGGTGTTTCGATTTCACGTGAAGAGATTTTATACAAATATGAAAACTTATTTTCACCAATAAAGTTTCTTTGGAACCGTCAAATTTGATCAATTTTTTTCAAAACGTCAATTTTGATAGGCATTTGAGTTTTCAATTTTTTTATTTTTTTTTCTAACACAAATTGCAATTAAAAAAAGCCCTGAAACCCTTAATTTAATTAACATTTTTCACACCAAACATGAATTCAACAAAAACACTCAATGACTCTCTCAACACATGTAATGGCCCACACAGAGTTAAGGTGCAGAAGCAGTCGCAGGTAAGGTGCCTCAATGAATGCTCGCCGCCCTTGGTGTTCTTTGATCTATATTCATCACCCATTACGTTAATGGAATCGAAACCTATATGAACACCTATATGAACACATTAAGGCACTACATCATGAATCAATCCATTCAGAATTCATCCATACTACGCATATTTTTGCAAATTGGTTGAAGTTATTCACTTATATTGCACAAGGAAGGAAATTAATCACAATAGCAAGGAAAAAAAACACAGAAGAAAAAACATTCAAGGTAGAAGATCAAATTGATAACACTTTACCAGTTGGGTCCCTTTAGCTGGCCTCACAGTTACCAATCATCAATCTTTTGTTCTCCCTTTTCTCATTTCCTACTGTACTCTGCTTTGACAACATAGTTTGATTTTTCTCATATTGGAAAGGGATTTTGCAGAGTTTTTTTGGCACCATTAACCATACATATATCCTATAATTTTATGCCCCAACTGCACGCAATCCTATACTATTCCTAGAGAACTAGCCCCGATGGTCTTCTCATTTTAGAAGCTACTGGTGTCTCACACTCTACGCAAGGGTAGGCTAACATTTTATGTGTCGCTATATCTATACTAAGCCAAGTGCTTGCTATGAAACCTTTATTTTTGGAGTAATCACCACACCTCTATGGAATCCATAATTTCCACCCTGGGGATCCTAGTTACTGGTTTGGAAGTTTAGCAACACTTGCGAGTTTTAGTGTAATGGCAAACCTCTACATGGTATCAAAGCCTGAACCTAGGTTGGATTCCCCCGAGATGCATTTGAGGGGTGTATGGATTCCTTGAGCTGTGTTTGAGGGAGGCTGTTGGAGTAATCACCACACCTCTATGGAATCCATAATTTCCACCCTAGGGATCCTAGTTACCGGTTTGGAAGTTTACCAATACTTGCGAGTTTTAGTGTAACGAAAAACCTCTACACTTATTTATATTGGAAGGTGAAATTATGATGACCATGATGTTGCGTATAACTCACAGGTACCGAAATACGCATAGAATTTGGACAGAGGAGGAGGTGGAGGCCATGAAACCCATTGTATACGATTTACACAATAAAGGACGTGTTTTCGTCTCTCAGATTTGGCGCATTGGAAGAGCTTCCCATGTGGGTAAGTATATCTATGGTTTTCATTACATTGCTATCTGTTAATTCCTTTCATATACCTCCTTGTCGAATCTCTCTAGAGTGTATTGGATTTGTTCATTTTCTTCTCGAGCATAATTCCCACAATCATGTCACACTTTTTTTGCTTCACTTGGTCATGATTCCTCATCATGAAAAATAGATCGTGAAAACTCTCAATCTATTTCCTTAGTAAATTTGTATTAGGTTAGCTTTTTGATGGATGTAGAGTATGTCTTTTTTAAGATCATTTTTTCCGTTTCCTTGAATAGAGATGGCTGAGTGGCTCTATAAAATGTAGATGATCAACCCAATGGCCAGGATACCTTTTCATCACCAGACCAGAAAATATAGGGACAGACGGTGTTACCTAATGGAAAATATCTTTCCCATCATTCCACTCCTCGAGCCCACCCAATGGCTAGGCTACCGTTTCATCAACAGATCATAAAATATAGAGATATATGGTGTTACCCAATGGCAAAGATCTCGCCGATTATTCCACTCCTCAATCTCTAAAAACTTAGGAGATTCCAGAGATTATTAATGACATTTGTCTTGCTGAAAGAAATTCTATCAAATTAGATGAATCTTCTTACATAAGTCATAAATTTAGCATTTAGGTATTTTCACACTTATTACATAGGATAGAACTATTTTTATCCTACGATTAAGATATTAATAAAACGATTAAGATATTAATAAAAAAATCGGGCTTTTCTTTTTCTTATAAGAGGGCACCACTCCTTTCTTAACCTTTTATATGCATATAGTTCATTAATGATGCTGAATATAACCAAATAGAGTCGATTGTCATTACATCATTATATAGTTCTATTCAAATAAATATACACGATTATATAGTTCTCTGTCAAATAAATAGGGAAGTGTTACCTTCTTCCATTCATAGTTTTGATGGATTTTGTGTAGGTTTTGATGGTGCGGAAATTCATGGTGGTCATGGATATATTTTTTATCAGTTTATGAAAGAAAACATAAATAACAGGATCGATCGGTACGATGTGACATTACAGAACCGATTCAGGTTTCCTCTCTAGGTTATTGAATCAGTGGTGGACGAAATTAAAGCAGAACGAGTGGAAATACACCTCTATCCATTTGCCGATTTTTTTTTTATGCTAGTGATGCAGATCATGAGGCGTTGGGGCTTTACATGTCCGAGAGCTTAAATAAATACAACATCCTGTATGCCCATTATGTGGAGCCAAAACTGGAAGTTACCTTTTAATTTGTTGCAACAAACAAGAATTTGTTTCCAATGAGGAAGACATTCAAGGTATCATTTTTCGTTGTAGGAGTTTACGAGCTACATAGATGTGATTAAACAGTGTAGCAGTTAATAGCATTTTTAATTCTTTCAAAATCAAATAAAGTATATCAGCGTTGTCTTAAGAAAATAGAAATTTTCAAAATATACAAGTTAAATAAAAAATTTAGCAATAATCTGGACATAAAAAGTATCTTTGGTAGAGTTAAAAATGGAAATGTGAAAAATACAAAATTATATATAAAAATTTCAAAAACTCTGGACATGAAAAGTATCTCTAGTAGAGCCATAAATAATCCTACACACAATATCCTACAAACTAAAGGAAAAATGGGGTCCCAAACCATTTCCGAAGGAATTCATGGCAATAAAGTGAAGAGATTCTTGAGTAGGGAAAAACTAGAGCATCATGGATGAAGAGAACAGAATGAGGGAAAGGTGGGTATATGTTTATGAGTTGCATAAATCAAAATTATTAAGTTGACAGTTAAAAACTATGGAATTTAGTGGTGGAAAAACTTTCAATCCCTTAACATTGGAATCTCTTAACATTGGATCAGCATATAATTATAGAGTGACAACTGGGAACTTAAGGTTTAATGAAAACAAATTATATATTTAAAATGTTGTAGAAAATATAAATTGGAATTGCAATAAATTTGGAATTGATTTTTTTTAATATAAAATTTAATTTAAAAAAATAGAAATTTCTATTTTAAAAAATATAATAAATAATAAATTGCATATTAAAATAATTTACCCATTGAAAAGCACTAAATTCTATATGAAAGTATGATGGAGAACATTAAGTTTGTAATTGTTCAAAATAGTAAGTTTCTATAATAAAGAATAATAGAATAATAAAATCTATTATTAAATATTTGTATTTATTTCAAATTTTTAATTGAATTCCAATTTCAATTTCAATTTCAATTTGATAATTATGGGTTGATAATTTCCTTGCAAAATTAGATTCAAAATGAAATGAGATCATCAAACCGTCAGTGATATTTCAGCTTTGTGCTTGGTATTTACTGGAGATGATGAGAAATAAAACAAATATCGAAGACATTCATATATCTCTCGGTAGCTTATCGCTGCCATGAACTCCAACCTGAAGGTTGCTATGCTTTGTTTGGTGGGATAGGGTAGTCCTTAAAAATGCCAAACCCTTACATTCTTTGAATGCTAAATAAACCCTTAGATTCTCTGAATTCAATTTTCTACGATTCATATTTTTTGGAATAAGTCTTTTGAATTAATCAATCTTTGTGATTAATCGAGAAGACCTGTTAAAAAAACCCTTACATTATTGGACAGAAGCCTTGTTTAAAAAACCCTCACAATATTGGAATGCAGCAACAGTTATATTTCATACAGTTAATACAGGCACGATATTTCATACCATTCTAAACATCAATTGATCCCATCATCGTACTAACAGGGTTTGAATTAATATTATCCATCAGCGGTGGAACAGGAGATATGTCTCACCCACATAACATGGTTCGATATCGAATTATAATACGCAATTTTTTTTTATGAGGATGTTGGTGGCCAACAATAATGTTTCTTGCAATAATTGAACTACTTACAACAGAGGAGAAAGCAAAGATTACCAAGATACTTACCTACCATGAAAGTCACTTTTCCCTAATAATAGGACATATTTTATAAGGACCCGATCTAAGTTTCTATATCTTGTGAATTATATGGAAATTTTAGTGTACTGCACATGAACACAATGATAAATATTCTTAGTTACATGAAAATTTTAGTGTAGATAAAAAGGTCCTTAATTACTTGAAATCTCCACAGTACATGAATTGGATGAAATCTTTTTCACATTGGCATAAAGAGAGAAGATTAATAATATGAAACTAAACCTTTTGCACGAAAACCTAAATATAATTAAAGAATTTCCGGCTCCCGCGTGGATGATATTCAAAGGTAGTCGTTTCTAATAAAACATGTAATCTGATTATTAAGATTGTAAAAGAATGCTACGGCTGCATATCATAGATTTTTCTTTAAGAACGTTGATGAAGTCAGGAGAAATAGAAATAGTTGAGTACTGTCCTCACCATTATGCGACAAAAAAGGAATATGAGAGAGGCAGTTAAAGCGAACATCAACTTATTGACACGTCCAGATGTCCACAAATCAAGAACGTCTATTGTCAATAAAACAACGTCCCTTAAACCGATCATCAGGGTCATAATTGAACTGATCACCAACACACTGTCTCTTTCAATGGAATGTAGGGAAATGTTCCATCGTGAGGGCACTCTGCTTCTCTCGACTGCTACTTAGTCCTCTTTTTTAAAATGTACCTTGAACTCAAGCTCTACTGCTTGCAAAACCTCGTCGGAGTTTCAAAACTGCGTGACCTGCGCAACTATGAAATTCTATTTTAGATTGAAAAGTTTAAGATATAACGGAAAAGGTTTAATGCATGCAATGAGAGGATTCTGGATGAATAGATTTTACCAAGATTTTCTTTGTTAAACCTAATCTCTGCATCATCGAGTTTATCTCTCCATCACCGAATTTAAAAGATATTTTATCTTTAATCAACTAACGCTCCCCACCATCCACTTTAAAAGATGTTTTATCTTTAATCAACCAACGGTTATATTCTATTATAGCTTTTTAAACTAAATTTGAACCGGATTGGGTTCGTTGTTCGGATGTCCAGGTATTCCTTTAACATAAATTTTGTAAATTGCATTAGGAAATAAATATGTATTTGAGTTGTTATTTTCAAAATTTAAAAGTTATTTTTTACATTGATGTCTATTTAAGTTTTGACGTGATACTGTGACTGTTTTCTATTTTATTTTATTTTTTTAATATTTTTTTGGTAAATTTTTCTCTCTTTTTGCTAATTTTCTTCAAATTCACCAAAACAGTTTTGCAAGTTTAAATTTAAATTATAATTATATAGTTTGCAAAAATCTAATATATAAAAAAATGTATTGCAAAATTCAAATGAAAAGAAAAAAATACTAATAACTAAACTATGGTTTTAAATCCTAAATAAATCCGAAATAGCCACTAAATATTATATTTAAATTGAATTACCATATAAAAAAAATTAGGCTCAATTAAAAAATAAAACCGAAAACAACATATACATTTTATGGAAAACACAATTTTATTGATCTAAAAACACAAACTGCCCATTCTCTACTGTTTAAACCATATATGGTGATATAATGTCTTTGATGTATACTTCTTTTGTTTGAAGCTGTAATATCTTTTTATAATCGTAATTTTGAAAAAAATTTATTTTATAGTAAAAATACAAACTACCCATTTCACTTTAAAAACCATATATAGTATATAATGTCTTTTGATTTATAATTTTATGTTTGTAATATCTTTTTGCGCTCGTAATTATGAAAATTTATTTATATAGTATAATTTAAATTTTATAATTTAAAGTTTAAATATAAAATAATAATTTTACAATAATAATTTGTAAACTTAATATATTTTAAAATAATAATAATTTATATTATTATAATAATTTTTTTAATTAAATTTAATATATTGAACCTACATTTTAAAAAATAATTATATAATTAAATATTTAAAACAATAACATTATATCAATTTTAAAAAATTATAATTTTTAAATAAATGGATGATACTATATTAAGGGATACAAGTGCGGTATAGTCCATAGCGAAGAACTCGTAAATTAGTGAGTATTGGTAGTTCATTTAGAACGTGTCAGCAAGGTAGTAATTATTGCCAACTCCGCTAAAGCGTAACAACAAGCGTCTAGATGAGAGCGGACGATCATATATGTTGGTAAGCAAGTTGTTCTTTTTTTTTTTTCTAAATTGATCTAATTCTATTTATGTAAATATAATGGTACAAAACTGCCTCAGTTCAGCCGCACTAGCCTGAAACTGGGCTTGAAAGACAAGCATAATTCTGATACTGAGCTGCCCATATAGGGAAACCAGCTCTATAATGGCTGTCTCACCGCCCTTGTGTAGGGAAACCGGTGGATTAGTTATAATTGTTATGGAGCAGTAACAAAAAACAAGCACTATCATAAACGAAAACCAGTAAGCTGTAGTGTACTGTAGATAACCAGCATCGCTAAAAAAATAGACAAGTTCTAGGACCATACTTCGCCATATCATTGCTGAATCAGTTGGAATGGTTAGGAGATGGCTGTTCCTCCACTATTGGGCAGCTGAATTCGTTCTCAGGATCCTCCACTTCAATAGTCCTGTTGTGGGCTTCTGCTCCCTTATCAACATCAACATCCACCTGCAAAGAAGAGAGGCCAGTGGGGGGATTGGCTAGGCCAACGGGTTCGGGAGAGCTCGCATGGGGAGTAGATGCTGAGGTGGAACGATGCTCGACAGTGGTGGGAAGAGGATTGAGATGAGCAGGAGAGGAAGCGGTCCAGGTGGGGCTAAGGGTGGCATCCTCACGCAGGGTTATTGTGATAAATGAAGTAATAGAAGGGCGATTGAAAGCACTGTCAAACCTCAATTCCGCTCACTGCGTGGTCTGGCGAATGTAATGGCTGCTAGCAGGCTGAGAGGCAGGGGTGGAGAAGCGATGGGGGGCTTCAGGCGGAATGGAGGGCGGAGGACGAACATGTTCAGAACCAGAGGGAAAATCAGAAATTTGACTGCTGGAAGACGGGCGTTCCCCAGCCATGCTTCATCGAGTGCTGCCACGATGGGCAGTCATGCGGAGCCTAAGTCGAGGCATAGCAGAGTCAAGAGGTGCAGTATCAAGCGACTCGTGAGTCTGGAGATGAGCGGAAGCAGTCAAAGAATCTGGGATTAACTGAGGCGCAACAGTAACTATCAGTTCAGCCGAAGTGCCTGAAGTTTGCTGAGGGGCAACGGAAGCACCAGGGCAGAAATCGTTGTTGGAGAAGTGCGCATCCAGAGTGAATTCAACACAACTATATAATGAACAACGCCTGCCTGTAACTGTGCGAGCGCTTGGATCGTCACAGTGGGTAGGGCATGCACCGCCCAAAGGGACCATAAAACTATGGAGAGAGACTGTGAGCTTATCGGACCAAGAACTGGTGACCATAATGCTTGAACCAGGCGGACGAAGGCGTATGTAGTGCCGGCGCAGGGGATAGTTAATGCGATCTGCATGCGGAGTGAATGCAGTGTTTATTGCGCCGTGGAGGGCCATGTGGCCACCACGCGCCATGTGCATTGGGAGATGGCCGGGGCCAATGGTCCCCATGTGCTTAAAGATCAACCGCATCCAGTGTAAGCAAGTTGTTCTTATCAAATATAAAAAAATAATATATATAATTAATTAAAATTAATAATTTATAATATAAGCATTATATATAAGGTAGATTAATTAATAAATGAAATAGTTTTTTTCTCTAATCATTATATTTGTTTAGGGAGATTATGATTTCTTGTTGTTAAAAACACATTTATGAATGTATAATAGATTAGGAGATTTTATATGTACTCAAACACCCTACCCACCTAATTCTAATAATCCTTACTAATGATAACATTGTTTTTATTTAAGATTAGTGTATGTAATAAGTGAAAACATTTATGTAATAAATATTGTATTAATAAAAATATGAATTCAAAGTACTGAGAAATGGGACACTCGAAGATGAGAGTCTTGCTTAAAATAATTCTTCCATGATAGAGTTTTTAGATGAAATTCTAGATAAACTTAATGTATGAGAGAGAAAGATCCATTAAGTTTCTTAGATAGAAAAATATGTTAAGTTTGGATAAGCCTAGGAGCATCATGAGATATGAAGACGATTTTTAGCAAACGACAAACTGGCCACCTGAACGTGCACAAGGGACCTGGGTGGTCACAACTTAGCAAAACTGATACGGGCACCCTCGAACGAAATGGCCCGACTGGAACGTGCCCGGTTGGGTGCCGATCTCACATATCACGACAAGTCATGCCCGAATGAACGTCGATGCCACAAGGGAGAAAACAACAAATGAGCCACCTGAACATGCAGAAAGCACCCAGACGATCACAACTTAGCAAAACTGATGTGGGCGCCCTCGAACGAAACGGCCTGACCCGACCCAAATGCGCATGTTTAGGCGACCTCACACGACGCGACATGGCGCGCCCGACCGAACGATGCCACAAGGGAGAAAACGGCAAACGGGCTACCCAAACATGCACAAGGCGCCCAGGCGGTCACAATATTAGCAAAACTAATACAGGCGCCCTTAAACAAAATGGCTCGACACGAACGCACCCGGTTGGGCAACCTGACAATAGGATGCGACATGGTGTGCCCAGCGAAATGACTCCATAAGGGAGAAAATGGGAAACAAGCCACCCGAACACGCACAAAGCACTCAGATGGTCACAACTTAGCAAAAATGATACGGGCACCCTCGGATGAATGACCCGACCTGAACATGCATGGTCAAGTGACCTCACAGGGTGCACCTGACCAAACGATGCCACAAGGGAGAAAATGACAAATGGGCCACTCGAGTGTGCAGAAGGCACCCGGGCGGTCACAACTTATCAAAACTGATACGGGTGCAATCAAAATAAATGGCCTGACCCAACCCGAACACGTCCGGTCGGGCGCCCTCACACGGCATGATATAGCACACTCGACCAAATGATGCCACAACAGAGAAAATGGAAAACGGGCCGCCTGAACATGCACAAGGGACCCTGGTGGTCACAACTTAGCAAAACTGATACAGGCGCCCTTAAACAAAACAACCAGACCAGATCGTGCCCGGTCGGGCCAACTCACACGGCGCAACATGACACGCTTGACCGAATGATGCCACAAGGGAGCAAACGACAAACGGGCCACCCGAACGTGCACTAGGCACCTAGGTGGTCACAACTTAGCAAAACTGATACAGGTGCCCTCAAACGAAATGTCCCGACCCGAACGTGGGCGGTCGGGCGACCTTACACGGCGCACCTAACCAAACGATGGCACAAGGGAGAAAATGGAAAACGGGTCGCCCTAATGTGCACAAGGCACCCGGGCGGTCATGACTTAGAAAAACTGATACGGGTGCCCTTGAACGAAACGACCCAGCTCGAACGCACCCGATCTGGCAACCTCACACAGCGCGACACGAAGAATGATACCGCAGGGGAGCAAACAGAAAACGAGCCACCCAAACATGCAGTACAAGGGACCCGGGCAGTCACAACTTTGCAAAACTGAAACGGTCACCCTCGAACGAAACGGCTCGACCCGGACATGCCTGGTCGATTGCCCTCACACAGCGCAACATGGCGTGCCTGACTGAACGATGCCACAAGGGAGAAAATGGAAAACGGGCTGCCCGAACATGCACAAGGCACCTGGGTGGTCATAACTTAGCAAAATTGATATGGGCGCCCTCAAACGAAATTCCTCAACCCAAATGCACCTAGTCGAGCGACTTCACACGGCGCAAAATGGCGCACACGACCAAATGATGCCACAAGGGAGAAAACGGAAAACGGGCCGCTTGAATGTGCCCAAGGCACCCGGGCGGTCACAACTTAGAAAAAATGATGCGGGTGCCCACAGCCCGACCTGAACACGCCTGGTCGAGTGACCTCACATGGCGCGTCACGGCGCGCCCGATTGAATGATGCCACAAGACAGCAAATGGAAAATGGGCCACCTGAATGTGCACAAATCACTCGGGCAGTCACAACTTAGAAAAACGGATACGGGCGCCCTCAAACGAATTGGCCC
Organism: Pinus albicaulis; assembly: GCA_034641835.2. Taxonomy (NCBI): domain Eukaryota; kingdom Viridiplantae; phylum Streptophyta; class Pinopsida; order Pinales; family Pinaceae; genus Pinus; species Pinus albicaulis. Next base: position 219,024 of record JAXQQM020087867.1, read on the forward strand.
GACCTGAACGGGCCCGGTCGAGCGACCTCAGATGGCATGACACGGTGCGCCCAACCAAATGATGCCACAAGGGAGAAAATGGCAAACAAGCCTCCCGAATGTGCACAAGGCACCCGAGTGATCACAAATTAGCAAAACTGATAAGGGCACCCTCGAACGAAATGACCTGACCCGAATGCGCCCGGTTGGGCGACCTCACATGGCGTGACATGACACGCCCGAACGAATGATGCCAGAAGGGAGAAAACGACAAACGGGTCACTCGAACGTGCATAAGGCACTCGGGCGATCATAACCTAGCAAAACTTATACGGGCGCCCTAGAACGAAACAACCCGACTCGTATGCGCCCGGTCCGGCGACCTCGCACGGCGTGATACGTCGCACCCAACTGAGCGATGCCACAAGGGATAAAATGGCAAACAGGCCGCCAAAATGTGCACAAGGCACCCGGGTGGTCACAACTTAGCAAAAATGATACGGGCGACCTCGAACGAAACGGACCGACCCGACCTGAATGAAAAGGAAATATTATGCTTAACATGGAGGCTGATAAATGATTAATGGTTTGTGCAAATGAGTGTGAGGTGCAGGAAGGTCCATTGTACGATGATACATTGTAGGTACATCCATGCGACCAAGATATGAATATATGAAGATTAGTCAGTAAATGCTATCATAATTATTGTAATTTCTTTAAGCTAGATATTTGCTTATTTCTTTGTAAGATTTATAACAATGGTTAAGGGATGGTCTCCATTATGTCATTGAAAGAGGTGAACACTCTCACGAGCGTTTAATAATAAAATTAAAACATTTGCTAGTTTTCTTTCACCCTATAGGGTTTCTAGGTATATTGGTGTTCAATGGTGTGATTGATTGTTGTTTCGTATTGATTATGTTGAATTATTTTCTTGCTGTTGTGTTCATAATGTAATGCTTCAAGTATGTGATGCCTACGCTTATAATGAAATGATTGCAAGGTTACATCATACAATTTTATGCTAATGTACTACAATAGTGGTTGTTAATGGTTAAGAAACTTACTATTCTTCTACTAAGGTTACACTATGAAGTGGTGAACATTTTATCTAATTATTAGTGAGAAATATTTAATAGTGATTTAGATAGTTATGAGTGTTTGTTGCAACTAACCACTTATAAATTTGTATAGATACACAAAGAATACTTATTCTCACAAAATTAGTGCCTAGGAAAATTGATGAATCCCATAAATAATAAAATAATAAGATGACACTATGAATATAATGGAATGATAAAATGAACAAATACAATTTTATAAAGATGTATATATGTTCTAAACATAGGAAACTCTCTAGTACCATATCGATTGTCAACCAAAACAATGATAACCTTTGTTTAAGAATACATTATCTATCTTATAAATTAAAATAAGAATAAGAAATATTGATAATCAATATATAATAAATGTTAAAATATTTAACTTATTATAAAGAATTATAAAAATTAACTAAATTATAATGCTTTTAAAATATATATATTAATACATTTATTCTCACTTTTGTTTGACCGTTACCTTGCAAAGCAATTGATCTGTTTGACCCATAGTTAGCAAGTTCAGCTGTATTGGTAAAATACGTTAAAATGAGGTAATTCGAATTCGGTACTGAATTTTATGTGAAAATAAAATTTAATAAAAATAAATTCTATATTTAAAACGCTGTATGAAATAGAAATCAAAATTGCAATGCATTTGAAAAGGATTTATTTTTTAATATAAAATTTAATATTTAAAAAATAAAAAATAAAATAGAAAAATTAGAAATCAAAATTGCAATGGATTTGAAAAGATTTATTTTTAATACAAAATTTAATATTTAAAAATAAAAAAATAAAAATATAAAAAGTTATAGAAAAAAATTATAGTACATAATTAATTATATATTTAAAAAATATATCTGTATGAAAAACAATAAATTTGATATTAAAATATAATAGAAAAAAATAAATTTATAATTCTTAAAAATAATAAATTTCATAATAAAAAAAATAAATTTTATTTGTAGATATTTATAAATTTATTTAAGAAATTTGAATTTGATAATTATGGTTTGACCATTTCCTTGCAAAACTATATCCAAAACGAAATCAGATCATCAAAGCATCATTGATATTTGATGGAGATGATGAGAAATAAAACAAATATACGTGACATTCATATATCTGCGAGCAGCTTATAGCTGCCACGAACTCCAACCAGAAGGCTGGTATGCTTTGCTTGGTGGGAGAGGATAGTCCTTTAAAAATGCCAAATAACCCTTACATTCTTTGAATTTAAATAACCCTGACATTTTTCAGAATTCAAGTTTCAGCTATTCATCATTTTTTGATATAAGTCTTTTGAATTAATCACAAAGTATCTTTAATCTTTGAGATTAATCCGGAAGACCTGTTTCAAAAACCCTGACATTATAGAAACACAACAACAGTTAATGATATTTCATAGAGTGTTTACAGGCACGATATTTCATACGATTTTAAACCACATTTTTACCTCATTATGGTACTAAGAGGGTTAGAATGAATATTATCCATGAATATTATGAATATACAAGCTTTTTTTTATGAGGACGTTGATGGCCAACAACGTCTCTAATAAAATACGTAATCTGATTGGGCTGAATAACATAGATTGTAAAAGACAGCTTGGGCTGAATAACATAGATTGTTCTTCAAGAACGTTGAGGAAGTCAAGAGAAATAGAAATTTCTGAGTACTGTCCTCGCCATTATGCAACATCAACTTATGTCCACAAATCAAGAACGGCTATTGCCAATAAAACAACGCCCATTAAACCGAGTATCAGGGTCATAATTGAACCGATCACAAACAGACGGTCTCTTTCACTGGAATGCATGTTAATGTTCCATCGTGAAGGCATTCTGTCGACTCCTGCTTAGTCCTCTGTTCAAAATGTACCTTAAACTGAAGCGCTACTGCTTGCACAGCCTCCTCGGATTTTCAAAATCGCGGTATTGGTGTTCAAGCAATGAGCGGGGATTGTGGATGAATAGATTTTACCAAGATTTTCTTTCTTAGCTTTTACCAAGACTTTATTTCTTAAACATAATCTCTAAGCCATCCAGTTTAAAAGATGTTTTATCTTAAATCGTCCAACGGTTATATTTCATTATACATTTTTTAAACTAAATTTGACCCTTTTACCAGGATTTTCTTTCTTAAACATAATCTCCACACCATTCAGTTTAAAAGATGTTTTATCTTTAATCGTCCAACGGTTATATTTTATTATACATTTTTAAAACTAAAACCGGACAGGGTTCGTTGTTATGACGTGAAGTACTTCTTTAACCTATAAATTTTGTAAATAAATACGTATTGCATCATAAAATGAGTTATTTTTAAATTTTAAAAGTCATCTTTTTACATTGATGTCTATCTAAGTTTTGACTCTGTAGTGTTACTGCTTCCTATTTTATGTTATTTTTTATTTTTTATTTTTATATTATTGTTTTTCTTGGTATTTTTTTCCACTGAATTTTGCTAATTTGCTTAAAATTCACCAATTTGTTTTTTGAAACGTCAAGTGTTAATTATATAACTTGCAAACTCTAGTATCTAAAAAACAATGTATTATAAAAAAAATGTATTGCAAAGTTCAAATTAAAAGGACAAAAATATTAATAACTAAACTACTCCAGTTTTAAATCCTAAATAGTCACTAAGTATTTTATTTGAATTGAATTGTCATATAAAATAATTTAGGATTAATTAAACGAAAAAACAAAAAGAATCTATATACATTTATACATATTTATACATTTATAAAAAACACAATTTATCTTTTTAATATTGGTCTTAAAACACAAATTACTCATTTCACTTGAAACCATTATAAGCTGCATTGGTCAATGCGAACTAACATGAGCCAATAGGAAAATTTGTTGCTAAAGTCATGTCTTGTAAGGGACCTCTCAACTCAATTCCTACCACTCAAGTTAGAAATTGTGTTATGTGAAAATTTGCATAAAAATTTGTAATCTACATTGGCCAATGTTAGCTAAATCAATAGTGGTTAATAGGAAAATGAAATCCTATAGTATTTATTTGGGAGGAACTAATAAATTGAAATGTGGTTACTAAATACTAGTAAGCCTCCACATCACAAATATCTAAATATAATGCATGAATATTGCAACAATATCCATAAACTATGGCATAAAGTATGTGACTTAGTTGTCCACATGACCTTGAAGTTATGGTCCAATAAAATGTTTGAAAATTATTTTTTTAATAATATTGAAAAATATATTTATATTTCAAGGTTACATTATAAGTTGCATTGGTCAATGTTAAACTAATAGTGTTCAATAAGCAAATCCATTGTTAGAATCTTTCCTTGGCAAGAATCCCTTGCAATAAAAATTTAACAAATTATAAAGAAATGACAAAGGTTAGAAAAACAAATCCTTGAAGATATCATTGTGTTGGATTACCTTGAAAGAACAATTTCCATTACTTCCACACATCCCATAACTAGTGCCATTGTTACCAAAATCACCAAACACTTAATCCTAGGTTTAAACTCCATATTACCATTTTCTCTTTTAATTTCAAAGTCCATAATGAATCAAAAGTTGCATTTAACCACAATTCGTTATTAAATAGCATAGTCATATAAATCAAATGGCCTGTAAATCTTGACACACATCAAAGCATCAATTTTGCAATACATTTTTAAAAATTCATAAAAATCAAGTAAATCAAAACTTTATTTTAAATTATTGTTTATAGAAAAATTAATATATGCCCTAGACATACCTAAATTTTGGGCAGTAAATGAATGTTATACTTTTTTTGTTTATATATATATATAAGCTTGGTAGTACCTTTCATTTTTCTCTGTTATTTTTTTCAACTCCATCTTTCATCAACATGTCGAGATGCATCACTCTTATTGGGGAGGGGAATTGAACCTGTGATGAGTGCTATAAGATCTGCCCTGATCATCGTTTAAGCAAGCCACCAAGGACATATATATTCCCTTATCACTATTTAACCAAACCTCCAAAGACTTAGATATATGTACTTTAAAAAAAATTCTTATACTCTTTTGTTTTATTGAGTTTTGTTCACATCTAATTTCCTTTTACATGTACAATATTATTGTATATACCTATTTTTTTTGTTAAAAAAATTAATTGAGGTGACACATTCAATATTATTTTTTATTTTTCAATTAAGAAAATGTAGAAGAAGATTATTGATTATGGAGGTTCACTCTAACTTTATCATGCATATTCTTAACCTATAAATAGTCTTTGTCCAAAAAACTATAATTCATGTTTTTTTTTGTGAGTCAAATATTAGTAATTATATTATCAAGAAATCTTTAGATGCAAAATACATGTCAACAAGCTTATAAAAATACTCAAGCCTAAATTTTAAAAGCATTTAATGTGGAGGAAGACCATGACAACAAATGTCATTGGTTATTATTGGGTGGCTTATATGCCATGACTTGCATAACACAAAATAGTAAAAACTACAATTCATAAATATCCTCATTATGCGGGTGGATTTGGGTGAAATACTGGAGGAGTAGTGAAGAGAGAAGCACATTCATGCATGTGAAAATAAATTTGTTCCACCCTCGCTTCCAGAAAATGAAGGTGGTCATTTGTTTATGTGTGCTGCTAGCGTAGACCTTTGACTGAGTCTAGGATCTCACTTTGCATTTGCTAAAGATCGTTAATGTAAGCTACCAATTCATTTTGATCAATATACCTCTACTCCCTTAGAGTTTCCATAAGGAGGCAAGGGCCTCCATGTGACCCGGGTTGTAGGCTGGTAAGAAAGTCGCAACCTTTCCCTGTGGGAGCTTAGCTCCTCGTCGTGTGGTCGCCCTACGATTCAACGAGCAATTCATCCACTGCACGGGTGTCCTCTCTACCAAGGTACTATTTAACCATTCTAAATACAATCCACCCCCGAGGGGATGGCTTTCCTCCTTGAGAGAGAGAAGAAGAAGAATAACCTATAATAAAATTGTAGAAGGTTTACATAAAGAAATTTACGAGGACAGTTACTAGCCCTTTCCTTGGGTGACTTAAGCATCGTGTGTTAGAGATACGGCAACGGAAATATAAATCGAATGACACACACAACATTCAACCACACATAAAGAACAACAGATTTAACGTGGTTCACCCAACCAATCTAGGCTATGTCCACCTAACAGGGCATCGGCAATCTCATTAATCGACTGCAAAAATACAATAGCAGAGTTTCTCATCTGCTCAGCCTTCCTCACTACACATTCCTCCTCATGCTCTCTTGCCTCAACGGGCTTACATTTTATAGCTGTGAATGAAAACAAACTCATAAATTCTCTCACAACAAATATAGGATGCATTAACTCCTCATCAGAAATTGATGGAGCCAATGTAGCAACAAATCCTATTGTTGTCACCTACATGAGATTTTCCTCCAGATTTAATTAAAAATAAGAAATAAAATCTCAACAATCTCCACCTTGACAAAAATTAGCCTGATACCCTGTTTCATTATTATTTTTATCTTTTCTGCAAGCCAAGAGAAGCCAGACACCATCGTAGCTTCTCTAACAAAACTGGTTTCGTGAACATGTCCGCACAGTTTTCCTTTGTATGAACCTTTTCAAGAGACACTCCCCTTTCAGTGATAACCTGTCTTACAAAATGGTACTTGATAGGTATATGCTTTGATTTACTATGATAGGCAGGATTTTTAGCCAAGTGAATTACACTTTGACTATCACAAAATAACTTGATGTTGTCCTGCAACCTACCAAACTCACCAAACAAACCTTTCAACCAAACCGCTTCTCTGCAAGCATGCGAAGCAGCTATGTATTCTGCTTTTGTAGTGGATAAAGCAACAATGTTCTGTAGCTTTGAAATCCAGCTAATAGCTCCACCTGCAAGAGTAAAGACATACCCTGAAGTTGACCTTCTCTTATCCAAATCACCTGCAAAATCAGAATCAACATATCCACAAACATATTCACTGCTTCTGTTATAAGTGATACAATAATCACTTGTGCCTCTCAAATACCGAAGCACCCATTTCACTGCTGACCAGTGTTCTTTTCCTGGATTTGCCATATACCTGCTGACAACCCCAATTGCATGTGAAATATCTGGTCGAGTACAAACCATCGCATACATCAAACAACCTACTACATTGGCATATGGAATTCGAGACATATATTCCTTTTCTTCATTAGTGTTAGGACATAAACTTGAAGAAAGCTTAAAATGGGAAGCAAAAAGGACTAAAACAGGCTTCACATTGTTCATACCAAACCTCAAGAGTATTTTCTCAATATACTTCTGTTGTGATAGCCACAACTTACCATTTCTCCTGTCTCTGAAAATCTCCATGCCCAAAATCTGTCTTGCTGCTCCTAGATCTTTCATATCAAACGTCCTAGCCATCTGAGCCTTTAACCTGTTGATCTCTGTTATTCTTTTGCTTGCTAAAAGCATATCGTCAACATACAACACTAAGATAATGAACATGCCATTACTTAATTTCTTCAAGTAAACACAATGATCATATTCACTTCTTATATAATTTTGACTCATCATGAAAGAATCAAATTTCTTGTACCACTTTCAAGGCAACTGCTTCAGACCATACAATGATTTCTTGAGCCTGCAGACAAATTTCCTGTTGCGATTTTGAACAAACCCTTCCGGTTGTTTCATGTAAATCTCCTCATCTAAATCTCCATGTAAAAATGCAGTTTTAACATCTAGTTGCTATAATTCTAAATCAATTAAAGCAACTAATGCTAACACAATCTGAATTGAAACAATTTTCACAACTGGTGAAAAAATCTCATGAAAGTCAACGCCTTCTTTCTGAGAAAAACCTTTTGCGACTAGCCTCGCTTTGTACCTATCTTCTGTATCATCAACACCTTTCTTCAACTTGTAAACCCACTTACATCCCACAGTTTTTATGTCTTTAGGAAGTTCTACCAGATCCCATGTGGCATTCTTCGCTAATGCCTTCATCTCGTCCTTCATAGCCTCTTTCCACTTACCACTATTTGAACCTTCTATAGCTTCATGATAGCACAAAGGTTCATCATCGTTAACAGTTAAAGCAACTGAAGTAACATAACCATCATACCTTTTAGGAAGTCGTCTGATTCTTGTAGACCTTCTTAAAGATGTTTCTGGTACTTCCACAATTTGCTGATTATTATATGTAGGAACTTCTTCATAATATGAGCGTAGAGCGTCAAATCGAGAGTGTAGGAATCCAGTGGAGCTAGTATTGAAATGAGCACTAAAGATTTCCAACCACCCCATGTGGTATGTTTGACAGACTCTTTCTTACCACTATATCCTCATGGCCGAATCAAAATGGGGTATGAGTGCCACACTCTATCGAAATTCACCCAGATGAATGTCAGATAGCTTGAAGGTTCACACTATCGATGGGTCGAGTGAAAGTCAATCTTCTTCTAGCAGTCAAATCAATATCAAGATAGACAAACAAACAAAAAAAACTATACAAAGTGCATAAATAAAATCTTTAATAAAATACATATGATGAAATCAACAATGAAACATTAAATTTAATTATTACTCAATTATATATTTTGTATTCTTAATGTTCATTATCATATTTTTTTTTTTATATAAATGATCCAACAACACACCATTCCAAAGACAAGATTATTTTTTTGAAGAAAGATCAAGAATAGGGATTTTATACAAATATGAAAACTTATTTTCACCAATCAAGTTTTTTTTGGAACCGTCAAATTTGATCAATTTTTTTTCAAAACTCAAATTTGATAAAGTAATTCTGAGTTTTCAATTTCTTTTTTTTTAAAGACAATTGTAATAAAAAAAATCACTAAAACCATTAATTTATTTAACATTTTTCTCACCAAACATGAACTCAACAAAAACACTCAATGACTCTCTCAACACATGTAACAGCCCACAGAGAGTTAAGGCGCAGAAGCAGTCGCAGGTAAGGTGCCTCAATGAATTTTCGCGACCCTTGGTGTTATTTGATCTATATTCATCACCCATGAAGTGAATCAAATCGAAACCTATATGAACACATTAAGGCACTGCATCATGAATCAATCCATTCAGAATTCATCCATACTAAGCATATTTTTGCAAATTGGTTAAATTTATTCACTTATATTGCACAAGGAAGGAAATTAATCACAATAGCAAGGAAAAAAAACACAGAAGAAAAAAAAATCAAGGTAGAAGATCAAATTGATAGCACCTTATCAGTTGGGTCCCTTTAGTTGGCCTCATAGTTACCAATCATCAATCTTTTGTTCTCCCTTTTCTCATTTCCTACTGTACTCTATTTTGACAACATAGTTTGATTTTTCTCATATTGGAAAGGGGTTTTGCAGAGTGTTTTTGGCACCATTAACCATATATATATTCTATAATTTTATGCCCCAACTGCACGCAATCCTATACTATTCCCAGAGAACTATCCCAGTGGTCTTCTCATTGCAGAAGCTACTAGTGTATCTCACTCTGTGCAAGGGTCGGCTAACATTTTATATGTCGCTAAGCCTAGTGCTTGTTATGAAACCCTTATTTTTAGAGTAATCACCACACCTCTATGGAATCCATAATTTCCACCCTAGGGATCCTAGTTACTAGTTTGGAAGTTTACCAATACTTGCAAGTTTTAGTGTAACGGAAAACCTCTACATGGTATCAGAGCCTGAACCCAGGTTCAATTCCCCCGAGCTGCATTTGAGGGGTGTATTGATTCCCCGAGCTGCGTTTTAGGGAGGGTGTTGGAGTAATCACCACACCTCTATGGAATCCATAATTTCCACCGTGGGGATCCTAGATACCTGATCCAGATCTTGGGTTGATGCCATTTCCCATTCGGATCGTTACCGGATTGGAAGTTTACCAATACTTACGAGTTTTAGTGTAACAGAAAACCTCTACACTTATTTATATTGGAAGGCCAAATTATGATGACCATGATGTTGCGTACAACTGACAGGTACCCAAATATGCCTAGAATTTGGACACAGGAGGAGGTGGAGGTCTGGAAACCCATTGTGTACAATTTCGACACTAAAGGAGGTGTTTTTTTCTCTTATATTTGGCACATTGGAAGAGCTTCCCATGTGGGTAAGTATATTTATGGTTTGCATTACATTGATATCGGTTAATTCCTTTCATATACCTCCTTGTCGAATCTCTCTATAGTGTATTGGATTTGTTCATTTTCTTCTCGAGCATAATTCCCACAATCATGTCACACTATGTTTGCTTCAGTAGGTCATGATTCCTGATCATGAAAAATAGATCAGGAAAACTCTCAATCTATTTCCTTAGTAAATTTGTATTAGGTTAGTTTTTTGATGGATGTAGAGTATGTATTTTTTAAGCACATTTTTTCAGTTTCCTTGAATAGAGATGGCTGAGTGGCTCTATAAAATGTGGATTATCAACCCAATGGCTAGGATACCTTTTCGTCACCAGATCAGAAAATATAGGGACAGACGGTGTTACCCAATGGCAAATATCTTTCCCATCATTCCACTCCTCGATCCCACCCAATGGCTAGGCTACCGTTTCATCAACAGATCATAAAATATGAGGATATACGGTGTTACCCAATGGCAAAGATCTCGTCGATTATTCCACTCCTCAATCTCTAAAAACTCCGTAGATTCCAGAGGTTATTAATGAAATTTGTCTTGCTAAAATAAATGCTATCAAATCAGGTGACTTTTCTTAAATAAGTCATAAATTTAGCATTTAGGTATTTGCACACTTATTACATAGGATAGAACTATTTCTATCCTAGGATTAAGATATTAATAAAACATTCGAGCTTTTCTTTTTCTTATAAGAGGGCAGCACTCCTTTCTTAACCTTTTATGTGAATATAGTTAATTAATGACGCTGAATATAACCAAATAGAATCGATTATCATTACATCATTATATAGTTCTATTTCAAATAAATATACACCATTATATAGTTCTCTGTCAAATAAATAGGGAAGTGTTACCTTCTTCCGTTCATAGTTTTGATGGATTTTGTATAGGTTTTGATGGTGTGGAAATTCATGGTGCTCATGGATATCTTCTTGATCAGTTTATGAAAGAAAACATAAATAACATGATCGATCGGTACGGTGTGACATTACAGAACCGATTCAGGTTTCCTCTCGAGGTTATTGAATCAGTGGTGGACCAAATTGGAGCAGAACGAGTGGGAATACAACTCTATCCATTTGTCAATTTTTTTTTATGCTAGTGACACAAATCCTGAGGCGTTGGGGCTTTACATGGCCCAGAGCTTAAATAAATACAACATCCTGTATGCCCATTATGTCGAGCCCAAACTTGAAGTTACCTTTTAATTTGTTGCAACAAACAAGCGTTTGTTTCCAATGAGGAAGACATTCAAGGGATCACTTTTCATTGGAGGAGGTTATGAGCTACATAGATGTGATTAAACAGTGTAGCCGTTATCAACATTTTTAATTCTTCCAAAATCAAATAAAGTATATCAGTGTCGTCCTAAAAAATATATAAATTTTCAAAATATACAAGTTATATAAAAATTTAGCAATAATCTGGACATAAACGGTATCTCTGGTAGAGTTAAAAATAAAAATGTGAAAAATACAAAATTAAATAAAAAAATTTCAAAAAATCTGGACATGAAAAGTATCTCTAGTAGAGCCTAATCCTACACACAATATCCGACAAACTAAAGGAAAAATGGGGTCCCAGACCATTTGCAAAGGAATTCATGGAAATAAAGTAAAGAGATTCTTCAGTAGGCAAAAACTGGAGCATCATGGATGAAGAGAACAAAATGAAGGAAAGGTGGGTATATGTTTATGAGTTGCATAAATTAAAATTAAGTTGACAGTTAAAAGCTATGGGATTTAGTGGTGGAAAAACTTTTAATCTCTTAACATGCATATGGAAGTAAATTCTATATGGAAGTATGATGGAAAAAATTAAGTTTGTAATTGTTCAAAATAGTAAGTTTCTATAATAAAGAATAATAGAATAATAAATTCTATTACTAAATATTTGTATTTATTTCAAATTTAATTGAATTCCAATTTCAATTTCAATTTGATAATTATGGGTTGACCATTTCCTTGCAAAATTAGATTCAAAATGAAATTAGATCACCAAACCGTCAGTGATATTTCAGCTTTGTGCTTGGTATTTACTGGAGATGATGATAAATAAAAAAAATATCGATGACATTCATATATCTCCCAATATCTTATAGCTGCCATGAACTCCAACCTGCAGGCTGCTATGCTTTGTTTGGTGGGAGAGGATAGTCCTTAAAAATTCCAAACCCTTACATTCTTTGAATACTAAATAAACCCTTAGATTCTCTGAATTCAAGTTTCTACGATTCATATTTTTTGGAATAAGTCTTTTGAATTAATCAATCATTGTGATTAATCCAGAAGACCTGTTTAAAAAACCCTTACATTATTGGACAAAAGCCTTTTTTAAAAAACCCTCATATTATTGGAATGCAACAACAGTTATATTTCATACAGTTAATACAGGCACAATATTTCCTACCATTTTAAACATCAATTGCTCCCATCATCGTACTAACAGGGTTTAAATGAATATTATCCATCAGCGGTGGAACAGGAGATATGTCTTCACCCACATAACACGGTTCGATATCGAAGTATAATACGCAAATTTTTTTAATGAGGATGTTGGTGGCAAACAATAATGTTTCCTGCAATAATTGAACTACTTACAACAGAGGAGAAAGCGAAGATTACCAAGATACTGACTACAAGAGCTGAAGCTACCAGGAAAGTCACTTTTCCCTAATAACAGGACATATTTTATAAGGACCCGATCTAAGTTTCTATATCTTGCGAATTATATGGAAATTTCAGTGTATTGCACATGAACACAATGATAAATATTCTTAGTTACATGAAAATTTCAGTGTAGATAAAAAGGTCCTTAATTACTTGAAATCTCCACAATACATGAATTGGATGAAATGTTTTTCACATTGGCATAAACACAGAGGATTAATAATATGAAACTAAACTTTTTGCATGAAAACCTAAATATAATTAAAGAATTTCCAGCTCCCGTCGTGGATGATATTCAATGGCAGTCGTTTCTAATAAAACATGTAATCTGATTATTAAGATTGTAAAAGAATGCTTCGGTTGCATATCCTAGATTTTTCTTTAAGAACGTTGATGAAGTCGGGAGAAATAGAAATAGTTGAGTACTGTCCTCGCCATTATGCGACAGAAAAAGAATATGAGAGAGGGAGTTAAAGCGAACATCAACTTATTAAGACGTCCAGATGTGCACAAATCAAGAACGTCTATTGTCAATAAAACAACGCCCCTTAAACCGATCATCAGGGTCATAATTGAACCGATCACCAACACACGGTCTCTTTCACTGGAATGTAGGGGAATGTTCCATCGTGAAGGCACGCTACTTCTCTCCACTACTACTTAGTCCTCTGTTTTAAAATGTATCTTAAACTCAAGCGCTACTGCTTGCACAACCTCGTCCAAGTTTCAGAATTGTGTGGTCCGCGCAACGATGAAATTCTATTTTAGATTGAAAAGTTTAAGATATAACAGAAAAGGTTTAATGCATGCAATGACAGCGAATTCTGGATGAGTAGCTTTTACCAAGATTTTCTTTTTTAAACCTAATCTCTCCATCATCGAGTTTAAAAGATATTTTATCTTTAATCAACCAACGCTCCCAACCATCTAGTTTAAAAGATGTTTTATCTTTAATCAACCAACGTTTATATTTTATCATAGCTTTTTAAACTACATTTGAACCGGATTGGGTTCGTTGTTCGGATGTCCAGGTATTCCTTTGACATAAATTTTGTAAATTGCATTAGGAAATAATATGTATTTCGAGTTGTTATTTTCAAATTTTAAAAGTTATTTTTTACATTCATGTCTATTTAAGTTTTGACGCGGTAACTGTTTTCTATTTTTTTAATATTTTTTTGTTATTATTATTTTTTTTTAATTTTTCTTTTTCTATTTTTTTGCTAATTTGCTTCAAATTCACCAAAAGAGTTTTGGTGTTAAGTTAAATTTGAATTATAATTATATAGTTTCTAAAAATATACTATATAAAACAATGTATTGCAAAATTCAAATGAAAGAAAAAAGACTAATAATTAAATCCACGTTTAAATCCTAAATAAATCCGAAGAAGCTACTAAATATTATATTTAAATTGAATTACCATATATAAAAAATGGGATCAATTAAAAAAATAAAACCAAAAACAACCCATATACATTTATGAGAAAACACAATTTATTGATCTTAAAAACACAGACTACCCATTTCACTTTAAACCATATATAGTATATAATGTCTTTTGGATGTATAATTATTTTACGTTTGTAATATCTTTTTGTGCTCTAATTTTGAAAATCTATTTATATAGTATAATTTAAAATTTAATACATTTTAAAGTTTTAATATAAAATAATATTTTTACAATAATAATTTGTAAAATTAATATATTTTAAACAATAATAATTTATATTTTTATAATAATTTTTTTAATTAACTTTAATATATGGAACATACATTTTAAAAATTAATTATATAATTAAATATGTAAAAGAATAACATTATATCAATTTTAAAAAATTATAATTTTTAAATAAATGGATGATACTATATTAACGGATACAAGTGCGGTATAGTCCATAGCTAAGAACTCGTAAATTAGTGAGTATTGGTAGTTCAGTTAGAACGTGTCAGCAAGGTAGTAATTATTGCCAATTCCGCTAAAACGTGACAGCAAGCGTCCAGATGAGAGCGGGCGATCATATATGTTGGTGAGCATGTTGTTCTTATGAAATATAAAAAAATAATATATATAATTAATTAAAATTTATAATTTATAATATAAGCATTATATATAAGGTAGATTAATTAATAAATGAAATAGTTTTTTTTTTCTAATTATTATATTTGTTTAGGGAGATTATGATTTCTTCTTGTTAAAAACACATTTATGAATGTATAATAGATTAAGAGATTTGAGAGGCACTCAAACATTCTACCTAATTCTAATAACCCTTACTAATGATAACATTGTTTTTATTTAAGATTGAAGTTTGTCCGAAAACATTTATGAAATAAATATTGTATTAATAAAAATATGAATTCAAAGTATTGAGAAATGGGACACCAGAAGATGAGAGTCTTGCTTAAAATAATTCTTCCATGATAGAGTTTTTAGATGAAATTCTAGATAAACTTAATGTACGAGAGAGAAAGATCCATTAAGTTGCTTAGTTAGAAAAATATGTTAAGTTTAGATAAGCCTAAGAGCATCACGAGATATAAATACGATTTTTAGCAAATGGAAAATGGGTCGCTCAAACGTGCACAAGGGACTCGGGCGGTCACAACTCACCAAAACTGATACAGGCGCCCTCGAATGAAACGACTCGACCGGAACGCACCGGGTTGGGCACCGATCTCACATGGCGGGACACGACCCGCCCGAACAAACGTTGATGCCACAAGGGAGAAAACAGCAAACGAGCTGCCCGAACGTGCACAGGGTACTTAGGCGGTCATAACTTAGCAAAACTTATAAGGGCGCCCTCGAACGAAACGATCGGACCCGACCCGAATGCGTCCGGTCGGGCGACCTCATACGACACGACACGGCTCGCCCGACTTAATGATGCCACAAGGGAGAAAACGGAAAATGGGCCACCCAAACGTGCACAAGGCACTCGGACGGTCACAACTTAGCAAAACTGATACGGGCGCCCTCGAACGAAACGGCCCAACCCGAGCACTCCTGGTCGGGCGACCTCACAGTACGGTGCGACATGGCGCGCCTGACCGAAAAAATCCACAAGGGATCAAATGGAAAATGGGCCAACCGAACATGGAGAAGGCACCTGGGCAGTCACAACTTAGCAAAAATGATACGGGCGCCCTTGAACGAATTGACCCGACCTGAACGCGCCCGGTTGGGCAACCTCACACAGCACGCCCGACTGAACGATGCCACAAGGGAGAAAACGGGCAGTCACAACTTAGAAAAACTGATACGGGTGTTTTCGAACAAAACGACCTGACCCGACCCGAACGCGCCCGGTCGGGCAACCTCACGAGGTGTGATATAGTGTGCCTGACCGAACGACGGCACAAGGGAGCAAGTGGAAAACGGGCCACCCGAATGTGCACAAGGGACCCGGGTGGTCACAATTTAGCAAAACTGATAGGCTGCCCTTGAATGAAACGACCCGTCCCGAACGCACCCGGTTGGGCGACCTCACAAGGTGCAACACAGTGCGCCCGACCGAATGATGCCACAAGGGAGAAAATGGAAAATGGGCCGCCCGAACGTGCATAAGGCACCTAGGTGGTCACAACTTAGCAAAAATGATATGGACGCCCTCGAACGAAATGGCCTGACCCAAACGCGCCCGGTCGGGCGACCTTACACGGCGCAACACGACGCGCCTGACCGAGCGATGCCACAAGGGAGAAAACAGAAAATGGGTCGCCGTAACGTGCACAAGGCACCCGAGCTATCACAACTTAGAAAAACTGATACGAGCGCCCTCGAACAAAATGACCCGGCTCGAGCGCGCTTGGTTAGGCGACCTCACATGGCACGACACGATGAACGATGCCACAGGGGAGAAAACAATAAATGGGCCACACGAACGTACAGTACAAGGCACTCAGGCAGTCACAACCTAGCAAAACTAATACAGGCACCCTCGAACGAAACGGTACACAACGTGCTCGATTGAATGATGCCACAAGGGAGCAAACGGCAAATGGGCCGCCCGAACATGCACAAGGCACTTGGGCGGTCACAACTTAGAAAAAATGATACGGGCGCCCTCGAATGAAATGGCCAGACCCAAATGCACACGATTGGGTGACCTCACACGGCGTGCCCGACCAAACGATGCCATAAGGGACAAAAAATAAAATGGTCTGCTCGAACGTGCACAAGGCACATGGACAGTCATAACTTAGCAAAAATGATACGGGCACCCTCGAACGAAACGGCCTGACCTGACTCAAATGCGCCGAGTCGGGCGACCTTACATGGCGCGACACGACCTGCCCAACCGACTGATGCCGCAAGGGAGCAAACGACAACCAGGCCACCCGAACGTGCACAAGGCACCTAGGTGGTCACAACTTAGCAAAAATGATATGGGCACCCTCGACCAAAATGGCCCGACCCGAATGCGCCCAGTTAGGCGACCTCACACAGCGCGACACGGCGCACCCGACTGAACGATGCCATAAGAGAGAAAATAAAAAATGGGCCGCCCAAACGTGCATAAGGCACCCGGGCAGTCACAACTTAGAAAAACTGATACGGGCGCCCTCGAACGAAATGGCCCAGCCCGAACGCACCCAGTTCGGCAACCTTAAATGGCTCAACATGCGTAACGATGCCACAGGGGAGAAAACAACAAACGGGTTGCCCGAACGTGCACAAGCCACCCTAGCGGTCACAACTTAACAAAACTGATACGGGTGCCCTCGAATGAAATGACCTGACTCGGATGCACCCGGTCTGGTGACCTCACATGGCGCGACACGGCGTGCCCAACCAAATGATGCCATGAGGGAAAAAACGACAAACGGCCCACCACCCCGACGTACAAGGCACCTGGCAGTCCTGCTCAGCAAGCGTCGAGCGCCCTCGGGCAGTGGCTGGCACAGACGCAAGGCACTCGGCGATCCACAACTTAGCAAATTGATATGGGTGCCCTCAGCGAAGACCCTGGCAGAATGCGCCCGGTCAGGTGACCTCACATGGCACAACACAGCGAACGATGCCACAGGGGAGCAAACGAAAAACGGGTTGCCCGAACGTGTGCAAGGCACCCGGGCAGTCACAACTTAGCGAAACTGATACGGGTGACCTCGAACGAAACAACCCAACCTGGACGCGCCCGATCGGGCGACCTCATAAAGTGTGACACGACGCGCCCGATCGAACGATGCCACAAGGGAGAAAATGGAAAATGGGTTGCCCGAACGTGCACAAGGCACTCGGGTAGTGACAACTTAGCAAAAATCATACGGGCGTCCTCGAATGAAACGACCCGACCCGAAAGTGCCCGGTCGGGCGACCTCACATGGCGCGACACGGCGCGCTCGAGCGAATGATGCCACAAGGGAGAAAACGAAAAATGGGCCACCTAAACATGGACAAGTTACTCGGGCAATCACAACTTAGCAAAACTGATACGGATGCCCTCGAACAAATTGTTTGTTGGCCGACCCGAAACCCCAGGCAAGTTGGGCGACCTCACATGGCGACACATGGCTCGACCGGGCTGAATTCCGAGAGGGCAAATGGGCTTGGGCCAACCAAATGTGCCTGAGGCACCTAGGCAATCTGTGCAAGCGGGAAATCCCGGACACCCTTGAGCAGGAAACAGCACAGAGATGTGCGCAAGGGACTGCGGTGGTGCAACTTAGCAAGCCAATCCCAGGGCCCTCGAATGAACGGCCCATCTGACGCGCCCGGTCGGGTGACCTCACGGTGCGACACGGCGTGCCTGAAACAAACGATGCCAAAAAAGGATAAAATGGAAAATGGGCCACGAGAAACGTGCACAAGGCTTGCCGAGGCGATCCTGGCAGCAAATCGATACGAGCGCACTCGAATGAAATGGCTAGAGCCTAAACCGCTTGGAGTCGAGTGACCTCACAACTGAGCATGGTGCACCAAACTGGTGGTTGGGGGCACACATTAAAAGTGAACCAAGGAGTGAGCGCATCACGTCTTTAATATTTTATGAAACTCCTTAGAAGTCTCATCATAACCACCTTCCATCTTCATCACAATGTCATATTTCAACTTAAGATATCTTATTATGTTGCTCCAACCATTCAAAAAGGGGACCCAAGTTAGATTATTATTTATTAAAGGAGAGGCCAAAGAAATTAATTTACAAGCCGTCGCAATAGCGACGCTTTCATACAAACGTCGCAAGAGTGACAGTTAGCCCAAACTTTCACAATAGCGACGCTTTTTCCCAAACTATCGCAATAGCAACGCTTTTTCCCAAACTGTCGCAGTAGCGATGCTTTCCTCCAAACGTCGCAATAGTGTAACTTAGCTCTAATCCATCGCAATTCCGACGCTTTTTCCCAAACTGTCGCAATTCTGACGCTTTGCTACAAACGTCGCAAGACCGACACTAACTTGTATGTGTCACAATATCGACACTTGTCTCCAAATGTTTGTATAGCGACAATTGTGGGCGGGATTTGAAAAATTGATAAATTTTGGGGAAATTTCCGACATTTGGTCAAAAGTGTCGGAATTTCTACCAAATGTACTAGTGTCAGATAGCTTGAAGGTTCACACTATCGATGGGTACAGCGAGCCCCCAGATCCCATGGGCACTCCTGTAGCAGATGGTATCCTTCCTCTGAGATGGAGGTATCGTGAATACCATACCCGTATGCCCCTATCTCGAGCTGCAACCAGGTAGCATTACAACGAAAAAATTTGTGCACCAGCACTCCCTTCTCATCTCCAAAAATCGTCGAATGGCCTTCCAAGGTCGCTCTACTTTCATATTACATGCATCAGCCCATCAGGGACATAGATCATGTTCATATGATAGATGTTCACACACACACACACACACAGATATATATATATATATATATATATATATATATATATATATATATATATATATATATATATATATATATATATATATATATATATATATATATATATTATAAATGATCCAACAACACACCAGTCCAAAAATAAGCCACATCTACATTTAAGTTATTTATGTGTTTCGATTACACGTGAAGTGGGATTTTATACAAATATGAAAACTTCTTTCCACCAATCAAGTTTCTTTGAAACCATCAAATATGACGAGCACTTGAGTTTTCAATACTTTTTTTTGTTTTGGACAAATTGCAATAAAAAAAAAGGCCTGAAACCCTTAATTTGTTTAACAGTTGTCACACCAAACTTGAGTTCAACACAAACACTTAATGACTATGTCAACACATGTAACAACCCACACATAGTTAAGATGCAGAAGCAGTCGCACGTAAGGTGCCTTAATGAATCTTCGCCATCCTTGAAGTTCTTTGATATATCTTCATCACCCATGTTGTTAATCTAATTGAAATATATATATAAACATTAAGGCACTACATCATGAATCAATCCATTTAGAATTCATCCATATCTATATGCATATTTTTGCAATTCGTTCAAGTTATTCACTTATATTTCATAAGGAAGGAAACTAATTGCAATAAGAAGGAAAAAACACACAGAAGAAAACCAATCAAGGCAAAAGATAAAATTGATAACAACTTATCAGTTGGTCCCTTTAGCTGGCCTCACAGTTACCGATCATTGATCTTTTGTTCTTCCTTTTCTCATTTCCTACTGTACTCTCTTTCATAACATAGATTTATTTTTTTCATATTGGAAATGCATTTTGCAGAGTGTTTTTGGCACCATTAACCATACATAGATCCTATAATTTCATGCCCCAACTGCATGCAATCCTATACTATTACCATAGAACTAGTCCCAGTACTCTTCTCATTGCAGAAGGTACTGGTGTCTCCCACTCTACGCAATGGTAGGCTAACATTTTCTGTGTCGCTATATCTATACTAAGCCAAGTGATTTTATGAAACCCTTATTTATATTGGAAGGCCAAATTATGATGACTATGATGTCGCGTGCAACTGACAGGTACCAAAATACGCCTGGAATTTGGACACAAAAGGAGGTGGAGGTTTGGAAACCCATTGTGAACGATTTCCACAACAAACGAGGTGTTTTCTTCTCTCAGATTTGGCACATTGGAAGAGCTTCCCATGTGGGTATGTATATCTATGGTTTGCGTTACATTGCTATCTGTTAATTCCTTTCATATACCCACTTGTCTAATCTCTCTAGAGTGTACTGGATGTGTTCATTTTCTTCTCGAGCATAATTCCCACAATCATTTCACACTTTGTTTTCTTTATTTGGTCATGATATCTCATCATGAAAAATAGATAGTGAAAATTCTCAGTCTATTGCCTTAGTAAATTTGTATTAGGTCAGTTTTTTCATGGATGTAATAGTATGTCTTTTTTAAGAACATTTTGTCAGTTTCCTTGAATAAAGATGGCTGAGTGGCTCTATGAAATGTAGATTATCAACCCCATGGCCAGGATACCTTTTCGTCCCCAAATCAGAAAATATAGGGACAGATGGTGTTACCCAATGACAAAGATCTTGTCGATCATTCCACTGCTCGAGCCCACCTAATGGCCAGACTACCTGTTCATCAATAGATTATAAAATATCAGGATATACGGTGTTACCCAGTGGCAAAGATCTCGACGATTATTCCACTCCTCAATCTCTAAAAACTTAGAAGATTCCAAAGATTATTAATTACATTTGTCTTGATGCAAGAGATGCTATCAAATCAGGTGACTTTTCTTACATAAGTCATAAATTTAGCACACCTATTACATAGGATAGAACTATTTTTATCCTAGGAAGATATTAATAAAATAACCAGGCTTTTATTTTTCTTATAAGAGGGTACCACTCCTTTCTTAACCTTTTATATTCATATAGTTCATTAATGACGCTGAATATAACCAAATAGAGTCGATTGTCATTAACAAATAAATATACATCATTATATAGTTATCTGTCAAATAAATAGGGAAGTGTTACCATCTTCCATTCATAGTTTTGATGGTTTCTTCACAGGTTTTGATGGTGTGGAAATTCATGGTGCTCATGGATATCTTCTTGATCATTTTATGAAATAAAACATAAATAATAGGATCGATCGGTACTGTGGGACATTACAGAGATGATGGAGGTTTCCTATAGAGGTTATTGAAGTAGCGGTGGAAGAAATTGGAGCAAGGGTTGTGGTCTGGTCCGTGGGTGATGCACTGAATACGTGTGAACATCTCTCCGGGTAAAAAAAAAAAAAATTGTGTAAAAAAAAAAATTACGGCCTTTTGATTTTGGCCTCCTTACAGGCTCTGCTCGCCCACGGATCTTTGATCCTTCCTCAGCTACGATACCACTCTGTTGTAAAGGAAGAGGATTCAATCACACAAATAACACGAATATTTCACATGAACAATGAGCTACTCCTCTTCTATTAATCACCAAAACTCTGAATCATAAAACTCTCTTACTCTCTTGAAAACAATGAACCCGTGAAGGGTATTTAATCTAATTAACATGCACACACTGTCACTTATAATTGAACTTGATCTACTTGCTTAACTCACTGTATAACTCACTCACCAAATCTAACTGTAACTCCACTTAACTATTTGTCTAACTTCTGCATGAGGAAGTAATTATATATTTTAGCAATAATTGAAATACTTACAATAGAGGAGAAAACAAAGATTACCAAGATACTGACTACAAGAGCTAAAGCTACCAGGAAAGTCACTTTTCCCTAAACATATTTTATAAGGACCCGATCTAAGTTTCTATATCTTGTGAATTATATGGAAATTTCAGTGTATTGCACATGAACACAATGATAAAGATTCTTAGTTACATGAAAATTTCAGTGTAGATAAACAGGTCCTTAATTACTTGAAATCTCCACAGTACATGAATTGGATGAAATCTTTTTCACATTGGCATAAAGACAGAGAATTAATAATATGAAACTAAACCTTTTGCATGAAAAACCTAAATATAATTAAAGAATTTCCGGCTCCCGTCGTGGATGATATTCAAAGGCAGTCGTTTCTAATAAAACATGTAATCTGATTATTAAGATTGTAAAAGAATGCTTCAGCTGCATATCATAGATTTTTCTTTAGGAACGTTGATGAAGTTAGGAGAAATAGAAATAGCTGAGTACTGTCCTCGCCATTATGCGACAAAAAAGGAATATGAGAGAGGCAGTTAAAGCGAACATCAACTTATTGACAAGTCCAGCTGTCCACAAATCAAGAACGTCTATTGTTAATAAAACAACGCCCCTTAAACCGATCATCAGGGTGATAATTGAGAGAGAGGTAGTTAAAGCGAACATCAACTTATTGACACGTCAACTTATAAGAGGGTACCACTCCTTTCTTAACCTTTTATATTCATATAGTTCATTAATGACGCTGAATATAACCAAATAGAGTCGATTATCATTAACAAATAAATATACATCATTATAAGTTCTCTGTCAAGTAAATAGGGAAGTGTTACCATCTTCCATTCATAGTTTTGATGGTTTTTTCACAGGTTTTGATGGTGTGGAAATTCATGGTGCTCATGGATATCTTCTTGATCATTTTATGAAAGAAAACATGAATAATAGGATCGATCGGTACCATTGGACATTACAGAGTTGATGTAGGTTTCCTCTAGAGGTTATTGAAGCAGCGGTGGAAGAAATTGGAGCAGGGGTTGTGCTCTGGTCCACGGGTGATGCACTGAATACGTGCGGACCTCTCTCCGGGTAAAAAAAAAAAATTGTGTAAAAAAAAAATTTACGGCCTTTTGCTTTTGGCCGCCTTACGGGCTTTGCTCGCCCACGGATCTTTGATACTTCCTCAGCTCTGATACCACTCTGTTGGAAAGGCAGAGGATTCAATAACACAAATAACATGAATATTTCACACGACCAATGATCTGCTGCTCTTCTATTAATCACCAAAACTCTGAATCATAAAACTCTCTTACTCTCTTGAAAACAATGAACCCGTGAAGGGTATTTAATCTAATTAACATGCACACACTGTCACTCATAAATGAACTTGATATACTTGCTTAACTCACTGTCTAACTCACTCACCGAATCTAACTGTAACTCAACTCAACTAACTCCACTTAACTATTTGTCTAACTTCTGCATGAGGAAGTAATTATATATTTTAACAATAATTGAACTACTTACAACAGAGGAAAAAGAAAAGATTACCAAGATACTGACTACAAGAGCTGAAGCTACCAGGAAAGTCACTTTTCCCTAATAACAGGACATATTTTATAAGGACCCGATCTAAGTTTCTATATATTGTGAATTATATGGAAATTTCAGTGTATTGCACATGAACACAATGATAAAGATTCTTAGTTACATGAAAATTTCAGTGTAGATGAAAAGGTCCTTAATTACTTGAAATCTCCACAGTACATGAATTGGATGAAATCTTTTTCACATTGGCATAAAGACAGAGGATTAATAATATGAAACTAAACCTTTTGCACGAAAACCTAAATATAATTAAAGAATTTCCGGCTCCCGTTGTGGATGATATTCAAAGGTAGTCATTTCTAATAAAACATGTAATCTGATTATTAAGATGGTAAAAGAATGCTTCGGCTGCATATCGTAGATTTTTCTTTAAGAACGTTGATGAAGTCAGGAGAAATAGAAATAGCTGAGTACTGTCCTCGCCATTATGCGACAAAAAAGGGATATGAGAGAGGCAGTTAAAGCGAACATCAACTTATTGACACGTCCAGATGTCCACAAATCAAGAACGTCTATTGTCAATAAAACAACCCCCCTTAAACCGATCATCAGGGTCATAATTGAACCGATCACCAACACACTGTCTCTTTCAATGGAATGTAGGGAAATGTTCCATCGTGAAGGCACTCTGCTTCTATCCACTGCTGCTTAGTCCTCTGTTTTAAAATGTACCTTGAACTCAAGCACTACTGCTTGCACAACCTCGTCGAAGTTTCAAAACTGCGTGACCTGCGCAACGATGAAATTCTATTTTAGATTGAAAAGTTTAAGATATAACGGAAAAGGTTTAATGCATGCAATGAGAGGATTCTGGATGAATAGATTTTACCAAGATTTTATTTGTTAAACCTAATCTCTGCATCATCGATTTTATCTCTCCATCACCGAGTTTAAGAGATATTTTATCTTTAATCAACCAACGCTCCCCACCATCCACTTTAAAAGATGTTTTATCTTTAATCAACCAACGGTTATATTCTATTATAGCTTTTTAAACTAAATTTGAACCGGATTGGCTTCGTAGTTGGGACGTCCAGGTATTCCTTTGACATAAATTTTGTAAATTGCATTAGGAAATAAATATGTATTTCGAGTTGTTATTTTCAAATTTTAAAAGTTATTTTTTACATTGATGTCTATTTAAGTTTTGACGCGATACTGTAACTGTTTTCTATTTTATTTTATTTTTTTAATATTTTTTTGGTATATTTTTCTTTTTTTTGCTAATTTGCTTCAAATTCACCAAAACAGTTTTGCAAGGTTAAATTTAAATTATAATTATATAGTTTGCAAAAATCTAATATATAAAAAAATGTATTGCAAAATTCAAATGAAAAGAAAAAAATATTAATAATTAAACTATGGTTTTAAATCCTAAATAAATCCCAAATAGCCACTAAATATTATATTTAAATTGAATTACCATATAAAAAAAATTAGGCTCAATTAAAAAAATAAACCAAAAACAACCCATATACATTTATGAAAACACAATTTATTGATCTTAAAAACACAAACTACCCATTTCACTTTAAACCATATATAGTATATAATGTCTTTTGGATGTATACTTCTTTTATGTTTGTAATATCTTTTTGCGCTGTAATTTTGAAAATTTATTTATAGAGTAAAAACGCAAACTACCCATTTCACTTTAAACCATATATAGTATATAATGTCTTTTGAATTTATAATTCTTTTATGTTTGTAATATCTTTTTGGGCTGTAATTTTGAAAATTTATTTATATAGTATAATTTAAAATTTAGTACATTTTAAAGTTTAAATATAAAATAATAATTTTACAATAATAATTTGTAAAATTAATATATTTTAAAATAATAATAATTTATATTATTATAATAAATTTTTTAATGAAATTTAATATATTGAACATACATTTTAAAAATTAATTATATAATTAAATATTTAAAACAATAACATTATATCAATTTTAAAAAATTATAATTTTTAAATAAATGGATGATACTATATTAACGGATACAAGTGCGGTATAGTCCATAGCGAAGAACTCGTAAATTAGTGAGTATTGGTAGTTCAGTTAGAACGTGTCAGCAAGGTAGTAATTATTACCAATTCCGCTAAAGCATGACAACAAGTGTCGAGATGAGAGCGGACGATCATATATGTTGGTAAGCAAGTTGTTCTTATGAAATATAAAAAAATAATATATATAATTAATTAAAATTAATAATTTATAATATAAGCATTATATATAAGGTAGATTAATTAATAAATGAAATAGTTTTTTTTTTCTAATTATTATATTTGTTTAGGGAGATTATGATTTCTTCTTGTTAAAAACACATTTATGAATGTATAATAGATTAAGAGATTTGAGAGGCACTCAAACATTCTACCTAATTCTAATAACCCTTACTAATGATAACATTTTTTTTTATTTAAGATTGAAGTTTGTCTGAAAACATTTATGAAATAAATATTGTATTAATAAAAATATGAATTCAAAGTATTGAGAAATGGGACACCGAAAGATGAGAGTCTTGCTTAAAATAATTCTTCCATGATAGAGTTTTTAGATGAAATTCTAGATAAACTTACTGTATGAGAGAGAAAGATCCATTATATTTCTTAGTTAGAAAAATATGTTAAGTTTGGATATGAAGACAATTTTTAGCAAACGACAAACTGGCCGCCCGAACGTGCAAAAGGGACCCGGGTGGTCACAACTTAGCAAAACTAATACGGGCGCCCTCGAACGAAACGGCCCGACCATAACGTGCCGAGTTGGGCGCTAATCTCACACGGCACGACACGACATGCCCGAACGAATGTCGATGCCACAAGGGAGAAAACAACAAATGAGCCTCCCGAACATGCACAAGACACCTGGACGATCACAACTTAGCAAAACTGATACGGGCGCCCTCGAACAAAACGGCCCAACCCGACCCAAATGCGCATGTTCGGGCGACCTCACATGATGCGACGTGGCACGCCCGACCGAACGATGCCATAAGGGAGAAAATGGCAAACGGGCCACCCAAACATGCACAAGGCACCCGGGTGGTCAGAACATTAGCAAAAATGATACGGGCGCCCTAAAAAAAAATGGCCCGACACGAACGCACCCGGTCGGGCAACCTCACAGTACGATGCAACACGGCGTGCCCAGCCAAACGATTCCACAAGGGAGCAAACAGAAAACGAGCCACCTGAACACGCACAAGGCACTCAGACAGTCACAACTTAGCAAAACTGATACGGGCGCCCATGAATGAAACGACCCGACCTGAACGCGCACGGTCGAGCGACCTCACACGGTGCGCCTGACCAAACAATGCCACAAGGGAGAAAATGAAAAATGGGCTGCTCGAGTGTGCAGAAGGCACCCGAGCGGTCACAACTTATCAAAATTGATATGGGTGCCATTGAAATAAATGGCCTGACCTGACCCGAACGCGCCCGGTCGGGCAACGTCACACGTCGTGATATAGCTCACCCGATCGAATAATTCCACAATAGAGCTAATAGAAAACGGGCCACCCGAACATGCACAAGGGACCCGGGTGGTCACAACTTAGCAAAACTGATACGGGCGCCCTTAAACGAAACGACCCGACCAGAACGTGCCCGGTCGGGCCACCTCACATGGCGCGACACGACGCGCCCGACCCAATGATGCCACAAGGGAGCAAATGGAAAATGGGTCACCCGAATGTGCACAAGGCACCTAGGTGGTCACAACTTAGCAAATCTGATACAGGTGTCCTCGAACGAAATGGCCCAACCCGAACATGGGCAGTCGGGCGACCTTACACTGCGCGACACGGTGTGCCCGACCGAACGATGCCACAAGGGAGAAAATGGAAAACGGGTCGCCCTAATGTGCACAAGGCACCCGGGCGGTCACAACTTAGCAAAACTAATACGGGCGCCCTCGAAAGAAATAACCCAGCTCGAACACGTCCGGTCAGGCGACCTCACACAGCACGACACGACGAACGATGCCGCAGGGGAGAAAACTAAAAACGAGACACCCAAACGTGTAGTACAAGGGACCTAGACAGTCACAACTTTGCAAAACTTAAATGGTTACCCTCGAACGAAACGGCTTGACCCGGACATGCCCGATCAATTGACCTCACACAGCGCGAGATGGCGCGCCTGACTGGACAATGCCACAAGGGACAAAATGGAAAACGGGCAGCCTGAATGTGCACAAGGCACATGGGCGGTCATAAATTAGCAAAACTGATACGGGCGCCCTCAAACAAAATGCCTCAACTTGAACACACCTAGTCAGGCGACTTCACACGGCGCGAAATGGCCCACCCGACCAAACGATGACACAAGGGAGCAAACGGAAAACGGGCCGCCCGAACGTGCCCAAGGCACCCGGGCGGTCACAACTTGGCAAAAATGATATGGGCACCCTCGAATGAAACAGCCCGACCTGAACACACCCGGTCGAGCGACCTCACATGGCGCGTCACGACGCACCCGATTGAATGATGCCACAGGAGAGAAAACGGCAAATGGGTGACTTGAACGTGCACAAATCACCTGGGCGGTCATAACTTAGAAAAACTGATACGGGCGCCCTCAAACGAATTGGCCCAACCTGAACGAGCCCGGTCGAGTGACCTCAGATGGCATGACACGGTGCGCCCGACCAAACAATGCCACAAGGGAGCAAATGGCAAACGAGCCTCCCAAATGTGCACAAGGCACCCGAGCGATCACAAATTAGCAAAACTGATACGGGCACCCTCGAACGAAATGACCTGACCTGAACGGGCCCGGTTGGGCGACCTCACATGGCGCGAGATGACACGCCCGATCGAACGATGCCAGAAGCGAGAAAACATCAAACGGGTCACTCGAACGTGCATAAGGCACCCAGGTGATCACAACCTAGAAAAACTTATACGGGCGCCCTAGAAGTAAACGACGTGACCCGAACGCGCCTGGTCGGGCGACATCAGACGGTGCGACACGACGCGCCCAACCAAGCGATGCCACAAAGGAGAAAATGGAAAATAGGCTGCCCGAATGTGCACAAGGCACCCGAGTGGTCACAACTTAGCAAAACTGATACAGGAAACCTCGAACGAAATGGCCCGACGCAACCCGAATGAAAAGAAATATTATGCTTAACATGGTGGCTAATAAATGATTAATGGTTTGTACAAATGAGTGTGAGGTGCAGGAAGGTCCATTGTACGATGATACATTGTAGGTACATCCATGCCACCAACATATGAAGATATGAAGATTAGTGAGTAAATGCTATCATAATTATTGTAATTTCTTTAAGCTAGATATTTGTTTATTTCTTTGTAAGATTTATAACAATGGTTAAGGGATGGTCTCCATTATAAGCCATTGAGTGAGGGGTGAACACCCTCACGAGCGTTTAATAATAAAATTAAACATTTGCTGGTTTTCACCCTACAGGGCTTCTAGGGTATATTGGTGTTCAATGGTGTGATTGATTGTTGTTTCAGATTGATGATGTTGAATTATTTTCTTGTTTTTGTGTTCATAATGTCAAGTATGTGATGGCTATAGTTATAATGAAATGATTGCAAGCTTACATCATACAATTTTATGTTAATGTACTACAATAGTGTTGTTAATCGTTAAGCAACTTACTATTCTTCTACTAAGGTTACACTATGAATTGGTGAACATTTTATCTAATTATTAGTGAGAAATATTTAATAGTGATTTAGATAGTTATCAGTGTTTGTTACAACTAGCCACTTATAAATTTATATAGACACACAAAGAATACTTATTCTCACAAAATTAGTGCCTAGGAAAATTGATGAATCCCATAAATAATAAAATAATAAGATGACACTATAAATATAATGGAATGATAAAATGAACAAATACAATTTTATAAAGATGTATATATGTTCTAAACATAGGAAACTCTCTAGTACCATATCGATTGTCAACCAAAACAATGATAACCTTTGTTTAAGAATACATTATCTATCTTATAAATTAAAATAAGGATAAGAAATATTAATAATCAATATATGATAAATGTTAAAATATTTAACTTATTATAAAGAATTATAAAAATTAATTAAATTATAATGCTTTTAAAATCATTATTATCAATTATTAAAAAATTAATATATATGTTAAATATATATAAATTTTAAAATATATATATATTAATACATTTATTCTCACTTTTGTTTGACCGTTACCTTGCAAAGCAATTGATATGTTTGACCCATAGTTAGGAAGTTCGGCTGTAACTTGCAAAGAAATTGTTATGCTTGACCCATACTTAGCAAGTTCGGCTGTAACGTGAAAATAAATTGTTATGCTTGAGCCATACTTAGCAAGTTCGGCTGTATTGGTCCAAAAAAATATCGAAAATACGTTAAAATGAGGTAATTCGAATTCGATACTGAATTTTATGTTAAAATAAAATTTAATAAAAACAAATTCTATATTTAAAATGCTGTATGAAATTCCGGATGCGGATGTATAGCAGGCTCGATGGGACAACCGCCCCTGGCCAACTCCCAAGGTTCTTGGCATGTGGTGGCCACATGGCCCTCCACGGCGCCATTAAATTGGTCTTCAATTCGCCTGCGAGGAAATCATTTACTCCACAGCGCCGGCTCTTCATCCTCCTTGGTAAGCCCGGTCGTTTCATTATGAACGCAGATTTGGTTTTTGCAGAGCTCTCCGAATCCATGAGCAGATGCTTGGAACCCCTTGGCGGTGCTTGCCCTGTGGATTGTGCAGAGCCCAGTGCTCGCACACACACTGGTCGTCGCTACTCGCTTTATAGCTTCCTTGAAACTCTTCCTGGTTCTCATTTCTCTCATAGCGCCCTCTGTCAAGTGAAAATCGTTTCTCAGTTTCCTTCTAGCTCGCTCTGTGCTCCATCTCCTTTCCAAGCCTTTCCCCATTGCCTGAGACCGGTTCATGAAGTCGAGTCGTCCATGCCAAGACTCAGACAGTGAATGGCTTGCCGCCGAGGAGGCACTCGAGGCAGATCTGTAAGTAAACGGCCCTCATCCAGTCGGAAATCCTTTGACTGTCCCTCTGACCCTGCCCATGCTCATCTGCCTACCTCTCCGCCTCATGAAGCGCCTCAAAACTATGCCTCTTCTACCCCTCAGCCCTCTGGTAGCCATTTTATTCGTCAAACCATGCAGAGAGCGGAGCTACATTTTGACAGTGCTTTTAATCGTCCCACCATTACGGCCTTTATCACCATTACCCCGCGAGAAGAAGCTACTCTTCGTTCTCCTCCTTGGCATGAATCCTCTCCTGCTTCTCTTGATCCCTCTCCCGCTCCCAATGACCCCCGCCCTAGCCCTGCTGTAACGCCCCATGCTAATATAGGCGAACCCCCTGTCATTCCAGCGCCCTCCTTAGGCCTATTCTCTATGCAGGTGGATGCGAATGAAGTTCAAAACGCAAGAGCTCAGCATGCAGATGCTGATGCTGAAGATCCCGGGGACGACTACGGATGCCCCATTGATGAGGAGCACGCCTCTCCCATCAACACCAATTAACTCTGCTATGACATGGCTCAGTATGGTCTCTGAACTAGATTAATTTGCTACAGATACTGGTTTTTTGTTATCCACAGCAGCATACTGGTTTTTTTTGTCGATAGTGTTATCTTTCTGTTGTTTTCTCATGACAAATGTTATAAACACCACACCGGTTTCCCTATACAACGGCGGTGCTACTGTTTTTATAGAACTAGTTTCCCTATATGGGCAGTTCAGTATCAGGATAAAGCTTGGCCTTCAAGCCCAGTTTCAGGCTATCATAGCTGAACTGAGGTAGTTTTGTACTATAATGTTTACATAATAGAATTAGCACAATTTAGAAAAAAAAAATTGCTGTATGAAATAGAAATCAAAATTGCAATGCAATTGAAAAGGATTTATTTTTTAATATAAAATTTAATATTTAAAAAATAAAATAGAAAAATTAGAAATCAAAATTGCAATGGATTTGAAAAGATTTATTTTTAATACAAAATTTAATATTTAAAAATAAAAAATAAAAATATAAAAATTTATATAAAAAAATTATAGTAAATAATTAATTATATATTTAAAAAATATATCTGTATCAAAAACAATAAATTTGATATTAAAATATAATAGAAAAAAATAAAATTATAATTCTTTAAAATAATAAATTTATAAATTTTATTCGTATATATTTATAAATTTATTTAAGAAATTTGAATTTGATAATTATGGTTTGACCATTTCCCTGCAAAACTATATCCACAATGAAATCAGATCATCAAAGCATCATTGATATGTCACACATGTGTGCTTGATATTTGCTGGAGATGATGAGAAATAAAACAAATATACGTGACATTCATATATCTGCGAGCAGCTTATAGCTGCCATGAACTCCAACCAGAAGGCTGGTATGCTTTGCTTGGTGGGAGAGGATAGTCCTTTAAAATTCCAAATAACCCTTACATTCTTTGAATTTAAATAACCCTGACATTCTCAGAATTCAAGTTTCAGCTATTCATCATTTTTTGATGTAAGTCTTTTGAATTAATCACAAAGTATCTTTAATCTTTGTGATTAATCCGGAAGACTTGTTTCAAAAACCCTGACATTATAGGAACACAACAACAGTTAATGATATTTCATAGAGTGTTTATAGGTACGATATTTCATACGATTTTAAACCACATTTTTACCTCATTATGGTACTAAGAGGGTTAGAATGAATATTATCCATCAGCTTTGGAACACGATTGCAAAGTATAATATACAAGCTTTTTTTATGAGGATGTTGATGGCCAACAACGTCTCTAATAAAATACGTAATCTGATTATTAAGGCTGAGATTGTAAAAGACAGCTTGGGCTGAATAACATAGATTGTTTCTTCAAGAACGTTGAGGAAGTCAGGAGAAATAGAAATTGCTGAGTACTGTCCTCGCCATTATGCAACATCAACTTATGTCCACAAATCAAGAACGGCTATTGCCAATAAAACAACGCCCATTAAACCGAGTATCAGGGTCATAATTGAACCGATCACAAACAGACGGTCTCTTTCACTGGAATGCATGTTAATTTTCCATCGTGAAGGCATTCTGTCGACTCCTGCTTAGTCCTCTGTTTAAAATGTACCTTAAACTGAAGCGCTACTTCTTGCACAGCCTCCTCGGATTTTCAAAAGTGCATGACCCCCATTCCAAATCGGCTATAAATCACGGTATCGGTGTTCAAGCAATGAGCGCGGATTGTGGATGAATAGCTTTTACCAAGTTTTTATTTCTCTAAACATAATCTCTAAAGATTTTCTTTCTTTCTTAGCTTTTACCAAGACTTTATTTCTTAAACATAATCTCTAAACCATCCAGTTTAAAAGATGTTTTATCTTAAATCGTCCAACGGTTATATTTTATTGTGGATTTTTTAAACTAAATTTGACCCTTTTACCAAGATTTTCTTTCTTAAACATAATCTCCACACCATGCAGTTTAAAAGATGTTTTATCTTTAATCGTCCAACGGTTATATTTTATTATACATTTTAAAAACTAAATCCGGACAGGGTTTGTTGTTGTGACGTCAAGTACTTCTTTAACATATAAATTTTGTAAATAAATACGTATTGCATCTTAAAATGAGTTATTTTTAAATTTTAAAACTCATCTTTTTACATTGATGTCTATCTAAGTTTTGACGTTGTAGTGTTACTGTTTCCTATTTTTTTTTTTATTATTATTATTTTTCTTGGTATTCTTTTCCAGTAAATTTTGCTAATTTGCTTAAAATTCATCAATTTTTTTTTGCAACTTTAAGTTTTAATTATATAATTTGCAAACTCTAATATATAAAAAGTAATGTATTATAAAAAAAATGTATTGCAAAGTTCAAATGAAAAGGACAAAAATATTAATAACTAAACTACTCTAGTTTTAAATCCTAAATAGTCACTAAGTATTTTATTTGAATTGAATTGTCATGTAAAATAATTTAGGATTAATTAAAAGAAAAAACAAAAAGAAATTATATACATTCATACATATTTATACATTTATAAAAAAACACAATTTATCTTTTTAATATTGGTCTTAAAACACAAACTATTCATTTCACTTGAAACCATTATAAGTTGCATTGGTCAATGCTAACTAATAGTAGCCAATAGGAAAATTTGTTGCTAAAGTCATGTCTTCTAAGGGACCTCTCAACTCAATTCCTACCACTCAAGTTAAAAATTGTGTTATGTGAAAAGTTGCATAAAAATTTGTAATCTACATTGGCTAATGTTAGCTAAATATATAGTGGTTAATAGGAAAATGAAATCTTATAATATTTCTTTGGGAGGAACTAATAAATTGAGATGTGGTTACTAAACACTAGTAAGCCTCGACATCACAAATATCTAAATATAATGCATGAATATTGTAACAATATCCATAAATTATGGCATAAAGTATGTGACTTAGTTGTCCACATGACCTTGAAGTTATGGTCCAATAAAATGTTTGCAAATTATTTTTTTAATAATATTGAAAAATATATTTATATTTAAAAGTTACATTATAGGTTGCAATTGTAAATATTCAATTAATAGTGTTCGATAAGAAAATCCATTGCTAGAATCTTTCTTTGGCAAGAATCCCTTGCAATAAAAATTTAACAAATTATAAAGAAATGAAAAAATTTAGAAAAACAAATCCTTGAAGATATCATTGTGTTGGATCACCTTGAAAGAACAATTTCCATTACTTCCACACATCCCATAACTAGTTCCATTGTTACAACAATCACCAAACACTTAATCCTAGGTTTAAATGCCATATTATCATTTTCTCTTTTAATTTCAAAGTAGTGCCATTGTTACAACAATCACCAAACACTTAATCCTAGGTTTAAACTTCATACTATCATTTTCTCTTTTAATTTCAAAGTCCACAATGAATCAAAAGTTGCATTTAACCACAATTCATTATTAACTAGCATAGTCATATAAATCAAATGGCCTGTAAATCTTGACACACATCAAAGCATCAATTTCATAATACATTTTTAAAAATTCATAAAAATCAAGTATATCAAAACTTTATTTTAAATTATTGTTTATATTAAAATTAATATATGCCCTAAACATACCTGAATTTTGGACACTAAATGAATGTCATATATATATATATATATATAAAATCTTGGTAGTACCTTTCATTTTTCTTTGTTATTTTTTTCAACTCCATCTTTCATCAACATGTCGAGATGCATCACTCCTATTGGGGAGGGGAATTGAACCTGTGATGAGTGCTATAAGAGCCACCCTGATCACCATTTAACCAAGCCCCCAAGGACATATATATTCCCTTATCATCGTTTAACCAAGCCTCCAAAGACTTATATATATGTTCTTTAAAAAAATTTGTTATACTCTTTTGTTTTATTGAGTTTTTTTCACATTTAATTTCCTTTTACATGTATAATATTATTGTATATACCTATTTTTTTTTGTTAAAAAAATTAATTGAGGTGACACATTCAGTGTTATTTTTTTATTTTTCAATTAAGAAAACGTAGAAGAAGATTATTGATTATGGAGGTTCACTCTAACTTTATCATGCATATTCTTAACCTATAAATAGTCTTTGTTACAATACCGTAGGCCAATAAAATATAACATATGTCCAAAAAACCATAATTCATGTTTTTTTTTTGTGAGTCAAATATCAGTAGTTATATTATGAAGAAATATTTAGATACAAAATACATGTCAACAGGCTTAGAAAAGGACTCAAGCCTAAATTTAAGAAGCATGTAATGTGGAGGAAGACCATGGCAACAGATGTCATTGGTTATTATTGGGTGGCTTATATGCCATGACTTTCATAACACAAAATAGTAAAAACTACAATTCATAAAAATCCTCATTATGTGGGTGGATTTGGGTGAAATACTGGACGAGTAGTGAAGAGAGAAGTGCATTCATGCATGTTAAAATCAATTTGTTCCACCCTCGCTTCCAGGGAAACGAAGGTGGTCATTTGTTTGTGTGTGCTGCTAGCGTAGACCTTCGACTGAGTCTAGGATCTCAATTTTCATTTGCTGAAGATCATTAATGTAAGCTACCAATTCATTTTGATCAACATACCTCTACTCCCTTAGAGTTTCGATATTGAGCTGAATATTTGTTAATTGAGCAACAATAGATTCCAAGGAGGTAGGGGCCTCCACGTGACTCGGGGAGCAGGCTGGTAATAAATTCGCAACCTCGCCCAAGAGACGATTGTCAGTATATTCCCTGTGGCATCTTAGCTCCCCGTTGTGTGGTCGCCCTACAATTCGACGAGAAAATCATCTACTGCGTGTGTGTCCTCTCTATCGGGGTATTATTGAACCATTGTGACTACGATCCACCACTGATGGGATGGCTTTCCACCTTTCGAGAGAGAAGAAGCAGAATAACCTATAATAAAATTGCAGAAGGATTACACAAAAAACTCTA
Source organism: Pinus albicaulis (assembly GCA_034641835.2). NCBI lineage: Eukaryota > Viridiplantae > Streptophyta > Pinopsida > Pinales > Pinaceae > Pinus > Pinus albicaulis. Next base: position 255,628 of record JAXQQM020087867.1, read on the forward strand.
CCAAGACCGCTACCAGCCTTTTCCTAAGGTTACTCAGGCATCGTGCTGAATACGAGGAAAAATACCGTGAGGGAAACACCAAAAATATGAGCGTAGAGCATCGTACCGAGAGTGCAGGAATCCGGTGGAGCAAGTATTGAAATGAGCACGCAAGATTTCCAACCACCCCATGCGGTATGTTTGACAGAGTATTTCTTAACGCTATATCCCCATGGCCGAATCAAAATGGGGTATAAGTGCCACACTCTATCAAATTCACCCAGATGAATGTCAGATAGCTTGGAGGTTCACACTATTGACGGGTCGAGTGAAAGTCAATCTTCTTCTAGCAGTCAAATCAATATCAATCTAATTAGCTGTTGGTTGGGAAAGATCTCACCTGCTATGGTGCTTATAAGGTAAGGGTTTATAGCTATCCCTCTTAAGCGCTTCATGAAGGGAGGGCTACCATGTCTAGTTCTATAGCAAGTAGCGGGTAGAGTTTCTAGGGTAAGGAACACTTAACCACTAGAAAAGAGCATGGAAGAAAGTATGACTCATCACAGGTACTCAAAAGAACTTTGTGTTACTTCAAATTGGCATTTCATGAAAGGTCCTTCCCACGGACCCCATGGAAAATCCTATAGTGGATGGTCTCCTTCCTCCGAGATGGAGGAACGTGAATACCATACCCATATGCGCCTATATAGAGCTACAACCAGGTATCATTACAACCAAACAAACTGTGCAACAGACACTCTATTCTCATCTCCAAAAATTGTTGAATGGCCTTCCAGGGTCGCTCTACCTACATATTAACTCGCGCATAGTGGGATGGTTGGTACGATGTACTATATATAATCATCAATTCTTGTGTGGTGCACGTGGATTCCTATCAAGCTCCGCGTACCACTGCACTGCCATTTTTAGCCGGCATGCATCACCCCATTGGGGACATAATTCATGTTCATATGATAGATGTTCACATATATATATTTTTTAACTATCCAATTTAATTAAAATGATAGAAAACCCATAACCACTCTTTGAATAAATATCAACCTTTAATTTTTGGCTACTAAAAATATTCTAAACTATTCTATGGAAGTTAAATCCCTAACATTAAAAAAGTTTAATTATATTTCAATATAGACCAAAAAAAATAAAAAAATACAAAGTGCATAAAATAAACTCTTTAATAAAATACATATAATGAAATCAACAATGAAACATTAAATCTAATTATTATTCAATTATTTATTTTGTATTCTTAATGTTCAATATCATATTTTTTCTATATAAATGATCCAAAAAAACACCATTCCAAAGACAAATCACATCTACATTTAATTCATTTAGGTGTTTCGATTGCACGTGAAGAGATTTTATACAAATATGAAAACTTCTTTTCACCAATCAAGTTTCTTTGGAACCGTCAAATTTGATCAATTTTTTTCAAAACGTCAATTTTGATAGGCATTTGAGTTTTCAATTTTTTTTATTTTTTTTCTAAGACAAATTGCAATAAAAAAAAGCCCTGAAACCCTTAATTTAATTAACATTTTTCACACCAAACATGAATTCAACAAAAACACTCAATGAATCTCTCAACACATGTAACGGCCCACACAGAGTTAAGGTGCAGAAGCAGTCACAGGTAAGGTGCCTCAATGAATGCTCGCCGCCCTTGGCGTTCTTTGATCTATATTCATCACCCATTACGTTAATAGAATCGAAACCTATATGAACACATTAAGGCACTACATCATGAATCAATCCATTCAGAATTCATCCATACTAAGCATATTTTTGCAAATTGGTTGAAGTTATTCACTTATATTGTACAAGGAAGGAAATTAATCACAATAGCAAGGAAAAAAAAAATAGAAGAAAAAACAGTCAAGGTAGAAGATCAAATTGATAACACCTTATCAGTTGGGTCCCTTTAGCTGGCCTCACAGTTACCAATCATCAATCTTTTGTTCTCCCTTTTCTCATTTCCTACTGTACTCTGCTTTGACAACATAGTTTGATTTTTCTCATATTGGAAAGGGGTTTTGTAGAGTGTTTTTGGCACCATTAACCGTACATATATCCTATAATTTTATGCCCCAACTGCACGCAATCCTATACTATTCCTAGAGAACTAGCCCCGATGGTCTTCTCATTTTAGAAGCTATTGGTGTCTCCCACTCTACGCTAGGGTAGGCTAACATTTTATGTGTCGCTATATCTATACTAAGCCAAGTGCTTGCTATGAAACCTTTATTTTTGGAGTAATCACCACACCTCTATGGAATCCATAATTTCCACCCTGGGGATCCTAGTTACTGGTTTGGAAGTTTACCAACACTTGCGAGTTTTAGTGTAATGGCAAACCTCTACATGGTATCAAGCCTAAACCTAGGTTGGATTCCCCCGAGCTGCGTTTGAGGGGTGTATGGATTCCTTGAGCTGTGTTTGAGGGAGGGTGTTGGAGTAATCACCACACCTCTATGGAATCCATAATTTCCATCCTAGGGATCCTAGTTACCGGTTTGGAAGTTTACCAATACTTGCGAGTTTTAGTGTAACGACAAAACTCTACACTTATTTATATTGGAAGGTGAAATTATGATGACCATGATGTTGCGTATAACTGACAGGTACCGAAATACGCATAGAATTTGGACAGAGGAGGAGGTGGAGGCCTGGAAACCCATTGTATACGATTTCCACAATAAAGGACGTGTTTTCGTCTCTCAGATTTGGCACATTGGAAGAGCTTCCCATGTGGGTAAGTATATCTATGGTTTTCATTACATTTCTATCTGTTAATTCCTTTCATATACCTCCTTGTCGAATCTCTCTAAAGTGTATTGGATTTGTTCATTTTCTTCTCGACCATAATTCCCACAATCATGTCACACATTTTTTGCTTCACTTGGTCATGATTCCTCATCATGAAAAATAGATCGTGAAAACTCTCAGTCTATTGCCTTAGTAAATTTGTATTAGGTTAGCTTTTTGATGTATGTAGAGTATGTCTTTTTTAAGATCATTTTGTCAGTTTCCTTAAATAGAGATGGTTGAGTGGCTCTATAAAATATGGATTATCAACCCAATGGCCAGGATACCTTTTCATCACCAGACCAGAAAATATAGGGACAGATGGTGTTACCTAATGGAAAAGATATTTCCCATCATTCCACTCCTCGAGCCCACCCAATGGCCAGGCTACCGTTTCATCAACAGATCATAAAATATCGGGATATACGGTGTTACCCAATGGCAAAGATCTCACCGATTATTCCACTTCTCAATCTCTAAAAACTTAGGAGATTCCAGAGATTATTAATGACATTTGTCTTGCTGAAAGAAATTCTATCAAATTAGATGAATCTTCTTACATAAGTCATAAATTTAGCATTTAGGTATTTTCACACTTATTGCATAGGATAGAACTATTTTTACCCTAGGATTAAGATATTAATAAAACGATTAAGATATTAATAAAACAACCGGGCTTTTCTTTTTCTTATAAGAGGGCCCCACTCCTTTCTTAACCTTTTATATGCATATAGTTCATTAATGATGCTGAATATAACCAAATAGAGTCGATTGTCATTACATCATTATATAGCTATATTCAAATAAATATACACCATTATATAGTTCTCTGTCAAATAAATAGGGAAGTGTTACCTTCTTCCAATCATAGTTTTGATGGATTTTGTGTAGGTTTTGATGGTGCGGAAATTCATGGTGGTCATGGATATCTTTTTGATCAGTTTATGAAAGAAAACATAAATAACAGGATCGATCGGTATGGTGTGACATTACAGAACCGATTCAGGTTTCCTCTGGAGGTTATTGAATCAGTGGTGGACGAAATTGGAGCAGAACGAGTGGGAATACACCTCTATCCATTTGCCGATTTTTTTTTTAATGCTAGTGACGCAGATCCTGAGGCGTTGGGGCTTTACATGTCCGAGAGCTTAAATAAATACAACATCTTGTATGCCCATTATGTGTAGCCCAAACTGGAAGTTACCTTTTAATTTGTTGCAACAAACAAGCGTTTGTTTCCAATGAGGAAGACATTCAAGGTATCATTTTTCGTTGTAGGAGGTTACGAGCTACATAGATGTGATTAAACAGTATAGCAGTTAACAACATTTTTAATTCTTCCAAAATCAAATAAAGTATATCAGTGTCGTCTTAAAAAAATAGAAATTTTCAAAATATACAAGTTAAATAAAAAATTTAGCAATAATGTGGACATAAAAAGAATCTCTGGTAGAGTTAAAAATGGAAATGTGAAAAATACAAAATTATATAAAAAAAATTTCAAAAAATCTGGACATGAAAAGTATCTCTAGTAGAGCCATAAATAATCCTACACACAATATCCTACAATCTAAAGGAAAAATGGGGTCCCAAACCATTTCCGAAGGAAATCATGGCAATAAAGTGAAGAGATTCTTGAGTAGGGAAAAACTAGAGCATCATGGATGAAGAGAACAGAATGAGGGAAAGGTGGGTATATGTTTATGAGTTGCATAAATCAAAATTATTAAGTTTACAGTTAAAAACTATGAAATTTAGTGGTGGAAAAACTTTCAATCCCTTAACATTGGAATCTCTTAACATTGGATCTGCATATAATTATAGAGTGACAACTGGGAACTTAAGGTTTAATGAAAACATATTATATATTTAAAATGTTGTAGAAAATATAAATTGGAATTGCAAAAAATTTGGAATTGATTTTTTTTAATATAAAATTTAATTTAAAAAAATAGAAATTTCTATTTTAAAAAAATATAATAAATAATAAATTGCATATTAAAATAATTTACCCAGTGAAAAGCACTAAATTCTATATGAAAGTATGATGGAAAACATTAAGTTTGTAATTGTTCAAAATAGTAAGTTTCTATAATAAAGAATAATAGAATAATAAAATCTATTATTAAATATTTGTATTTATTTCAAATTTTTAATTGAATTCCAATTTCAATTTCAATTTGATAATTATGGGTTGATAATTTCCTTGCAAAATTACATTCAAAATGAAATCAGATCATCAAACCGTCAGTGATATTTCAGCTTTGTGCTTGGTATTTACTGGAGATAATGAGAAATAAAACAAATATCGATGACATTCATATATCTCCCGGTAGCTTATAGCTGCCATGAACTCCAACCTGAAGGCTGCTTTGCTTTGTTTGGCTGTATAGGGTAGTCCTTAAAAATTCCAAACCCTTACATTCTTTGAATGCTAAATAAACCCTTAGATTCTCTGAATTCAAGTTTCTACGATTCATATTTTTTGGAATAAGTCTTTTCAATTAATCAATCTTTGTGATTAATCCAGAAGACCTATTTAAAAAACCCTTACATTATTGGACAGAAGCCTTGTTTAAAAAACCCTCACAATATTGGAATGCAACAACAGTTATATTTCATATAGTTAATACAGGCACGATATTTCATACCATTCTAAACATCAATTGATCCCATCATCGTACTAACAGGGTTTGAATGAATATTATCCATCAGCGGTGGAACAGGAGATATGTCTTCACCCACATAACACGGTTCGATATCGAATTATAATACGCAAATTTTTTTTATGAGGATGTTGGTGGCCAACAATAGTGTTTCTTGCAATAATTGAACTACTTACAACAGAGGAGAAAGCAAAGATTACCAAGATACTGACTACAAGAGCTGAAGCTACCAGGAAAGTCACTTTTCCCTAATAACAGGACATATTTTATAAGGACCCGATCTAAGTTTCAATATCTTGTGAATTATATGGAAATTTCAGTGTATTGCACATGAACACAATGATAAAGATTCTTAGTTACATGAAAATTTCAGTGTAGATAAAAAGGTCCTTAATTACTTGAAATCTCCACAGTACATGAATTGGATGAAATCTTTTTCACATTGGCATAAAGACAGAGGATTAATAATATGAAACTAAACCTTTTGCACGAAAACCTAAATATAATTAAAGAATTTCTGGCTCCCGTCGTGGATGATATTCAAAGCTAGTCGTTTCTAATAAAACATGTAATCTGATTATTAAGATTGTAAAAGAATGCTTCGACTGCATATCGTAGATTTTTCTTTAAGAGCGTTGATGAAGTCAGGAGAAATAGAAATAGCTGAGTACTGTCCTCACCATTATGCGACAAAAAAGGAATATGAGAGAGGAAGTTAAAGCGAACATCAACTTATTGACACGTCCAGATGTCCACAAATCAAGAACGTCTATTGTCAATAAAACAACACCCCTTAAACCGATCATCAGGGTCATAATTGAACCGATCGCCACTTAAATTAAACAAACACAACTCAACTCAGAATTGTGAGACAAAGCTCACTCACGGATTGAATTCCACTGCACAATTACATTACATTTATAGCAGATTGCACTAACCTAATCTTCCTGAAGAAGAGGAAACAAACCTAAATACATGGAACCAATTTCTAAATAAACACTCTCGTTAAACAACTCAAAACTAAACCTATTTCTGCATTAATCTAGATTATTCTCACATCCTCCCTTAATGGAGAAATGGATTTTCTACAATCCCTAATTGACTTCTAAAAAATTCAAATTTGATTTTACCAAGAGGCTTAGTAAATATATCAGCCATATTATCCTTGGTTTTACAGAATACTAATTCAATTTCATTTGAATCAATTTTCTCACGTACAAAGTGGTATTGCAGCTCAACGTGTTTTGTTCTAGCATGGTAAATTGGATTATGTGCTAATTTGATAGCACTTTCATTATAACAATTGATGCATGTTGAACCACTTTGCGCCTCTTCAATATCTGCAAGAATTCTCCACAACCAAATAGCTTCACAGGTGGCATTGGTCAAAGCTTTGTACTCAGATTCTATTGATGATAAAGAAACAGTTGGCTATTTCTTACTACTCCAAGATACGACCCCTAATCCTATATGAAATGCATAGCCAGAGGTAGATCATCTGTCATCTGGATTTCCTGCCTAATCTGAATCAGAAAAACCTGTCAGTGCAACATTAAATTCATCAGTATACATAATACCTAAATTGACTGTTCCTTTTAAGTATCAAAGAACTTTCTTTGCAGCATTCCAGTGATTTCCTGAAGGCTTAGCCATGAATTGACTAAGGATACTGACTGAGTATGCAATGTCTGGTCTGGTAGTGGTGAGATAGTTTAGACTTCCCACCAACTAACGATATAATCTTCCATCTGCCTCTTTAGTTCCATCTTCTCTGTACAACTTTGGATTCTGTTCTAAGGGAGTTGACATAGCTTTGCAATCACTCATATTGAACTTTTTAATAATTTCCTTTGTATATTTGCTTTGAGTGATCAATGTTTTACCAGTCTCTCTCCATACCTCAATTCCTAAACAATAATGCAATTCACCCAAATCTTTCATTTCAAATTCTTGTGACAACTGAACTTTAATTTCTTCAATTAACTTGTAAGCACTGCCTGTGATAATGAGATCATCCACACACAAAGATATTAAAGCAACATTTCCTTCTTCATCTTTCTTAACATACAAGTTAGGATCATTTTTTCTTTTCACAAACCCATTATGAAGAAAGAAGGTATCAATATTTACATACCATGATCTCGGCATCTATTTCAAACCATATAAGTCTTTTATTAACCTGCAGACTAGATGCTCCTGTCCCTGTTTGAAAAACCCTTCAAGTTGAACCAAATAAACTTCTTCCTTTAAATCACCATTTAGAAAAGCAGATTTGACATCCAATTGATGTATATTCCAATTATTTTTTGTAGCTAAGGCAATCAGTAATCTAATTGTATTCAATTTAGCTACTGGTGCAAAAGTATCTTCATAATCAATTCCCCCCTGTTGAGCATATCCTTTTGCAACTAATCTTGCCTTAAATTTATCAATGCTACCATCTTCTTTAAATTTAGATTTATACAACCATTTGCTTCCAATTGGAACTTTTTTCTCAGGAAGTTCCACTAATTCCCATGTTTGATTTTTCATAAGAGAGGCATATTCATCATTCTAGCATTTCTCCATTGTTCATGTTGTTTAGCTTGTTCATAATCAATTGGTTCTACAACATTCATGATATTAGACATTAAGGCATAATCTCTATACCTTGCAGGAAGCTGGGTTTGTCGGGTTGACCTTCTTGGTGCTACAATACCTGTTGGAGTTCCATCCATGATTCTTCGGCTTTGAGGTGAATCTTACTTTTGTGATGACTCACTGCTGCTGGATGTGCTCATACTGCTCTCATCCTGATCTTGAACCTGTACCTGTACCTGTTCCTGTTCCTGTTTAACCAAAGTATCAAGTTTTATATGAGCATCATTAGATATATGCCATGCATCATTCTTTGTATCACATTTATCAGCCTGCTCATGAAACATCACATCTTGACTTGCAAACAGTTTATGTGTACTTGGATCAAACAATTTATATGCTTTTTGATCCGTACAATACCCAATAAAAACACACTTGATTGACTTTGCATTAAGATTTCTTCTGTTAGCCTTAGGAATATGTGCAAAGGCAGTACATCCAAAGACTCTTAAATGACTGACATCAAGTTTGTAACCATGAAGAACCTCAAAAGGAGTTTGAAAAACTAATTGCTTAGTGGGACATTGATTCTTCAAATAAACAACAGTATTAATGGCTTCTGCCCAGAAACCATTAGAAATAATGTTACCTTGAAGCATACAGCGAGCAAATTCCACCAGGGTTCTATTACATCACTCAGCAACACCATTTTGCTGAGGGGTATGAGGTACTGTGAACTGTTGTTGGATCCCATTAGATTTACAATAGCTGTTAAATGCACCTGATTTATATTCACCCCCTTAATCAGATCTGAGTATTTTAATGTACTTACCTATTTTTTTTTCAATCATAGTTCGGAACTCTTTAAAATACTCAAATATATCAATTTTCCTTCGAATGAAATAGACCCAAGTGTACCTAGATCTATCATCAATAAAAATAACAAAGTAGGAAGCACCACCACGAGACCTAGTTTGCATAGGTCCACATACATCAGTGTGAATTAATTCAAGTATATCATATTGTCGTTTCTCGGTATGAACAGGAAACTCTTCTCTATGTTTCTTACCAAGTGCACAAGCTTCACATGGTAAATGTTCACACTTCATAACAGGAAGACCTTCAACCATTGATTTTCTTTGCAACAACGATAAATCATTGTAATTCAGGTGCCCATACCTGTGATGCCATAATTCTGCTGTCTATGTCTCTTTGGATGTCAAAGCAACATGACGCTTCATCGTCACATCCAGTTTATATAATCCTCCAACCCTGGTACCTGTAGAAACAATCCTGTAGTGGTCCTGAACATCTTTCACAATACACCCCAATTTACCAAATTCCACTTTTAAATGATTATCAGTGATAGTGGAAACATATATCAAATTCTTTTTGAGAGCGGGTACATACATCACATTATGAATCTGTCGCATTTGTCCATTAGGTAAGTACACATTTATTATGCCATAGCCTTGGACTTTAAGTGACCTGTCATCTCCTAGGTAAATGTGTGTGCCATCATTTTTCTCATAATATTTATCATACCATTCTTTATTACAAGTCATATGTGCTGATGCACTAGAATCTATGAACCAAGCATTCTCATCATCAGTTTCAGCAGACAATGCAGCATCAGAAAGAAGCAACTTAAGATTTTTGAATCCATCAGTAACTGAGGTGTCTCTGTTTATGAAATTTCCATTATGCCTTCTATGTCTTTGATTTGATTCATTATTCTTTCTTCTATAGAAATATTTAGCTAGATGTCCAGGTTTTCCACAATAATCACATTCAATGTTCCTCTTAACATAAGAATCAGGAGGTGTCATAGCTTTTTGTTTTGCTTGAAAACGACCTTTGTTCCTGTCCCATGGTCTCCCTCAAAATGATCTTTTACCTCTTGCAGTCAAAGCCAAATCAGAACCATTTGACTCTAGTTCAAAAATTTTCATTCGCTCTTCTTCTTGAAGAAGAATTCCAGCCAATTCTTCAAATGTAGGAGGTGTTGGTCTAGCTGAGAGTGCTGAAATAAAGACTTTATAGTCTTGGACTAAACCCTTCAAAGCAACAGTTACCAAATCGGTACTAGACACTTTTTCACCAATATCACCAAGCTTATCACTCAAGTCTTTAATTCGGGAAACAAAGTTGCTAATGCTTTCATTGGCTTCCATTTTGATAGATAGCAGCTTTGTTTTTAAAAATAAAATACGGTTTGCATTAGTAGTTTCATGCAAACCTTTGAGAGTGTCCCATGTCACCTTGGAAGTTTCACAGTCCCGAATGTGAGGAATAATATTGTCCTTCACTGACATGCATAGGAGAACCTTTGCTTTAATTTCTCGCTTATCCCAATCTGGACTTGCAGCAGGAGGTGTAGGCTTGGGATCGTCACCTTTAACAATTGTCCAGAGATTGTATGCCTCCAGTACTGTGATCAGCTTAAATTTCCAATTTACATAATTTTCACCATCAAGTTTTGTAGATTCATTTAAATATGAATCAGCAAGAGGATTAGCCATTATGATCAACAACAATCTCTGAGAAAAAAAAAATATAAATGATAAATAACACAAGAATTTCTAACTTTCACTGGGAGAAAAGCGAAAGCTGTTGGGCTGTCTAATGGGCCTTGTCACAAAAAAAAAATGTAGCACATTGAACTTTCAATCGAGGTGGCAAATGCGCATACAATTACCCATGCAATATTAAAGTGCGAATTTTAAGTGTGATTAAAATGATAAGCTGTGATGGCGGTTAGGCAAATGAGTCAAATCCATGGAAGGCAATTAAGACAGTTCACCTCTGTCTTTGCTGGCAGTCAGCGCACGATGAAATGACAAAAAGGAAAACTCGACTTCACGTTGAAAACTCTGGTCACTTACTGTGCACACTTAAATTAGGTATTGCGCAATGTTATATGCATAGCTGCAAATCTCAAATGATTTGAAACTTCGCACTGGCACGAACAGCTAGCTTCGAGCAGCAACCGCCTCAAACTCCATGCGCTGGCAGAGATGGCGGGGGGGGGGCAACTTACAGCATTTGGACATCAATGTGATGCCGAAAGGTTGATACTGACACCGCGCACCTGTCAACAGGATGGGACGATGGCTCTTCACATTGAAAGCAATCTTTTAACATATATTGAGTCTACTCTAAACAGCTACAGCCGCTCCCAACAGCTACAGCCGAGGCAGCTTACAGATGTCATGTGCGTTGAACTGTTGTTAAAATGTTCCAAAACTGATACGGCTCTGCAACATCTGACTACAATAATCTGCGTGATCTGCGTGCAGGCAGTAGATTAGAGCGGGCTTTATCACGCTTGATAGAACTGCTTACGATGGGTTTCGAAAGCGGAGTGTGAGCCAGAGCTCACTCCAATAACCAAACACAGCTTATTTCAGAGATCGAAAGACAACTTAATAAATCTCTGATACCAACTTAAATTAAACAAACACAGCTCAACTCACAATTGTGAGACAAAGCTCACTCACGGATTGAATTCCACTGCACAATTACATTACGTTTATAGCAGATTGCACTCACCTAACCTTCCTGAAGAAGAGGAAACAAACCTAAATACATGGAACCAATTTCTAAATAAACACTCTCGTTCAACAACACAAAACTAAATCTATTTCTGCATTAATCTAGATTATTCTCACATCACCAACACACTGTCTCTTTCAATGGAATGTAGGGAACTGTTCCATCGTGAAGGCACTCTGCTTCTCTCCACTGCTGCTTATTCCTATGTTTTAAAATGTACCTTGAACTCAAGCGCTACTTCTTGCACAACCTCTTCGAAGTTTCAAAACTGCGTGACCTGCGCAACGATGAAATTCTGTTTTAGATTGAACAGTTTAAGATATAACGGAACAGGTTTAATGCATGCAATGAGAGGATTCTGGATGAATAGCTTTTACCAAGATTTTCTTTGTTAAACCTAATCTCTGCATCATCGAGTTTATCTCTCCATCACCGAGTTTAAAAGATATTTTATCTTTGAAATAAACAATACACCATCCCATTTCACACAAAGATGAGCATCTTTACTATCAACCAACGGTTATATTCTAACTTCATCAATTCAGGTACTAGATTGATTTAAACACATTGGACGTCCAGTATTCTTTGACATAAATTTTATGCCATTGCATTAAAATAAATAATAATTTAAAGTTATTATTTCAATTTTAAAGTTATTTTACATTGATGTCTATTTAAGTTTTGACGCGATACTGTAATTGTTTTCTATTTTATTTTATTTTTTAATGTTTTTTTGGTAAATTTTTCTCTCTTTTTGCTAATTTGCTTCAAATTCACCAAAACAGTTTTGCAAGGTTAAATTTAAATTATAATTATATAGTTTGCAAAAATCTAATATATAAAAAAATGTATTGCAAAATTCAAATCAAAAGAAAAAAATACTAATAATTAAACTATGGTTTTAAATCCTAAATAAATCCGAAATAGCCACTAAATATTATATTTAAATTGAATTACCATATAAAAAAAATTAGGCTCAATTAGAAAAATAAAACCGAAAACAACCCATATACATTTATGAAAACACAATTTATTGATCTTAAAAACACAAACTACCCATTTCACTTTAAACCATATATAGTATATAATGTCTTTTGGATGTATACTTCTTTTATAGTTGTAATATCTTTTTGCACTGTAATTTTGAAAATTTATTTATATAGTATAATTTAAAATTTAGTGCATTTTAAAGTTTAAATATAAAATAATAATTTTACAATAATAATTTGTAAAATTAATATATTTTAAAATAATAATAATTTATATTATTATAATAATTTTTTTAATTAAATTTAATATATTGAACCTACATTTTAAAAATTAATTATATAATTAAATATTTAAAACAATAACATTATATCAATTTTAAAAAATTATAATTTTTAAATAAATGGATGATACTATATTAAGGGATACAAGTGCGGTATAGTCCATAGCGAAGAACTCGTAAATTAGTGAGTATTGGTAGTTCATTTAGAACGTGTCAAAAAGGTAGTAATTGTTGCCAATTCCGCTAAAGCATAATAGCAAGCGTCCAGATGAGAGCGGACGATCATATATGTTGGTAAGCAAGTTGTTCTTATCAAATATAAAAAATAATATATATAATTAATTAAAATTAATAATTTATAATATAAGCATTATATATAAGGTAGATTAATTAATAAATGAAATAGTTTTTTTCTCTAATCATTATATTTGTTTAGGGAGATTATGATTTCTTGTTGTTAAAAACACATTTATGAATGTATAATAGATTAGGAGATTTGAGAGGCACTCAAACACCCTACCTAATTCTAATAATCGTTACTAATGATAACATTGTTTTTATTTAATATTGAAGTATGTATGAAAGCATTTACGTAATAAATATTGTATTAATAAAAATATGAATTCAAAGTATTGAGAAATGGGACACTCGAAGATGAGAGTCTTGCTTAAAATCATTCTTCCATGATAGAGTTTTTAGATGAAATTCTAGATAAACTTAATGTATGAGAGAGAAAGATCTATTATGTTGCTTAGTTAGAAAAATATGTTAATTTTGGATAAGCCTAAGAGCATCATGAGATATGAAGACGATTTTTAGCAAACGACAAAGTGGCTGCCCGAACGTGTACAAGGGACCCGGGTGGTCACAACTTAGCAAAACTGATACTGGTGCCCTCGAACGAAACAGCCCGACCGGAACGTGCCCGGTTGGGCGCCGATCTCACACGGCATGAAACGACATGCTCGAATGAACATCGATGCCACAAGGGAGAAAACAACAAATGAGCCACCTAAACATGCACAAGGCACCCGGACGATCACAACTTAGCAAAACTGATATGGGCGCCCTCGAACGAAACGACCCGACCCAACCCGAATGTGGATGTTCGGGCGACCTCACACGACGCGACATGGTGTGCCCGACCGAAGGATGCCACAAGGGAGAAAATGGCAAACGGGCTACCCAAACATGCACAAGGCACCTGGGTAGTCACAACATTAGAAAAACTGATACAAGCGCCCTCAAACGAAATGGCTCGACACGAATGCACCCGGTCGGGCAACCTCACAGTAGGATGCGACATTGCGCACCCAGAAAAACGATTCCACAAGGGAGAAAATGGGAAACGAGCCACCCGAACACGCACAAGGCACTCAAATGGTCACAAATTAGCAAAACTTATACGGGCGCCCTCGAATGAAATGACCCAACCTGAACACGCATGGTCGAGTGACCTCACACGGCGCACCTGACCAAACGATGCCACAAGGGAGAAAATGAAAAATGGGCCGCTCGAGTGTGCAGAGGGCACCCAGGCGGTCACAACTTATCAAAACTGATACAGGTGCCATCGAAAGAAATGGCCTAACCCAACCCGAACGCGCCCGGTCGGGCGACCTCACACGACATGATATAGCGCACCTGACGGAATGATGCCACAACAGAGCAAATGGCAAACGGGCCGCCTGAACATGCACAAGGGATCCGGGTGGTCACAACTTAGAAAAACTGATACAGGTGCCCTTAAATGAAACAACCCGACCAGATCATGCCAGGTCAGGCCAACTCACACGGTGCAACACGACGCGCCTGACCGAATGATGCCACAAGGGAGCAAACGACAAACGGGCCACCTGAACGTGCACTAGGCACCTAGGTGGTCACAACTTAGCAAAACTGATACAGGTGCCCTCGAACGAAATGGCCTGACCTGAACGTGGGCGGTCGGGCGACCTTACACGACGCGCCTGAGCGAACAATGCCACAAGGGAGAAAGTGGAAAACGAGTCACCCTAACGTGCACAAGGCACCCGGGCGGACACAACTTAGCAAAACTGATACGGGCGCCCTCGAACGAAACGACCCAGCTCGAACGCGCCCGGTCAGGTGACCTCACATAGCGCGACACGAAGAATGATACTGCAGGGGAGAAAACAAAAAACGGGCCACCCAAACATGTAGTACAAGGGACCTTGTCGGTCACAACTTTGCAAAACTGAAACGGTAACCCTCGAACGAAACGGCTCGACCCGGACATGCCTGGTCGATTTCCCTCACACAGCGCAACATGGCGCGCCTGACTGAATGATGCCACAAGGGAGAAAATGGTAAACGGGCTGTCCGAACGTGCACAAGGCACCTGGGTGGTCACAACTTAGAAAAAATGATACGGGCGCCCTCGAATGAAACAACCTGACCTGAACATGCCTGGTCGAGTGACCTCACATGGCGCGTCACGGTGCACCCGATTGAATGATGCCACAAGAGAGCAAACGGAAAATGGGCCACCTGAATGTGCACAAATCACTCGAGCGATCACAACTTAGAAAAACGGATACGGGCGCCCTCAAACGAATTGGCTCGACCTGAACGGGCCCGGTCGAGTGACCTCAAATGGCACGACACGGTGCGCCCAACCAAACGATGCCACAAGGGAGCAAATGGAAAATGAGCCTCCCGAATGTGCACAAGGCACCCGAGTGATCACAAATTAGCAAAACTAATAAGGGCACCCTCGAACGAAATGACCTTACCTGAACGCGCCCGGTTGGGCGACCTCACACGGCACGACATGACATGCCCAACCGAATGATGCCAGAAGGGAGAAAAAGACAAATGGGTCACTCGAACGTGCATAATGGACCCAGGCGATCACAACCTAGCAAAACTTATACGAGCGCCCTAGAATGAAAAAACCCGACTCGAATGCGCCCGGTTGGGCGACCTCGCACGGCGTGACACAGCGCACCCAACTGAGCGATGCCACAAGGGAGAAAATTGCAAACAGGCCGCCCGAATGTGCACAAGGCACCCAGGTGGTCACAACTTAGCAAAAATGATACGGGCGACCTCGAACGAAACGACCCGACCCGACCCGAATGCAAAGGAAATATTATGCTTAACATGGTGGCTGATAAATGATTAATGGTTTGTGAAAAAGAGTGTGAGGTGCAGGAAGGTGCATTGGACGATGATACATTGTAGGTACATCCATGCCACCAAGATATGAAGATATGAAGATTAGTCAATAAATGCTATCATAATTATTGTAATTTCTTTAAGCTAGATATTTGCTTATTTCTTTGTAAGATTTATAACAATGGCTAAGGGATGGTCTCCATTATAAGCCATTGAGTGAGGGGTGAACACCCTCACGAGCGTTTAATAATAAAATTAAATATTTGCTGGTTTTCACCCTATAGGGTTTCTAGGGTATATTGGTGTTCAATGGTGTGATTGATTGTTGTTTCAGATTGATGATGTTGAATTCTTTTCTTGTTGTTGTGTTCATAATGTCAAGTATGTGATGGCTACAGTTATAATGAAATGATTGCAAGGTTACATCATACAGTTTTAGGTTAATGTACTACAATAGTGTTTGTTAATGGTTAAGCAACTTACTATTCTTCTACTAAGGTTACACTATGAATTGGTGAACATTTATCTAATTATTAGTGAGAAATATTTAATAGTGATTTAGATAGTTATCATGTTTGTTACAACTAACCACTTATAAATTTATATAGACACACAAAGAATACTTATTCTCACAAAATTAGTGCCTAGGAAAATTTATGAATCCCATAAATAATAAAATAATAAGATGACACTATAAATATAATGGAATGATAAAATGAACAAATACAATTTTATAAAGATGTATATATGTTCTAAACATAGGAAACTCTCTAGTACAATATCGATTGTCAACTAGAACAATGATAACCTTTGTTTAAGAATACATTATCTATCTTATAAATTAAAATAAGGATAAGAAATATTGATAATCAATATATGATAAATGTTAAAATATTTAACTTATTATAAAGAATTATAAAAATTAACTAAATTATAATGCTTTTAAAATCATTATTATCAATTATTAAAAAATTAATATATATGTTAAATATATATAAATTTTAAAATATATATATTAATACATTTATTCTCACTTTTGTTTGACCGTTACCTTGCAAAGCAATTGATACGTTTGACCCATAGTTAGCAAGTTCGGTTGTAACTTGGAAAGAAATTGTTATGCTTCACCCATACTTAGCAAGTTCGGCTGTATTGGTCCAAAAAAATATCGAAGATACGTTAAAATGAGGTAATTCGAATTCGGTACTGAATTTTATGTGAAAATAAAATTTAATAAAAACAAATTCTACATTTAAAATGCTGTATGAAGTAGATATCAAAATTGCAATGCATTTGAAAAGGATTTATTTTTTAAATATTAAATTTATTTTTTAATATAAAATTTAATATTTAAAAAATAAAAAATAAAATAGAAAAATTAGAAATCAAAATTGCAATAGTTTTGAAAAGATTTATTTTTAATACAAAATTTAATATTTAAAAATAAAAAATAAAAATATAAAAAGTTATAGAAAAAAATTATAGTAAATAATTAATTATATATTTAAAAAATATATCTGTATGAAAAACAATAAATTTGATATTAAAATATAATAGAAAAAAATAAATTTATAATTCTTAAAAATAATAAATTTCTATAATAAAGAAAATATATTTATAAATTTATTTAAGAAATTTGAATTTGATAATTATGGTTTGACCATTTCCTTGCAAAACTATATCCAAAACGAAATCAGATCATCAAAGCATCATTGATACGTCACACCTGTGTGCTTGATATTTGCTGGAGATGATGAGAAATAAAACAAATATACGTGACATTCATATATCTGCGAGCAGCTTATAGCTGCCACGAACTCCAACCAGAAGGCTGGTATGCTTTGCTTGGTGGGAGAGGATACCAGCCTAAGCACGCAATCCTATATTATTCCCAGAGAACTATCCCAGTGGTCTTCTCATTGCAGAAGCTACTAGTGTAACCCACTCTGTGCAAGGGTAGGCTAACATTTTATGTGTCGCTAAGCCTAGTGCTTCTTATGAAACCCTTACTTTTGGAGTAATCACCACACCTCTATGGAATCCATAATTTCCACCCTAGGGATCCTAGTTACTAGTTTGGAAGTTTACCAATACTTGCAAGTTTTAGTGTAACGGAAAACCTCTACATGGTATTAGAGCCTGAACCCAGGTTCAATTCCCCCGAGCTGTGTTTGAGGGGTGTATTGATTCCCTGAGCTGCGTTTTAGGGAGGGTGTTGGAGTAATCACCACACCTCTATGGAATCCATAATTTCCACCGTGGGGATCCTAGATACCTGATCCAGATCTTGGGTTGATGCCATTTCCCATTCGGATCATTACCGGATTGGAAGTTTACCAGTACTTGTGAGTTTTAGTGTAACGGAAAACCTCTACACTTATTTATATTGGAAGGCCAAATTATGATGACCATGATGTTGCGTACAACTGACAGGTACCCAAATATGCCTAGAATTTGGACAGAGGAGGAGGTGGAGGTCTGGAAACCCATTGTGTACGATTTCCACACTAAAGGAGGTGTTTTTTTCTCTCAGATTTGGCACATTAGAAGAGCTTCCCATGTGGGTAAGTATATTTATGGTTTTCATTACATTGATATCAGTTAATTCCTTTCATATACCTCCTTGTCGAATCTCTCTATAGTGTATTGGATTTGTTGATTTTCTTCTCGAGCATAATTCCCACAATCATGTCACACTATGTTTGCTTCAGTAGGTCATGATTCCTGATCATGAAAAATAGATCGTGAAAACTCTCAATCTATTTCCTTAGTAAATTTGTATTAGGTTAGATTTTTGCTGGATGTAGAGTATGTATTTTTTAAGAACATTTTGTTAGTTTCCTTGAATAGAGATGGCTGAGTGGCTCTATAAAATGTGGATTATCAACCCAATGGCCAGGATACCTTTTCGTCACCAGATCAGAAAATATAGGGACAGACGGTGTTACCCAATGGCAAAGATCTTTCCCATCATTCCACTCCTCGATCCCACCCAATGGCCAGGCTACCGTTTCATCAACAGATCATAAAATATGAGGATATACGGTGTTACCCAATGGCAAAGATCTCATCGATTATTCCACTCCTCAATCTCTAAAAATTCAGTAGATTCCAGAGGTTATTCCAGAGTGTTACCTTCTTCCGTTCATAGTTTTTATGGATTTTACATAGGTTTTGATGGTGTGGAAATTCATGGTGCTCATGGATATCTTCTTGATCAGTTTATGAAAGAAAACATAAATAACATGAACTATCAATACGGTGTGACATTACAGAACCGATTCAATTTTCATCTGGAGGTTATTGAATCAGTGGTGGACGAAATTGGAGCAGAACGATTGGGAATACAAATCTATCCATTTGCCGATATTTTTTTATGCTAGTGACGCAGATCCTGAGGCGTTGGGGCTTTACATGGCCTAGAGCTTAAATAAATACAACATCCTGTATGCCCATTATGTCGAGCCCAAACTTGAAGTTACCTTTTAATTTGTTGCAACAAACAAACAAGCGTTTGTTTCCAATGAGGAAGACATTCAAGGGATAATTTTTCGTTGCAGGAGGTTATGAGCTACATGGATGTGATTAAACAGTGTAGCAGTTATCAACATTTTTAATTCTTCCAAAATCAAATAAAGTATATCAGTGTCGTCCTAAAAAATATATAAATTTTCAAAATATACAAGTTATATAAAAAAATTAGCAATAATCTGGACATAAAAGGTATCTCTGGTAGAGTTAAAAATGGAAATGTGAAAAATACAAAATTATATAAAAAAATTTCAAAAAATATGGACATGAAAAGTATCTGTAGTAGAGCCATAAATAATCCTACACACAATATCCTACAAACTAAAGGAAAAATGGGGTCACAAACCATTTCCAAAGGAAGTCATGGAAATAAAGTAAAGAGATACTTGAGTAGGGAAAAACTAGAGCATCATGGATGAAGAGAACAAAATGAAGGAAAGGTGGGTATATGTTTATGAGTTGCATAAATCAAAATTAAGTTGACAGTTAAAAGCTATGGGATTTAGTGGTGGAAAAAATTTCAATCTCTTAACATTGGAATCTCTTAACATTGGATCTGCATATGATTATAGAGTGACAACTGGGAACTTAAGGCTTAATAAAAACAAATTATATATTTAAAATGTTGTAGAAAATATAAATTAAAACTGCAATAAATTTGGAATTGGTTTTTTTAATTTAAAATTTAATTTGAAAAAAAAAATAGAAATTTCTATTTAAAAAAATATAATAAATAATAAATTGCATATTAAAATAATTTACCCATTGAAAAGCAGTAAATTCTATATGGAAGTATGATGGAAAAAATTAAGTTTGTAATTGTTCAAAATAGTAAGTTTCTATAATAAAGAATAATAGAATAATAAATTCTATTACTAAATATTTGTATTTATTTCAAATTTAATTGAATTTCAATTTCAATTTGAATTTGATAATTATGGGTTGACCATTTCCTTGCAAAATTAGATTCAAAATGAAATCAGATCACCAAACCGTCAGTGATATTTCAGCTTTGTGCTTGGTATTTACTGGAGATGATGATAAATAAAACAAATATCGATGACATTCATATATCTCCCGATAGCTTATAGCTGCCATGAACTCCAACCTGCAAGCTGCTATGCTTTGTTTGGTGGGAGAGGATAGTCCTTAAAAATGCCAAACCCTTACATTCTTTGAATACTAAATAAACCCTTAGATTCTCTGAATTCAAGTTTCTACGATTCATATTTTTTGGAATAAGTCTTTTGAATTAATCAATCTTTGTGATTAATCGAGAAGACCTGTTTAAAAAACCCTTACATTATTGGACAGAAGCCTTGTTTAAAAAACCCTCACATTATTGGAATGCAACAACAGTTATATTTCATACAGTTAATACAGGCACGATATTTCGTACCATTTTAAACATCAATTGCTCCCATCATCGTACTAACAGGGTTTAAATGAATATTATCCATCAACGGTGGAACAGGAGATATGTGTCCACCCACATAACACGGTTCGATATCGAAGTATAATACGTAATTTTTTTTAATGAGGATGTTGGTGGGAAACAATAATGTTTCTTGCAATAATTGAACTACTTACAACAGACGAGAAAGCGAAGATTACCAAGATACTGACTACAAGAGCTGAAGCTACCATGAAAGTCACTTTTCCCTAATAACAGGACATATTTTATAAGGACCCGATCTAAGTTTCTATATCTTGCGAATTATATGGAAATTTCAGTGTATTGCACATGAACACAATGATAAAGATTCTTAGTTACATGAAAATTTCAGTGTAGATAAAAAGGTCGTTAATTACTTGAAATCTCCACAGTACATGAATTGGATGAAATTTTTTTTCACATTGGCATAAAGACAGAGGATTAATAATATGAAACTAAACTTTTTGCACGAAAACCTAAATATAATTAAAGAATTTCCGGCTCCCTTCATGGATGATATTCAATGGCAGTCGTTTGTAATAAAACATGTAATCTGATTATTAAGATTGTAAAAGAATGCTTCGGCTGCATATCATAGATTTTTCTTTAAGAACGTTGACGAAGTCAGGAGAAATGGAAATAGCTGAGTACTGTCCTCGCCATTATGCGACAGAAAAGGAATATGAGAGAGGGAGTTAAAGCGAACATCAACTTATTGACACGTCCAGATGTGCACAAATCAAGAACGTCTATTGTCAATAAAACAACGCCCCTTAAACCGATCATCAGGGTCATAATTGAACCGATCACCAACACACGGTCTCTTTCACTGGAATGTAGGGGAATGTTCCATCGTGAAGGCACGCTGCTTCTCTCCACTGCTGCTTAGTCCTCTGTTTTAAAATGTACCTTAAACTCAAGCGCTACTGCTTGCACAACCTCGTCCAAGTTTCAAAATTGCGTGATCCGCGCAACGATGAAATTCTATTTTAGATTGAAAAGTTTAAGATATAACGGAAAAGGTTTAATGCATGCAATGAGAGCGGATTCTGGATGAGTAGCTTTTACCAAGATTTTTTTTTTTAAACCTAATCTCTCCATCATCGAGTTTAAAAGATATTTTATCTTTAATCAACCAACGCTCCCCACCATCTTGTTTAAAAGATGTTTTATCTTTAATCAACCAACGTTTATATTTTATTATAGCTTTTTAAACTACATTTGAACCGGATTGGGTTCGTTGTTCGGACGTCCAGGTATTCCTTTGACATAAATTTTGTAAATTGCATTAGGAAATAATATGTATTTCGAGTTGTTATTTTCAAATTTTAAAAGTTATTTTTTACATTCATGTCTATTTAAGTTTTGACGCGGTAACTGTTTTCTATTTTTTTAATATTTTTTTGTTATTATTATTTTTAAAATTTTTCTTTTTCTTTTTTTTGCTAATTTTCTTCAAATTCACCAAAAGAGTTTTGCAAGGTTAAATTTAAATTATAATTATATAGTTTCCAAAAATATAATATATAAAACAATGTATTGCAAAATTCAAATGAAAAGAAAAAAATACTAATAATTAAACTACGGTTTTGAATCCTAAATAAATCCGAAATAACCACTAAATATTATATTTAAATAGAATTACCATATAAAAAAAAATTGGGATCAATTAAAAAAATAAAACCAAAATCAACCCATATAGATTTATGAGAAAACACAATTTATTGATCTTAAAAACACAGACTACCCATTTCACTTTAAACCATATATAGTATATAATGTCTTTTGGATGTATAATTCTTTTATTTTTGTAATATATTTTTGCGCTGTAATTTTGAAAATCTATTTATATAGTATAATTTAAAATTTAATACATTTTAAAGCTTTAATATAAAATAATATTTTTACAATAATAATTTGTAAAATTAATATATTTTAAAACAATAATAATTTATATTATTATAATAATTTTTTTAATTAACTTTAATATATTGAACATACATTTTAAAAATTAATTATATAATTAAATATGTAAAAGAATAACATTATATCAATTTTAAAAAATTATAATTTTTAAATAAATGGATGATACTATATTAACGGATACAAGTGCGGTATAGTCCATATCTAAGAACTCGTAAATTAGTGAGTATTGGTAGTTCAGTTAGAACGTGTCAGCAAGGTAGTAATTATTGCCAATTCTGCTAAAACTTGACAGCAAGCGTCCAGATGAGAGCAGACGATCATATATGTTGGTAAGCAAGTTGTTCTTATGAAATATAAAAAATAATATATATAATTAATTAAAATTAATAATTTATAATATAAGCATTATATATAAGGTAGATTAATTAATAAATGAAATAGTTTTTTTTTTCTAATTATTATATTTGTTTAGGGAGATTATAATTTCTTGTTGTTAAAAACACATCTATGAATGTATAATAGATTAAGAGATTTGAGAGGCACTCAAACATTCTACCTAATTCTAATAACCCTTACTAATGAGAACATTATTTTTATTTAAGATTGAAGTTTGTCCGAAAACATTTATGAAATAAATATTGTATTAATAAAAATATGAATTCAAAGTATTGAGAAATGGGACACCGGAAGATGAGAGTCTTGCTTAAAATAATTCTTCCATGATAGAGTTTTTAGATGAAATTCTAGATAAACTTAATGTATGAGAGAGAAAGATCCATTAAGTTGCTTAGTTAGAAAAATATGTTAAGTTTAGATAATCCTAAGAGCATCACGAGATATAAATGCGATTTTAGCAAATGGGAAAAAGGTCGCTCAAACGTGCACAAGGGACTAGGGCGATCACAACTTACCAAAACTAATACGGGCACCCTCGAATGAAACGACTTGACTGGAACACACTCGGTTGGGCACTGCTCTCATATGGCGCGACACGACACGCCCGAACAAACATTGATGCCACAAGGGAGCAAACAACAAACGAGCTGCCTGAACGTGCATAAGGCACTTAGGCGGTCATAACTTAGCAAAACTTATACGGGCGCCCTCGAACAGAATGATCGGACCCGACCCGAATGCGTGTGGTCAGGCGACCTCATACGACGCGACATGGCTCGCCCGACTTAACGATGCCACAAGGGAGAAAACGGCAAATGGGCCACCCAAACATGCACAAGGCACTTAGACGGTCACAACTTAGCAAAACTGATACGGGCGCCCTCGAACGAAACGGCCCAACCCGAGCACTCCTGGTCGGGCGACCTCATAGTACGGTGTGACATGGCGCGCCTGACTGAACGAATCCACAAGGAATCAAATGGAAAATGGGCCAAACGAATGTGGACAAGGCACCCCGGCAGTAACAACTTATCAAAAATGATACGGGCGCCCTCGAACGAAATGACCCGACCTAAACGCGCCCAGTTGGGCGACCTCACACGGCACGCCCGACTGAACAATGCCGCAAGGGAGAAAACAGACAGCCACAACTTAGCAAAACTGATACGGGTGTCGTCGAACGAAACGGCCTGACCTGACCCGAATGCGCCCAGTCGGGCAACCTCACGAGGTGCGATACAGTGTGCCCGACCGAACGATGCCACAAGGGAGCAAGTGGAAAACGGGCCACCCGAACGTGCACAAGGGACCCGGGTGGTCACAACTTATCAAAACTGATAGGGCGCCCTCGAATGAAACGGCCCGTCCCGAACACGCCCCGTCGGGCGACCTCACCAGGTGCAACACGGTGCGCCCGACCGAATGATGCCACAAGGGAGCCAATGGAAAATGGTCCGCCCGAACATGCATAAGGCACCTAGGTGGTCACAACTTAGCAAAAATGATATGGACGCCATCGAACGAAATGGCCGGACCCAAACGCGCCCGATCGGGCGACCTTACACGGCGCAACACGACGCGCCTGACCTAGCGATGCCACAAGGGAGAAAACAAAAATGGGTCACCGTAACGTGCACAAGGCACCCGAGCTATCACAACTTAGCAAAACTGATACGGGCGCCCTCGAACGAAATGGCCCAGCCCGAACGTGCTTGATCAGGCGACCTCACACGGCGTGACACGACGAACAATGCCACAGGGGAGAAAACAATAAATGGGCCACACGAACGTACAATACAAGGCACTCAGGCAGTCACAACTTAGCAAAACTGATACAGGCGCCCTCGAACGAAACAGTACACAACGTGCTCGACTGAACGATGCCACAAGGGAGCAAGTGGCAAATGGGCCGCCCGAATGTGCACAAGGCACATGGGCGGTCACAACTTAGCAAAACTGATACGGGAGCCCTTGAATGAAATGGCCAAACCCAAATGCACCCAATCGGGCGACCTCACACGGCGTGACACGGCGTGCCCGACCGAACGATGCCATAAGGGACAAAATAGAAAATGGTCCACTCGAACTTGCATAAGGCACACGGACAGTTACAACTTAGCAAAAATGATACGGGCACCCTCGAACGAAACGGCATGACCTGACCCGAACGTGCCGAGTCGGGCGACCTCACATGGCGCGACACGACGTGCCCAACCGAATGATGCCGCAAGGGAGCAAATGGCAAACAGGCTGCCCGAACGTGCACAAGGCACCTAGGTGGTCACAACATAGCAAAACTGATATGGTCGCCCTCGAACGAAATAGCCCGACCCGAACACGCCCAGTTAGGCGACCTCACACGGTGCGACACGGCGCACCCGACCGAACGATGCCACAGGGGAGAAAATGTAAAATGGGCCACCCGAACGTGCATAAGGCACCCGGGAAGTCACAAATTAGAAAAACTGATACGGGTGCCCTCAAACGAAATGGCCCAACCCGAACGGACCGAGTTTGGCGACCTTAAAAGGCTCAACACACTGAACGATGCCACATGGGAGAAAACAACAAACGGGTTGACCGAACATGCACAAGCCACACGGGCGGTCACAACTTAACAAAACTGATACGGGCGCCCTCGAATGAAACGACCCGAATCGGATGCACTCGGTCTGGTGACCTCACACGGCGCGACACGGCACGCCCAACCAAATGATGCCATGAGGGAAAAAACGACAAACGGGCCACCCGAACGTGCACAAGGCACCCTGGCGGTCACAACTTAGCAAAACTGATATGGGCGCCCTCGAACGAAACGGCCTGGACCGAATGCAAGGCACTCGGGTAGTCACAACTTAGCAAAATTGATACGGGTGCCCTCGAACGAAACGGCCTGGCCCGAACGCGCCCGATCAGGTGATCTCACATGGCACAACACAGCGAATGATGCCACAGGGGAGCAAACGAAAAATCGGCTGCCCGAATGTGTGCAAGGCACCTGAGCAGTCACAACTTAGCGAAACTGATACGGGTGCCCTCGAATGAAACAGCCCAACCCGGACGCGCCCGGTTGGGTGACCTCATAAAGTGTGACACGACGCGCCCGACCGAACGATGCCACAAGGGAAAAAATGGAAAATGGGCTGCCCGAACGTGCACAAGGCACTCGGGTAGTGACAACTTAGCAAAAATCATACGGGCATCCTCGAATGAAACGACCCGACCCGACCCGAACGCGCCCGGTCGAGCGACCTCACATGGCGCGACAGCGCTTCAGCGAATGATGCCACAAGGGAGAAAACGAAAAATGGGCCACTTGAACGTGGAAAAGCCACTCGGGCGGTCACAACTTAGCAAAACTGATACGACCGCCCTCGAACAAATCGGCCCGACCTGAACGCGCCCAGTCGGGCGACCTCACATGGCGCGACACGGTGCGCCCGACCGAACAATTACACAAGGGAGAAAATGGAAAACGGGCCAACCAAATGTGCACAAGGCACCTAGGCAATCACAACTTAGCAAAACTGATACGGGTGGCCTAACCGGAACGCGCCCGGTCGGGTGACCTCACACGGCACAATACGACGTGCCCAACCGAATGATGCCACAACGAAAAAAATGGCAAACGGGCCACTCGAACGTGCATAAGGCACCGGGGCAGTCATAACCTAGCAAAACTGATATGGGTGCCCTCGAACGAAACGGTCGACTCGAACGCGCTCGTTCAGGCGACCTTCTACGGTGCCTAACCGAATGATGCCACAAGGGAGAAAATAGCAAATGGGCTGCCCGAACGTGCACAAGGCACCCAGGCAGTCACAACTTAGCAAAATTGATATGGGCACCCACGAATGAAATGACCCGACCCAACCCGAATGTGCTCGGTCGGGCAACCTCACAGGGCGCAACATGGTGCTCCCTACCGAACGATGCCACAAGGGAGAAAATGGAAAAAGGGCCGCCCGAATGTGCGCAAGGGACTCGGGCAGTCACAACTTAGCAAAACTGATATGGCGGCCCTCGAACGAAACGGCCCATCCCAAACTCGCCCAGTCGGGCGACCTCACACGGTGCGACACGGTGTGCCCGAACAAACGATGGCAAAAGGGAGAAAATGGCAAATGGGCCACCTGAACGTGCACAAGGCACCCGGGCAGTCATAACTTAGAAAAACTGATACGAGTGCACTCGAACGAAATGGCCCAACCTAAACACGCCTGGTCAGGTGACCTCACACTGCGCGACATGGCGCACTCGACCGTGGTTGGGGGCACACATTAAAAGTGAACCAAGGAGTGAGCGCATCACGTCTTTAATATTTTATGAAACTCCTTAGAAGTCTCATCATAACCACCTTCCATCTTCATCACAATGTCATATTTCAACTTAAGATATCTTATTATGTTGCTCCAACCATTCAAAAAGGGGACCCAAGTTAGATTATTATTTATTAAAGGAGAGGCCAAAGAAATTAATTTACAAGCCGTCGCAATAACGACGCTTTCATACAAATGTCGCAAGAGTGACAGTTAGCCCAAACTGTCGCAATAGCAACGCTTTTTCCAAAACTGTCGCAATAGAAATGCTTTTTCCCAAACTGTCGCAATAGCGACGCTTTACTCCAAACGTCGCAAGAGTGAAACTTAGCTCTAATCCATCGCAATTCCGACGCTTTTTCCCAAACTGTCACAATTCTGACACTTTGCTACAAACATCGCAAGACCGACACTAACTTCTATGTGTCGTAATATCGACACTTGTCTTCAAATGTTGGTATAGCGACAATTTTGGGCGGGATTTGAAAAATTGATAAATTTTGTGGAAATTTCCAACATTTGGTCAAAAGTGTCAGAATTTCTGCCAAATGTACTAGTGTCAGATAGCTTGAAGGTTCACACTATCAACGAATCGAGCAAGCCCCCAGATCCCATGGGCACTCCTGGAGCAGATGGTATCCTACCTATGAGATGGAGGTAGGGTGAATACCATACCTGTATGCCCCTATCTCGAGCTGCAACCAGGTAGCATTACAACGAAAAAAATTGTGCCCCAGACACTCCCTTCTCATCTCCAAAAATCGTCGAATGGCCTTTCGAGGTCGCTCTACTTTCATATTACCTGCAACAGCCCATCATGGACATAGATCATGTTCATATGATAGATGTTCACACACACACACACAGATATATATATATATATATATATATATATATATATTAATTATCCAATTTAATTAAAATGCTAGAAAACCCATAACCATTCTTGGAATAAATATCAATATTTAATTTGTGGCTACTACTAAAAATATTCTAAACCATTTTATGGAAGTTAAATCTCTAACATTAAAAAATTTTAAATTATATTTCAAGGCAAACCCAAAAAAAATAGAAAAAGTGTGTAAAATAAACTCTTTAATAAAAAACATATAATAATCAACAATGAAACATTAAATTTAATTATTATTCAATTATATATTTTGTATTCTTAATGTTCAATATATATATATATATATTATAAATGATCCAACAACACACCAGTCCAAAAATAAGCCACATCTACATTTAAGTTATTTAGGTGTTTCGATTACACGTTAAGTGGGATTTTATCTAAATATGAAAACTTCTTTCCACCAATTAAGTTTCTTTGAAACAATCAAATTTGATGAGCACTTGAGCTTTCAATATTTTTTTTTGTTTTGGAAAAATTGCAATAAAAAAAAGGGCCTGAAACCCTTAATTTATTTAACAGTTGTCACACCAAACTTGAATTCAACACAAACACTTAATGACTATGTCAACACATGTAAAAACCCACACATAGTTAAGACGCAGAAGCAGTCCCACGTAAGGTGCCTTAATGAATCTTCACCGCCCTTGAAGTTCTTTGATCTATCTTCATCACCCATGTTGTTAATCTAATTGAAATATATATATAAACATTAAGGCACTACATCATGAATCAATCCATTTAGAATTCATCCATATCTATATGCATATTTTTGCAATTCATTCAAGTTATTCACTTATATTGCACAAGGAAGGAAAATAATTGCAATAAGAAGGAAAAAACACACAGAAAAAAACCAATCAAGGCAAAAGATAAAATTGATAACAACTTATCAGTTGGTCCCTTTAGCTCGCCTCCCAGTTACCGATCATCGATCTTTTGTTCTCCCTTTTCTCATTTCCTACTGTACTCTCTTTCATAACATAGCTTTATTTTTTTCATATTGGAAATGCGTTTTGCAGAGTGTTTTTGGCACCATTAACTAGACACAGATCCTATAATTTCATGCCCCAACTACACGCAATCCTATACTATTACCATAGAACTAGTCCCAGTACTCTTCTCATTGCAGAAGCTACTGGTGTCTCCCACTCTACGCAAGGGTAGGCTAACATTTTCTGTGTCGCTATATCTATACTAAGCCAAGTGATTTTATGAAACCCTTATTTATATTGCAAGGCCAAATTATGATGACTATGATGTCGCGTGCAACTGACAGGTACCAAAATATGCCTGGAATTTGGATAGAAAAGGAGGTGGAGGTTTGGAAAGCCATTGTGAACGATTTCCAAAACAAAGGAGGTGTTTTCTTCTCTCAGATTTGGCACATTGGAAGAGCTTCCCATGTGGGTATGTATATCTATGGTTTGCGTTACATTGCTATCTGTTAATTCCTTTCATATACCCACTTGTCTAATCTCTCTAGAGTGTACTGGATTTGTTCATTTTCTTCTCGAGCATAATTCCCACAATCATTTCACACTTTGTTTTCTTTAGTTGGTCATGATATCTCATCATGAAAAATAGATAGTAAAAATTCTCAGTCTATTACCTTAGTAAATTTGTATTAGGTCAGTTTTTTCATGGATGTAATAGTATGTCTCTTTTAAGAACATTTTGTTAGTTTCCTTGAATAAAGATGGTTGAGTGGCTCTATGAAATGTAGATTATCAACCCCATGGCCAGGCTACCTTTTCGTCACCAAATCAGAAAATATAGAGACAGATGGTGTTACCCAATGACAAAGATCTTGCCGATCATTCCACTCCTCGAGCCCACCTAATGGCCAGGCTACCTTTTCATCAATAGATTATAAAATATCAGGATATACGGTGTTACCTAGTGGCAAAGATCTCGACGATTATTCCACTCCTCAATCTCTAAAAAATTAGGAGATTCCAAATATTATTAATTACATTTGTCTTGATGCAAGAAATGCTATCAAATCAGGTGATTTTTCTTACATAAGTCATAAATTTAGCACACCTATTACATAGGATATAACTATTTTTATCCTAGGAAGATATTAATAAAACAACCAGGCTTTTATTTTTCTTATAAGAGGGTACCACTCCTTTCTTAACCTTTTATATTCATATAGTTCATTAATGACGCTGAATATAACCAAATAGAGTCGATTTTCATTAATAAATAAATATACATCATTATATAGTTCTCTGTCAAATAAATAGGGAAGTGTTACCATCTTCCATTCATAGTTTTGATGGTTTTTTCACAGGTTTTGATGGTGTGGAAATTCATGGTGCTCATGGATATCTTCTTGATCATTTTATGAAATAAAACATAAATAATAGGATCGATCGGTACTGTGGGACATTACAGAGTTGATGGAGGTTTCCTCTAGAGGTTATTGAAGCAGCGGTGGAAGAAATTGGAGCAAGGGTTGCGGTCTGGTCCGCGGGTGATGCACTGAATACATGCGGACATCTCTTCGGGTAAAAAAAAAAAAAATTGTGTAAAAAAAAATTTACGGCCTTTTTCTTTTGGCCTCCTTACGGGCTCTGCTCGCCCACGGATCTTTGATACTTCCTCAGCTACGATACCACTCTGTTGGAAAGGCAGAGGATTCAATCACAAAAATAACACGAATATTTTACATCAACAATGAGTTGCTGCTCTTCTATTAATCACCAAAACTCTGAATCATAAAACTCTCTTACTCTCTTGAAAACAATGAACCTGTGAAGGGTATTTAATCTAATTAGCATGCACACACTATCACTCATTAGTGAACTTGATCTACTTGCTTAACTCACTCTCTAACTCACTTACCAAATCTAACTGTAACTCAACTCAACTAACTCCACTTAACTATTTGTCTAGCTTCTGCATGAGGAAGTAATTATATATTTTAACAATAATTGAAATACTTACAACAGAGGAGAAAGAAAAGATTACCAAGATACTGACTAAAAGAGCTAAAGCTACCAGGAAAGTCACTTTTCCCTAAACATATTTTATAAGGAGCCGATCTAAGTTTCTATATCTTGTGAATTATATAGAAATTTTAGTGTATTGCACATGAACAGAATGATAAATATTCTTAGTTACATGAAAATTTCAGTGTACATAAAAAGGTCCTTAATTACTTGAAATCTCCACAGTACATGAATTCGATGAAATCTTTTTCACATTGGCATAAAGATAAAGAATTAATAATATGAAACTAAACCTTTTGCACGAAAACCTAAATATAATTAATGAATTTCCGGCTCCCGTCGTGGATGATATTCAAAGGCAGTCGTTTCTAATAAAACATGTAATCTGATTATTAAGATTGTAAAAGAATGCTTCGGCTGCATATCATAGATTTTTCTTTAAGAACGTTGATGAAGTCAGGAGAAATAGAAATAGCTGAGTACCGTCCTCGCTATTATGCGACAAAAAAGGAATATGAGAGAGGCAGTTAAAGCGAACATCAACTTATTGACACGTCCAGATGTCCACAAATCAAGAACGTCTATTGTTAATAAAACAACGCCCCTTAAACCGATCATAAGGGTCATAATTGAACCGATCACCAACACACGGTCTCTTTCACTGGAATGTAGGGGAATGTTCCATCGTGAAGGCACTCTGCTTCTCTCCACTGCTGCTTAGTCCTCTGTTTTAAAATGTACCTTGAACTCAAGCGCTACTGCATGCACAACCTCGTCGGAGTTTCAAAACTGCGTGACCCGCGCAACGATGAAATTCTATTTTAGATTGAAAAGTTTAAGATATAACGGAAAAGGTTTAATGCATGCAATGAGAGGATTGTAGATGAATAGCTTTTACCAAGATTTTATTTGTTAAACCTAATCTCTGCATCATCGAGTTTATCTCTCCATCACCGAGTTTAAAAGATATTTTATCTTTAATCAACCAACGCTCCCCACCATCCACTTTAAAAGATGTTTTATCTTTAATCAACCAACGGCTATATTCTATTATAGCTTTTTAAACTAAATTTGAACTGGATTGGCTTCGTTGTTCGGATGTCCATGTATTCCTTTGACATAAATTTTGTAAATTGCATTAGGAAATAAATATGTATTTCGAGTTGTTATTTTCAAATTTTAAAAATTATTTTTTACATTGATGTCTATTTAAGTTTTGACGCGATACTGTAACCGTTTTCTATTTTATTTTGTTTTTTTAATATTTTTTTGGTAATTTTTTTTTTTTTTTTGGCTAATTTGCTTCAAATTCACCAAAACAGTTTTGCAAGGTTAAACTTAAATTATAATTATATAGTTGGTAAAAATCTAATATATAAAAAAATGTATTGCAAAATTCAAATGAAAAAAAAAAATACTAATAATTAAACTATGGTTTTAAATCCTAAATAAATCTCAAATAGCCACTAAATATTATATTTAAATTGAATTACCATATAGAAAAAATTAGGCTCAATTAAAAAAATAAAACCAAAAACAACCCATATACATCTATGAAAACACAATTTATTGATCTTAAAAACACAAACTACCCATTTCACTTTAAACCATATATAGTATATAATGTCTTTTGGATGTATACTTCTTTTATGTTTGTAATATCTTTTTGCGCTGTAATTTTGAAAATTTATTTATAGAGTAAAAACACAAACTACCCATTTCACTTTAAACCATATATAGTATATAATGTATTTTGAATTTATAATTATTTTATGTTTATAATATCTTTTTGCGTGTAATTTTGAAAATTTATTTATATAGTATAATTTAAAATTTAGTACATTTTAAAGTTTAAATATAAAATAATAATTTTACAATAATAATTTGTAAAATTAATATATTTTAAAATAATAATAATTTATATTATTATAATATTTTTTTTAATTAAATTTAATATATTGAACATACATTTTAAAAATTAATTATATAATTAAATATTTAAAACAATAACATTATATCAATTTTAAAAAATTATAATTTTTAAATAAATGGATGATACTATATTAACGGATACAAGTGCAGTATAGTCCATAGCAAAGAACTCGTAAATTAGTGAGTATTGGTAGTTCAGTTAGAACGTGTCAGCAAGGTAGTAATTATTGCCAATTCCGCTAAAGCGTGACAGCAAGTGTCCAGATGAGAGCGGACGATCATATATGTTGTTAGGCAAGTTGTTCTTATGAAATATAAAAAAATAATATATATAATTAATTAAAATTAATAATTTATAATATGAGCATTATATATAAGGTAGATTAATTAATAAATGAAATAGTTTTTTTCTCTAATTATTATATTTTTTTAGGGAGACTATGATTTCTTGTTGTTAAAAACACATTTATGAATGTATAATAGATTAGGAGATTTGAGAGGCACTCAAACACCCTACTTAATTCTAATAATCCTTACTAATGATAACATTGTTTTTATTTAAGATTGAAGTATGTATGAAAACAATTATGTAATAAATATTGTATTAATAAAAATATGAATTCAAAGTATTGAGAAATGGGACACTCGAAGATGAGAGTCTTGCTTAAAATAATTCTTCCATGATAGAGTTTTTAGATGAAATTCTAGATAAACTTAATGTATGAGAGAGAAACATCCATTGAGTTTCTTAGTTAGAAAAATATGTTAAGTTTGGATAAGCCTAAGAGCATCATGAGATATAAAGATGATTTTTATCAAATGGAAAACGGGCCGCGCGAACGTGCACAAGGGACCCGGGCAATCACAACTTAGCAAAACTGATATGGGTGCCCTCGAACGAAACGGCCTGACCGGAACATGCCCAGTTGGGTGCCG
Organism: Pinus albicaulis; assembly: GCA_034641835.2. Lineage (NCBI taxonomy): Eukaryota > Viridiplantae > Streptophyta > Pinopsida > Pinales > Pinaceae > Pinus > Pinus albicaulis. The sequence continues at coordinate 289,990 of JAXQQM020087867.1, forward strand.
ATCTCACACGGCATGACACGACGTGCCCGAACGAACGTCAATGCCACGAAGGAAAAAACAACAAATGAGTCACCCGAACATGCACAAGGTACCAGGATGATCACAACTTAGCAAAACTGATACGTGCGCCCTCGAACGAAACGGCCCGACCCGACCCGAATGCGCATGTTCGGGCGACCTCACACGATGCGACACAGTGCGCCCGACCGAATGATGCCACGAGGGATTAAATGGTAAACGGGCCACCCAAACATGCACAAGGCACCTGGGCGGTCACAACATTAGCAAAACTGATACGGGTGCCCTCAAACGAAATGGCCCGACACGAACGCACCCGGTCGGGCAACCTCACAGTACGATGTGACACGGCGCGCCCAGCCAAACGATTCCATAAGGGAGAAAATGGAAAACGAGCCATCCGAACACGCACAAGGCACTCAGATGGTCACAACTTAGCAAAACTGATACGGGCACCCTCGAATGAAACGACCAGACCTGAACGCGCACGGTCAAGCTACCTCACAGGGCGCGCCTGACCAAACAATGCCACAAGGGGGAAAATGACAAATGGGTCACTCGAGTGTGCAGAAGGCACCCGGGTGGTCACAACTCATCAAAAATGATACAAGTGCCATCGAAAGAAATGGCCTGACCCGACTCGAACGCGCCCAGTCGGGCGACCTCACACAGCGTGATATAGCGCACCCAACCGAATGATGCCACAATAGAGCAAATGGAAAACGGGCCACCTGAACATGCACAAGGGACCCGAGTGGTCTCAACTTAGAAAAACTGATACGGGTGCCCTTAAATGGAACGTCTCGACCAAAACGTGCCCGGTTGGGCCACCTCACACGGCGCGACACGACGCGCCTAACCGAATGATACCACAAGGGACAAAATGGCAAACGGGCCACCCGAACGTGTACAAGGCACCTAGGTGGTCACAACTTAGCAAAACTAATACAGGTGCCCTCGAACGAAATGGCCCGACCTGAACGTGGGTGGTCGGGCGACCTTACACGGCGCGCTTGACTGAACGATGCCACAAGGGAGAAAAAGAAAAACGGGTTGCCCTAACGTGCTCAAGGCACCCGGGCGGTCACAACTTAGCAAAACTGATACTGGCGCCCTCGAACGAAACGACCAAGATCGAACGCGCCCGGTCAGGAAACCTCACACAGTGCGACATGACGAATGATGCCGCAAGGGATCAAATGGAAAACAGGCCACCCAAATGTGCAGTACAAGGGACCCAGGCGATCACAACTTTGCAAAACTGAAACGGTCACCCTCGAATGAAACGGCTCGACCCAGACATGCCCAGTCGATTGACCTCACACAGCGCAACATGGCGCGCCTGACTGAATGATGCCATAAGGGAGAAAATGGCAAACGGGCTACCCGAATGTGCACAAGGTACCTGGGTAGTCATAACTTAGCAAAACTGATACAGGCACCCTCAAACGAAATGCCTCGACCGGAATGCACCTAGTCGGGCAACTTCACACGGCGCGAAATGGCGCGCCTGACCAAACGATGCCACAAGGGAGAAAACGGAAAACGGGCCGCCCGAACGTGCACAAGGCACCCGGGCGGTCACAACTTAGCAAAAATGATACGGGCGCCCTCGAACGAAACAGCCTGAACCGACTCGAATGCGCTCAGTCTGGTGACCTCACACAGTACGACACATCGTGCCTGATCAAATGATGCCACAAGGGAGAAAACGGCAAGCGGGCTGCTCGAACGTGCCCAAGGCACCTAGGCAGTCACAACTTAGCAAAACTAATATGAGCGCCCTTGAATAAAACAACCCGACCTGAACACGCCTGGTCGAGTGAACTCACATAGCGCGACACGGCGCACGTGATTGAATGATGCCACAAGAGAGCAAATGGCAAATGGGCCACCTAAACGTGCACAAATCACCTGGGCGGTCACAACTTAGAAAAACTGATACGGGCGCCCTCAAACGAATTGGCCCGACCTGAAAGCCCTGGGTCGAGCGACCTCAGATGTCAAGACACAGTGCGCCCGACAAAATGATGCCACAAGGGAGCAAATGGCAAACGAGCCTCCCGAATGTGCACAAGGCACCCGAGAAAACACAAATTAGCAAAACTGATACAGGCACCCTCGAACGAAATGCCCTGACCCGAACGCACCCAGTTGGGTGACCTCACACGGCGCGACATGACACGCCCGATAGAACGATGCCAGAAGGGAGAAAACGGAAAATAGGTCACTCGAACGTGCATAAGGCACCCGCGTGATCACAACCTAGCAAAACTTATACCAGCACCCTAGAATGAAACGACCCGACTCGAACGTGTCCCGTCGGGCAACCTCGCACGGCGCGACACGACACGCCCGACCGAGTGATGCCACAAGGGAGAAAATGGAAAACAAGGCGCCCGAATGTGCACAAGGCACCCGGGTTGTTACAACTTAGCAAAACTGATACGGGAAACCTCGAACGAAACGGCCCGACTCGACCCGAATGTAAAGGAAATATTATGCTTAACATGGTGGCTGATAAATGATTAATGGTTTGTGCAAATGAGTGTGAGGTGTAGGAAGGTCCATTGTACGATGATACATTGTAGGTACATCCATGCCACCAAGATATGAAGATATGAAGATTAGTTAGTAAATGCTATAATAATTATTGTAATTGCTTTAAGCTAGATATTTGTTTATTTCTTTGTAAGATTTATAACAATGGTTAAGGGATGGTCTCCATTATAAGCCATTGAGTGAGGGGTGAACACCCTCATGAGCGTTTAATAATAAAATTAAACATTTGTTGGTTTTCACCCTACAGGGTTTCTAGGGTATATTGGTGTTAAATGGTGTGATTGATTGTTGTTTCAGATTGATGATGTTGAATTATTTTCTTGTTGTTGTGTTCATAATGTCAAGTATGTGATGGCTACAGTTATAATGAAATGATTGCAAGGTTACATCATACAGTTTTATGTTAATGTACTACAATAGTGGTTGTTAATAGTTAAGCAACTTACTATTCTTCTACTAAGGTTACACTATGAATTGGTGAACATTTTATCTAATTATTAGTGAGAAATATTTAATAGTGATTTAGACAGTTATCAGTGTTTGTTACAACTAACCACTTATAAATTTATATAGACACACAAAGAATACTTATTCTCAGAAAATTAGTGCCTAGGAAAATTGATGAATCCCATAAATAATAAAATAATAAGATGACACTATAAATATAATGGAATGATAAAATGAACAAATACAATTTTATAAAGATGTATATATGTTCTAAACATAGGAAACTCTCTAGTACCATATCGATTGTCAACTAGAACAATGATAACCTTTGTTTAAGAATACATTATCTATCTTATAAATTAAAATAAGGATAAGAAATATTAATAATCAATATATGATAAATGTTAAAATATTTAACTTATTATAAAGAATTATTAAAATTAATTAAATTATAATGCTTTTAAAATCATTATTATCAATTATTAAAAAATTAATATATATGTTAAATATATATAAATTTTACCCGGATGCGGGTGTTCAAGATTGATATGATGGGCATTAACTGGTGGAGGGGCACGTGGCATGGCCACATGGCCATCTGCAGTCAGCATTTACGCTCCATTTATGCCCCTTTGATACGAGCTCCTCTTGAGGCCGTCACCCTGCGCGGCATTTATGCTGGTGGGGAGGCCGAGATAGCCTGCCTTTCAACTTATTTTTGCTTGACTCTTCATTCCCATCCCTCAATTTGGTTTCTGGGCTCCTGGTGTGGTCTTGTTGCAGTTCGGAAACCTCTATACTGATGCTCTTCCAGCGAGTCGCTTCTAGGTGCTCTGAGGAAGCAGAATTGTCGAGCAAATGCACTTCTGTGGGTAGGCGATGCCATTTGGGTTGCTGCTTCGATTTCCTTCCCGGTTTGCATTGTTCACACAGTCCCTTTTGCTCCTTTCTCTGTGCTTCTTCGCCCAGTTTCTTGGCTCCTGCTCTCTCACTGCTGCCTTCTGCCAACCCAATTCCTTCTCCGTACATATGTGTAACCATGCCCAGGCTTAGGCATAGAATGCGCTGCCGCCACGGTAGCTCCCAAGCCCGTGACACCAGTCGACGTCGTTCTCCCTCTGCCAGCTCTCCGTCGACCTCCTCAGAAAGCCTCCATAGCCACTCCCCCTCTGCGCGCTTCAGACTTAGAAGAGGTCGTGGAAGGTGCTCCACCTCCTCCCATGAACGAGGTTCTGCTGTCTCTCGACCGTCTCTTGAAGTTAGCCTAGTAGTCTCTGCCTCCCTGCATAGCCCCTCCACTACGATTTTCCATTATCAATGCGACTCCAACCGCCCCCTGTTTATTGCTACTATCTCGGTTTCTTTCAAAGAATGTCCTGAAGCCCCTCCGGACCCTCCTTCAACAACGCTTCCAGTCAATCTACAGGCTCCCCCTTCTGCTGTGCGTGACCCTCAGCCCGTGGGCAAGGACTCCTCCTACAATGCTGAGGATTGTGGCCCGAATGTTCATCAACATGTTGGATTGCAGGTCGACGGGAGTGTTGCTGGCGCAGAGGTAGTCCAAAGCGGTCCAGGCAATAATGACGAAGAGGTGGGATGGTGCAGAATTGAAGAAGAATCGCCCTCGGGCGACTATGGACTCTAGCGTCTTGGCCTTTGTCCAAGTAATTCTGTTCAATCTCTATGGTCTTTTACTAGTTTTGGTAGCTACAGGTCTTGTTATGTCTATGTTGAAAGCCTCTGCTGAGGCGGCTTTAGAACCTCGTTTGGGTTTGTTCCCTCCGATGGGTGGCCATGTTTTTTGTTTAATTTTGGCATATCAAGGCTGGTTTCCTCTGTTGAGGCAACATTCAAACGTTTCTCGGACCGGTTTCCCCTCGAGGGTGGTTCATTTTTTTGTTATTTTGGTGACAGAATGCCCATGAGTGCCATGTACTCACTGTATATTATGTTTCACTAATAGAATTAACTTACCTAGAAAAAATATATATTAATACATTTATTCTCACTTTTGTTTGACCGTTACCTTGCAAAGCAATTGATATGTTTGACCCATAGTTAGCAATTTCGGCTGTAACTTGCAAAGAAATTGTTATGCTTGACCCATACTTAGCAAGTTCGGCTGTATTGGTCCAAAAAAATATCGAAAATATGTTAAAATGAGGTAATTCGAATTCGATACTGAATTTTATGTGAAAATAAAATTTAATAAAAACAAATTCTATATTTAAAATGCTGTATGAAATAGAAATCAAAATTGCAATGCATTTGAAAAGGATTTATTTTTTAATATAAAATTTAAAAAATAAAAAATAAAATAGAAAAATTAGAAGCCAAAATTGCAATGGATTTGAAAATATTTATTTTTAATACAAAATTTAATATTTAAGAATAAAAAATAAAAATATAAAAAGTTATATAAAAAAATTATAGTAAATAATTAATTATATATTTAAAAAATATATCTATATGAAAAACAATAAATTTCATATTAAAATATAATAGAAAAAAATAAATTTATAATTCTTAAAAATGATAAATTTCTATAATAAAGAAAATAAATTTTATTTGTAGATATTTATAAATTTATTTAAGAAATTTGAATTTGATAATTATTTTTTGACCATTTCCTTGCAAAACTATATCCACAATGAAATCAGATCATCAAAGCGTCATTGATATGTCACACATGTGTGCTTGATATTTGCTGGAGATGATGAGAAATAAAACAAATATACATGACATTCATATATCTGCGAGCAGCTTATAGCTGCCACGAACTCCAACCAGAAGGCTGGTATGCTTTGCTTGGTGGGAGAGGATAGTCCTTTAAAAATGCCAAATAAAGATTACATTCTTTGAATTTAAATAACCCTGACATTCTCAGAATTCAAGTTTCAGCTATTCATCATTTTTTGATATAAGTCTTTTGAATAAATCACAAAGTATCTTTAATCTTTGGGATTAATCAGGAAGACTTGTTTCAAAAACCCTGATATTATAGGAACACAAAAATAGTTAATGATATTTCATAGAGTGTTTACAGGCACCATATTTCATAGAGTGTTTACTAAGATGGTTAGAATGAATATTATCCATCATCTTTGGAACACGATTGCAAAGTATAATATACAAGCTTTTTTTATGAGGATGTTGATGGCCAACAACGTCTCTAATAAAATACGTAATCTGATTATTAAGATTGACATTGTAAAAGACAGCTTGGGCTGAATAACATAGATTGTTCTTCAACGTAACATAGATTGTTCTTCAAGAACGTTGAGGAAGTCAGGAGAAAATGATAAATTTCTATAATAAAGAAAATAAATTTTATTTGTAGATATTTATAAATTTATTTAAGAAATTTGAATTTGATAATTATGGTTTGACCATTTCCTTGAAAAACTATATCCCTGACATTAAATAACCCTGACATTCTCAGAATTCAAGTTTCAGCTATTCTATTGACTCCTGCTTAGTCCTCTGTTTAAGATGTACCTTAAACTGAAGCACTACTGCTTGCACAGCCTCCTCGGATTTTCAAAACTGCGTGACCCCCGCTCGCGGCATCGGTGTTCAAGCAATGAGCGCAGATTGTGGATGAATAGATTTTACCAAGATTTTCTTTCTTAGCTTTTACCAAAACTTTATTTCTTAAACATAATCTCTAAACCATCCAGTTTAAAAGATGTTTTATCTTAAATCGTCCAACGGTTATATTTTATTATGGATTTTTTAAACTAAATTTGACCCTTTTACCAAGATTTTCTTTCTTAAACATAATCTCCACACCATGCAGTTTAAAAGATGTTTTATCTTTAATCGTCCAACGGTTATATTTTATTATAGATTTTAAAAACTAAATCTGGACAGGGTTCGTTGTTGTGACGTCAAGTAATTCTTTAATATATAAATTTTGTAAATAAATACGTATTGCATCTTAAAATGAGTTATTTTTAAATTTTAAAAGTCATCTTTTTACATTGATATCTATCTAAGTTTTGACGCTGTAGTGTTACTGTTTCCTTTTTATTATTATTATTTTTGGTGTTCTTTTTCAGTAAATTTTGCTAATTTGCTTAAAATTCCACCAATTCGTTTTAAACTTTAGTTTTAATTATGTCATTTTAAACTGTAATATATAAAAAACAATGTATTATAAAAAAATGTATTGCAAAGTTCAAATGAAAAGGACAAAAATATTAATAACTAAACTACTCTAGTTTTAAATCCTAAATAGTCACTAAGTATTTTGTATTTGAAATTGAATTGTCATATAAAATAATTTAAGGATTAATTAAAAAGAAAAAATAAAGAATTTATATACATTTATACATATTTATACATTTATAAAAAAAACACAATTTATCTTTTTTAATATTGGTCTTAAAACACAAACTACTCATTTCACTTGAAGCCATTACCTAGTTGCATTGGTCAATGCTAACTAATAGTAATAATGGAAAATTGTTCTTTAAAGTCATATACTAAGGGACCTCTCAACTCATTTCCTACACTCTATTTAAAAATTGTGTTATGTGAAAATTTGAATCAAAAATTTGTAATCTACATTGCTAATGTTAGCTAAATAATAGTAGGTTATGGGAAAATGAAAATCTTATAATATTTCTTTGGAAGAACTAATAAATTGAGATATGATTGTAAACCTTTCATAAAAACTCGACATCACAAATATCTAAATATAATGCATGAATATTGCAACAATATCCATAAATTATGGCATAAAGTATATGAATTAGTTGTCCACATGACCTTGAAGTTATGGTCAAGCAAATGTTTGCAAATTATTTTAATAATATTAATATTAGTATTTCTTAAGAGAAGTTACATTATAAGAGTTTGCATTGGTCAATATTCAATTAATAGTGTTCAATAAGAAAATCATTTCAAGAATCTTACCTTGGCAGAATCCCTTACAATAAAAATTTAATAACAAATTATAAAGAAATAGAAAAAAAGTTAGAAAAACAAATCCTTGAAGATATCATTGTGTTGAATCCCTTGAAAAATTCATTGCTTCCACACATCCCACTTCAGTGCCATTGTTACCACAATCACTAAACATAATCCTAGTTTAACTCCACCATTATCATTTTTCTCTTTTAATTTCAAAGTCCACAATGAATCCAAAGTTGCATTCTGTAACAATTCATTTATTAACATGAATATATAAATCAAATGCTTTGTAAATCTGACACACATCAAAGCATCAATTTCATAGCCCATTTTTAAAAAATTATAAAAATCTAAGTATAATCAAAACTTTATTTTAAATTATTGTTTATATAAAAATTAATATATATAATATATGATTTGGACACTATAAATGGGTGTATGTATATATATATATATATATATATATATATATATATATATATATATATATATAAATCTTATTGTGCTGTTTTTATTTTTATTTATTTTTTTCAGCTCTCTTTCATCAGCATGTTGAATGCATCCTCTGTTAGTAGGAGAATTGTTTAGTGATCCTAGGCATAAATCATTTAACAAACTGGAACATATATATATCTCATTATGTTTTATCTGAGAGGCACATATATATATGTTATTTAAAAATTTATTATACTCTTTTGTTTATTAGAGTTTTATTATTTATTTATTTCTAACTTTACATATAATATTCATGTATATACCTATTTTTTTTAGTAAAAAAAATTAATTGAGGGTACTTTATTCGGTGTTATTTTTTTATTTTTTCAATTAAGAAAACGTAAGAAGAATATTATTGATTATGGAGGTTCAATCTAACTGTGTGCATAATTATGCCTATAAATAGTCTTTGTTACAATACGTGAGCCAATAAATACACTGTCCAAAAACCATAATTCATGTGTGAGTCAAATATCGGTAGGTTATATTACAGATAAAATATTTAAGTAAATGTAATGAGGCTTAAAACGTGAGCTTAAATTTGGAAGCATGTAATGTGGAGGAAGACCATGACAACATATGTCATTGGTTAAATATTAGGTAAACACATGCCATGACTTGCATAACACAAAATAGTAAAAACTACAATTCATAAAAAACGTCATTATGTGGGTGGATTGGGCAAATCTTTATGGAGGAGTAGCGAAGAGAGAAGCGCATTCATGCATGTGAAAATCAATTTGTTCCACCCTCGCTTCCGGGGAAGCAAAGGTGGTCATTGGTTTGTGTGTTGTTAGCATAGACAACCCGGCCCTAAGTCTGGGATCTCACTTTGCATTTGCGAAGATCTGTCACAATAGTCTGGTTATACGAGAGCATAGCAGAATAAACACATAACCATAAAGATAGAGATGCGGCGGAAATAACACTTCATTTTACATTAATATCGAAAAATGATGCTTAGGACGAATGGAGATAAAACTAGCTAGGGCCTTTGGTAGCTATCTACGGCAGAAGGTATGACCTGGAGCCTACGACTGCTTCTGATGAGGCGGGAGCCTATTTATTATTGAGAAACAATGAAACCTTAAACATACAAAACCAACACTGGAGATGAAGCGCCAATACTGTGTTTGGTTTGGTGAGTGGAGTGTTCACTTTTGACATCTTCCTTATCTCCGTTTGAGCGCACATGATACACGCCATTAGAAAGCTCTATCCGAGGACCCTACGGTGACTAGGAATGACTTTATCAGGAAAATTCGGCGCGCGCTTTCATACCCAAAAAAACGTCGTTTAGGGCCTCAAAATGGCTCGGAAGTTCGGGACCGAAAAGCGCTAAAAATAGTAAGTTATGCAGCGAGAAAAAACCGAAAGGAGAGATAATGGTGTGTGTGAAGTGGAATAGAGTGGGTGGCACCATCCCACGGATCGTCCTCTACCGCAAGGAAGCAATGGTCACATTGCGTTGGTTCCTCCATGGATGAAATTTTCTTTGAATTTGGTCCTTTGGTGAACCACTTTCCTTGGTGCGGGGAGTTGGCCGGCTTTGACAGCCCGATACGAGTTGGATCCTACGTTGGCGAGTGTTCTTAGTACCGTAATCATGATACAATCTTTGTGTGCTTTGTTCCATCATTCTGGGTTCCAACTACGGTGTGATGTGGGTGCATTACCAACGATGTCCGGAGGTGCTCGATGAGGTGGGAAGTAAGGGCAGAAGGCGATCCACATTGAAGGCGGGTGAAGACCAAGGAATGGTGGAATACTAAACGGCATTGTTCCTACGGCCTTGGTGATGGTGTACGGCCGTATCGGAGAGCGGGCGAAGCTTGCGGTGAGGTCCGGTGAGGCGCTCATACCTGGAAATGCGGCCATGCTTTACATCGCCCACCTTTTGGAAGTTGTGTGGCACCCGAGTGTGGGCTCATCGCTGGCAGCACTTCGCCGTGCTCATCCAATATATGAACTGTTCGGCGGATGTGTTGAATGCGCTCGGTAAATACTTGCTTTGTCAACTTTCGGACTAGACGTCTGTTGAATCGGCACAGAAGCGATTGCAAATAGCCATGGCTACGTCGATGGACATAGTGGATCAGATCCCAAGCCCACAAAGAAGGGCTCGCCAGGTGGTATGTGGAAACAGTTCTCACTGGTAACCTTTGCAGGGGAGGCTCGTCCCATGTGCGTGGATGCTTTAGATGCCATGCGCGGGAATCGTAACACCGTCGGTGTTGACGACTGTCTGTCTGGCCATCATTTGGGGATGGAAAGCTATGGACTTGTGGTGAGCTTTGTGTCCATCATTGACCGGAGGGCCGGACCAAAATGTCTTGAACACCACTCTCGATCTGATGTGATGGGCGCCGGGATCCCAAAGTGAACCCATACCCGTTCAAAGAAGAGTTTGTGATGGCTCTCAACATGATATTGCTCTTATAGGCCTTATCAATAGCCATCTTAAAGAGAATCACCTCAAGGCCACGAAAACATGATCATTGCCATTCTTAGCGAGGCCGGTCCGTATATGATACGTGGAGATGGATTCCCATAGTCGACTAGGGGTAGGTGAGCGGAGTATATAGGCCTTGCTTCTTGATGGTCGGCTTATGATAGCTCGCCGGTCACGGGATCTAATGTGCTTCTCGACGTCCTTTCGGGGAAGGTTCGGCCGATGAAATACTTACGTAGTATTGCTCTGTTTCCTCGACCCGAAATACAGCAACCCTAAGCCTTTCGTGTGCCTGCCGTATCATCTTGGCACGCTCACTTGAAAGAACTTCTGAGGTGTCTGAATGACACTCTTAAAAGTGCATCTTGGAGGTGAAAATTTGGAACTTGCATGCCCCAGAGTGCAGCCTTGTAAGTGTGTGGTGCGGTCGCCTCTGGCTTAATGTCAGTGTTTACAGGGTCGACCACGGTGGTGAGCGCCACAATCGGTGATGGTGACAGTCCTACAGCATTATTGGTGCTACCTTGCCGTACTTAATGTTGAAGTAAGCTGTTGCGGATATGGAGGATAGTCAGTAGCGTCGTGCACAGCATACATATGTCTGTGTATGAGCTGAGGCCGATGCAGTCTATATGGATGATTGTTCCTTCCCCAAAATGTATGCTTCCATTGTCGACGAGCATTTTGCAATGGGAATACATTTTCTTCCCCTATCAAAGTGGGATACTTACTGACCTCTGGAACAATGTCTCAACGTGATATGCCTTTGAATGTCACGATTGAGTGGGGGAGCACCACAACAACGTAGTCGGGGGCATGCATACTCAATCTCAAACGGCTATCGCGCAAATGCAGTGAGTGAACCCGGGGCGGAAGACTGCAGGCAATTTTTCTAATTCTTTGAACGCCTTCTACCATTTGAGTTCCGACCAAAATAATTTTGCTCAGCTCCTTTGGTGACAGCTTGACTCGAGGCCAAGTGATATGAGAAGAAATCCCAGCACGAATCTACGGTAGAAATTAGCAAGACCCGAGGAAAAGCTGAAGCTGTTATGATAGTGGTGGCCAATCAGAATGACTTGGATCTTGGGTGGATCCACATACTGCCATCAATAATGTATCCCCGGATATTGAACACGAGTCATGCCAAACGTGCAATTCTCCAGGTAACACAACGTGTTGTCGCGGTGTTTGGAGGACTTGTCGGATGGTCGGGTAACCCAAGAATGTGGCGGAGAAGATGGGAATGTCATCAAAGTACACCACTACGAATGAGTTGGTGAATGGCCGCAAGATGTCGTCCATCATCCTCATGGGGGACTGGGGCTAAGTCAACTTGAAAGGCATGACCGGCCATTCAAAAAGGCCTTCCTTAGCTTTGAAGGGTAGTCTTCCACACATCGAGTTCAATTGGTGCACAGTGATACCCGGACTTCGGGTCGATCTTCTTGAAATATTTTGCACCTTGGAGGTTGGTCAGAAGGTCATCCAATCGAAGTGGGATTGGGTACCTATTCCAGGACCGATGTCATCTTGGTGGTAAAATGGTCGATACGAGTCTCCACGTCCCATCTAACTTTAACATTGCCAACAGTCGGGCTCCCTTGGTGATGGGCAATTACGATGTGACCTTTAACAGCAGTGCCCCGATAAATACGGTTCTCACTCGGAAACAGACGTCGATGATCGGTCCATTGGGTAGCGGCGCACACAGGGTCGAGGTCCGGCGGACGCGACACCGCGTGCGAGGAACCCCCGTAGGTGAGGTGAAAGATGTCCTTCTCCTCCGCCTTATCCATTTGGTACTTGTCGTGCGGAGAGGGCCCCCATGCGGAGGTCGTGGCCCCGTCCTTCCCCCTGCCGGGGCGGATCCATCATAATTTCTGGTTTGGGAAGCCAGGCTTTAACGTGTTGTGATAACCAAAAGATATAGTCGTGGAGGTGGTACCTACGGTATCTGTACAACTTATTTCCCAAAGTAATAACCGCGGCACGAGGTCGAGACTCATACACGACGCAGCGCTTCCACACCAAGTATGGTTGTCTAATAATGCATCGAAACATCAATAGAAGACAACGTGCAATACCTCATCAGGCGAAGGAGCAGGTGCTATAGGGAAGGCGGCAGCTCGGGCGCGGAAGTCTCATCCTTGGTGAAGCCACCGGAGTGGTGTATGGATGTGGGTGAGCTGTGGTCGGCAAGCCCAGCACTTCACGGCGTACGCGTGGGGTTCTTTTTATCCATTGTCGACAATGAAGCACGTAGAGACGCTTACACACATGCGGGAGTGGAAAAAAGCATTCCTCCTCCTCCTCACGGATCTTAGGTTCCTCCTTACGGATCTTTGTGGCCACTTGATGGCGTTGGGCTCCGCATCAATGTCATTTCCCTTTTTCATTCCCCTTTTTCGAGGTTCGATTCGGAGTCGAGCATCGACTCGAAGCCCTCATCTCGACCTTGCTTGTTGCTTGGCGGCACTCACTGTCTTGTGGGTGACTCTTATATCAGACTACCCTTTCCGTCCTTCTTTGGCTTTACGGTGTTGTTCTTTTCTTGTGGCTTTGGTGGGTTGTCTTTAGCCGCCATGCCTTGTCACAATCCTTTGTTGAGTTTGGAAGCACCTTTTTTCCTTGCTTTTGATTCGCGGATCCCAAAATCTCGCTTCTTGTTTGAATTTCGCCAATCTTAAGCGCTCTTTGGGTATACAACACGAGGAGATGTGAGGACTCATTTCCTCAGGAATGTATTCTCTATCAGGCAGAGCTGTGATCCTTTTAGCACCAAATGTTTCTGCGGATATTTGATACCCAACCATGCGTAGGGTATGGAACGGATTCGTCGGCTCGTGCCTCCTTCAGTCCCTCTGTTGTGGCGTGATCTGTGTACTTGTCCTCATAGCTCCCCCGGATAAATCTTGTTCCTTGACGGCGTCTCGGAAAGAATTCCAAGTTGGTACAACCCAGGAACGAGAGAAGGGATTACGTACGATACGCCGTGTTCTCCGGTAGGTTTCCCACCGGTCCTTAACAGAGTAGCTTTGAGAATTTAAAAATAATCTTCTCCCGGTCTGAAAAGTCATGAGCAGATATCCTTCTCAACAAATTCAACCATCTATCTCGGCATACTGCATCTGTTGGGCCTCAAATGAATGTAAAAATTTTGTACCTTAAAAGGGAGTACCTTGCTCCCGGAGGCTAGCTCTGCTGGATGCGGATGCGCCGCCGGTGGGCGACGTTGAAAGGATGCGAGCAAAACTATCCATCATCGCGTTCCTTTGTTTTTCGAGGGCCTCCTCGAGAGCAATATTTACTTGGGGATCTCTGCTCCCTCATCCTGTTTTTATCCCATGGGCGTCGTCGAGTTTGCGAGGCCGTTCTTCCTGCAAAGTTTCCCACAGATCCAAGCCTAGCTCATACTGAGCCTCGTTGGGGACATACAAGAAAGATGAAAAAGCGGTATGCGATACCAGCGATCCCGGATTTGGCATGACGCATGAGAATAAACACATATACAAGTCAGAATCGTGAAATAACACACTTCTATTTCATTAGCCTGGCTTTGAAATTTAACACAGACGAATGGAGATAAGACTAGGCCCCAGAGCCTTTGTGCGCTATCCAGAAGAGCAGCTCAGATGTTCTGACTTCTCCTATCAGAGGCGCGAGCCTATTGCTGTGAAACAATGGGAAATTTTCAACTTATCCCAAAAACCTAACCTAGGAGATGAAGCGCCAAAACTATGGGCCCTAGTTTGGGTAAATTGGTGTTTCAACTTCCGGGGACGTAACTTTGGCATACTATCTCCCGTTTGACGCACATGATCCCATCATTAGAAAGCTCATCAGGGATACGGGCATCGGGGCCAATTTGTGAGAAAGTGGTGGGCGCTTTCATACCCAAAAAAGCGTCGTTTGGGGCCTCCAAAATGGCTCAGGAAGTTCGGGACCGAAAAAGCTGCTAAAAATAATGAGATTTGTGCCGGCCCAGAAAAAAGGCGGAAAAGAGATAATGGTGGGGGGCCAAGTGGAATGGGTGGGTGTACCAATATCCCTGGATCATGTAAGCTACGAATTCATTTTGATCGGCATATACCTCCTTTCCTTAGAGTTTCCATATTGGGGGCGAGATATTGGTCGATTGAGCAACAATAGATTAAGGAAGTGGGAGCCTCCATGACGGGGACGACAGTAACCAGAGGTAGCAGCCTCGCCCAAGAGACGATTGTCGGTATATTCCCTGTGGGAGCTTAGCTCCCGTCATGTGGTGCCTACGATTCGGCAGCAAATCATCTCTTGTGTGCTTGTCCTCTCTAGGGTATTATTTAAACATTGTGACTACAATCCACTCCAGAGGGGATGGCTTTCCACCGCAGAGAGAGCACTGTGGGGGTCGGAAAGGTTTAAAGAACTACGGGATCGCTACCGGCTTTTTCCTAAGGTGACTCGGGCATCGTGCCATCTGAGCCAAAATGCAAAGTGAGGAAACACCAAAAATGAAGGCGTAGGCAGCAGCACCAAGAGTGTAGGAATCGTTAGACGAAGTATTGAAACGAGCACGCAGATTTCCAACCACGCATGCGGTATGTTTGTAGTCTTTCTTGCCTATATCTGGCGAATAAATGGGGTATAAGTGCCACACTCTGTCAAATTCACCCGGATGAATGTGGATAACTTGGGTTCCATATTGACGAGTCGAGTGAAAGTCAATCTTCTTTCATGATTATCAATATCAAGCTAATTATTGTGGTTGGGAAAGATCTCACACCCTTTATGGTGCTTATAGGAGTAAGGGTTGCCGCTATCCCTCTTAAGCACTTGAAGAGGAGGAGCTACCATGTCTAGTTCTATAACGAGGTAGCGGGTAAGAGTTTTAAGGGTAGGAACACTTAACCACTAGAAAAGAGCATGGATGAAAGTATGACTCATCACAGGTACTCAAATGAACTTTCTATTAC
Organism: Pinus albicaulis; assembly: GCA_034641835.2. Taxonomy (NCBI): domain Eukaryota; kingdom Viridiplantae; phylum Streptophyta; class Pinopsida; order Pinales; family Pinaceae; genus Pinus; species Pinus albicaulis. The sequence goes on from JAXQQM020087867.1 coordinate 305,836, forward strand.
TTCAAATTGGCATTTCATGAAGGTTCTTCCCACGGACCCCGTGGATAATCCTATAGTGGATGGTCTCCTTCCTCCGAGATGGAGGAAACGTGAAAACCATACCCATATGCACCTATCTAGAACTGCAACCAGGTAGCATTACAACCAAACAAACTGTGCAACAGACACTCCATTCTCATCTCCAAAAATTGTCGAATGGCCATCCGGGGTCTCTCTACCTGCATACTAACTCGCGCATAGTGGGATGGTTCGTACGATGTACTATATATCATCATCAATTCTTGTGTGGTGCGCGTGGATTCCTATCAAGCTCCACGTACCACTGCACTGCCATTTTTTGCCAACATGCATCACCCCATCGGGGACATAATTCATGTTCATATGATAGATGGTCACATATATATTTTTTTAAATATCCAATTTAATTAAAATGATAGAAAACCGATAACCACTCTTTGAATAAATATCAACCTTTAATTTGTGGCTACTAAAAATATTCTAAACCATTCTATTGAAGTTAAATCCCTAGCATTAAAAAAGTTTAATTATATTTCAAGATAGACAAAAAAAAAAAAAAAAAAATACAAAGTGCATAAAATAAACTCTTTAATAAAATACATATAATGAAATCAACAATGAAACATTAAATCTAATTATTATTCAATTATATATTTTGTATTTTTAATGTTAAATACCATATTTTTTTTATATAAATGATCCAAAAACACACCATTCAAAAGACAAATCACATCTACATTTAAGTCATTTAGGTGTTTCGATTCCACGTGAAGAGATTTTATACAAATATGAAAACTCATTTTCACCAATCAAGTTTCTTTGGAACCATCAAATTTGATCAATTTTTTTTAAAACCTCAATTTTGATAGGCATTTGAGTTTTGAAAAAAAAAAAAATTCTAAGACAAATTGCAATAAAAAAAAGCCCTGAAACCCTTAATTTAATTCAATTTTTTCACACCAAACATGAATTCAACAAAAACACTCAATGACTCTCTCAACACATGTAACGGCCCACACAGAGTCAAGGCACAGAAGCAGTTGCAGGTAAGGTGCCTCAATGAATGCTCGCCGCCCTTGGCACTCTTTGATCTATCTTCATCACCCATGACGTTAATAGAATCGAAACCTATATGAACACCTATATGAACACATTAAGGCACTACATCATGAATCAATCCATTCAGAATTCATCCGTACTAAGCATATTTTTGCAAATTGGTTGAAGTTATTCACTTATATTGCACAAGGAAGGAAATTAATCACAATAGCAAGGAAAAAAAACACAGAAGAAAAAACAATCAAGGTAGAAGATCAAATTGATAACACCTTATCAGTTGGGTCCCTTTAGTTGGCCTCACAGTTACCAATCATTAATCTTTTGTTCTCCCTTTTCTCATTTCCTACTGTACTCTTCTTTAACAACATAGTTTGATTTTTCTCATATTGGAAAGGGGTTTTTCCGAGTGTTTTTGGCACCATTAACCATACATATATCCTATAATTTTATGCCCCAACTGCACACAATCCTATACTATTCCTAGAGAACTAGCCCCGATGGTCTTCTCATTTAGAAGCTACTGGTGTCTCCCACTCTGCGCAATGGTAGGCTAACATTTTATGTGTCGCTATATCTATACTAAGCCAAGTGATTTCTATGAAACCTTTATTTTTGGAGTAATCACCACACCTCTATGGAATCCATAATTTCCACCCTGGGGATCCTAGTTACTGGTTTGGAAGTTTACCAACACTTGTGAGTTTTAGTGTAACGACAAACCTCTACATGGTATCAGAGCCTGAACCCAGGTTCAATTCCCCCGAGCTGCGTTTGAGGGGTGTATTGATTCCTTGAGCTGTGTTTGAGGGACGGTGTTGGAGTAATCACCACACTTCTATGGAATCCATAATTTCCACCCTGGGGATCCTAGTTACCGGTTTGGAAGTTTACCAATACTTGCGAGTTTTAGTGTAACGACAAACCTCTACACTTATTTATATTGGAAGGCGAAATTATGATGATCATGATGTTGTGTATAACTGACAGGTACCGAAATACGCCTAGAATTTGGACAGAGGAGGAGGTGGAGGTCTAGAAACCCATTGTATACGATTTCCACAATAAAGGAGGTGTTTTCTTCTCTCAGATTTGGCACATTGGAAAAGCTTCCCATGTGGGTAAGTATATCTATGGTTTTCATTACATTGCTATCTGTTAATTCCTTTCATATACCTCCTTGTCGAATCTCTCTAGAGTGTATTGGATTTGTTCATTTTCTTCTCGAACAAATCAAATCTCTATAGAGTGTATTGGATTTGTTCATTTTCTTCTCGAAAAACCCTTACATTATTGGACAGAAGCCTTATTTAAAGAACCCTCACATTATTGGAATGCAACAACAGCTATATTTCATACAGTTAATACAGGCACGACGTTTCATACCATTTTAAATATCAATTGATCCCATCATCGTACTAACAGGGTTTGAATGAATATTATCCATCAGCGGTGGAACAGGAGATATGTCTTCACCCACATAACACGGTTCGATATCGAATTATAATACACAATCTTTTTTTATGAGGATGTTGGTGGCCAACAATAATGTTTCTTGTAATAATTGAACTACTTACAATAGAGGAGAAAGCAAAGATTACCAAGATACTGACTACAAGAGCTAAAGCTACCAGGAAAGTCACTTTTCCCTAATAACAGGACATATTCTATAAGGACCCGATCTAAGTTTCTATATCTTGTGAATTATATGGAAATTTCAGTGTATTGCACATGAACACAATGATAATGATTCTTAGTTACATTATCTTGTGAATTATATGGAAATTTCAGTGTATTGCACATGAACACAATGATAAAGATTCTTAGTTACATGAAAATTTCAGTGTAGATAAAAAGGTCCTTAATTACTTGAAATCTCCATAGTACATGAATTGGATGAAATCTTTTTCGCATTGGCATAAAGACAGAGGATTAATAATATGAAACTAAACTTTTTGCACGAAAACCTAAATATAATTAAAGAATTTCCGGCTCCCGTCGTGGATGATATTCAAAGGCAGTCATTTCTAATAAAACATGTAATCTGATTATTAAGATTGTAAAAGAATGCTTCGGCTGCATATCATAGATTTTTCTTTAAGAACGTTGATGAAGTCAGGAGAAATAGAAATAGCTAAGTACTATCCTCGCCATTATGTGACAAAAAAGGAATATGAGAGAGGAAGTTAAATCGAACATAAACTTATTGACACGTCCAGATGTCCACAAATCAAGAACGTCTATTGTCAATAAAACAACGCCCCTTAAACCGATCATCAGGGTCATAATTGAACCGATCACCAACACACTGTCTCTTTCAATGGAATGTAGGGAAATGTTCCATCGTGAAGGCACTCTGCTTCTCTCTACTGCTGCTTAGTCCTCTGTTTTAAAATGTACCTTCAACTCAAGCGCTACTGCTTGCACAACCTCGTCGGAGTTTCAAAACTGCGTGACCTGCGCTACGATGAAATTCTATTTTAGATTGAAAAGTTTAAGATATAACGGAAAAGGTTTAATGCATGCAATGAGAGGATTCTGGATGAATAGCTTTTACCAAGATTTTCTTTGTTAAACCTAATCTCTGCATCATCGAGTTTATCTCTCCATTACCGAGTTTAAAAGATATTTTATCTTTAATCAACCAACGCTCCCCACCATCCACTTTAAAAGATGTTTTATCTTTAATCAACCAACGGTTATACTCTATTATAGCTTTTTAAACTAAATTTGAACTGGATTTGCTTCGTTGTTCGGACGTCCAGGTATTCCTTTGACATAAATTCTGTAAATTGCATTAGGAAATAAATATGTATTTCGAGTTGTTATTTTCAAATTTTAAAAGTCATTTTTTACATTGATGTCTATTTAAGTTTTGACGCGATACTGTAACTGTTTTCTATTTTATTTTATTTTTTTAATATTTTTTTGGTAATTTTTTTTTTTTTTTGTTGCTAATTTGCTTCAAATTCACCAAAACAGTTTTGCAAGGTTAAATTTAAATTATAATTATATAGTTTGCAAAAATCTAATATATAAAAAAATTTATTGCAAAATTCCAATGAAAAGAAAAAAATACTAATAATTAAATTAAGGTTTTAAATCCTAAATAAATCCGAAATAGCCACTAAATATTATATTTAAATTGAATTAAATAACCGAAAATAACCCATATACATTTATGAAAACACAATTTATTGATCTTAAAAACACAAACTACCCATTTCACTTTAAACCATATATAGTATAAAATGTCTTTTGGATGTATATTTTTTTTATAGTTGTAATATCTTTTTGCGCTGTAATTTTGAAAATTTATTTATATAGTTAAAACATAAACTACCCATTTCACTTTAAACCGTATATAGTGTATAATGTCTTTTGGATTTATAATTCTTTTATGTATGTAATATCTTTTTGCGCTGTAATTTTGAAAAATTATTTATATAGTATAATTTAAAATTTAGTGCATTTTAAAGTTTAAATATAAAATAATAATTTTACAATAATAATTTGTAAAATTAATATATTTTAAAATAATAATAATTTTTATTATTATAATAATTTTTTTAATTAAATTTAATATATTGAACATAGATTTTAAAAATTAATTATATAATTAAATATTTAAAACAATAACATTATATCAATTTTTAAAAAATATATTTTTTAAATAAATGGATGATACTATATTGACGGATACAAGTGCGGTATAGTCCATAGCGAAGAACTCGTAAATTAGTGAGTATTGGTAGTTCACTTAGAACGTGTCAGCAAGGTAGTAATTATTGCCAATTCCGCTAAAGCGTGACAACAAGTGTCCAGATGAGAGCGGACGATCATACATGTTGGTAAGCAAGTTGTTCTTATGAAATACAAAAAAATAATATTTATAATTAACTAAAATTAATAATTTATAATATAAGCATTATATATAAGGTAGATTAATTAATAAATTAAACAGTTTTCTTCTGTAATCATTATATTTGTTTAGGGAGATTATGATTTCTTGTTGTTAAAAACACATTTATGAATGTATAATAGATTAGGAGATTTGAGAGGCACTCAAACACCTTACCTAATTCTAATAATCCTTACTAATGATAACGTTATTTTTATTTAAGATTGAAGTATGTATGAAAACATTTACGTAATAAATATTGTATTAATAAAAATATGAATTCAAAGTATTGAGAAATGTGACACTCAAAGATGAGAGTATTGCTTAAAATAATTCTTCCATGATAGAGTTTTTAGATGAAATTCTAGATAAACTTAATGTATGAGAGAGAAACATCCATTAAGTTGCTTAGTTAGAAAAATATGTTAAGTTTGGATAACCCTAAGAGCATCATGAGATATACAGACGATTTTTAGCAAACGACAAACTGGCCGCCCGAATGTGCACAAGGGACCTAGGCGGTCACAACTTAGCAAAACTGATATGGGTGCCCTCGAACGAAACGGCCCGAACGGAACGTGCCTGGTTGGGCGCCGATCTCACACGGCACGACATGACATGCCCGAACGAACGTCGATGCCACAAGGGAGAAAAAAACAAATGAGTCGCCCGAACATGCACAAGGCAACTAGATGATCACAACTTAGCAAAACTGATACGGGCACCTCGAACGAAATGGCCTTACCCGAACCGAATGCACATGTTCGGGCGACCTCACACGACGCGACACGGCGCGCCCGACCGAACGATGCCACAAGGGAGAAAACGTCAATTGGGCCACCCAAACATGCACAAGGCACCCGAGCGGTCACAACATTAGCAAAACTAATATGGGCGCCCTCAAACAAAATGGCCCGACACGAACACACCCGGTCGGGGAACCTCACAGTACGATGCGACATGGCACGCCCAGCCAAACGATTTCACAAGGGAGAAAACGTCAATTGGGCCACCCAAACATGCACAAGGCACCCGGGCGGTCACAACATTAGCAAAACTAATACGGGCGCCCTCAAGCAAAATGGCCCGACACGAACACACCCGGTCGGGGAACCTCACAGTACGATGCGACATGACACGCCCAACCAAATGATTTCACAAGGGAGAAAATGGGAAACGAGCCACCCAAACATGCACAAGTCACTTAGATGGTCACAACTTAGCAAAACTGATACGGGTGCCCTCAAATGAAACGACCCGACCTGAACGCGCACGATCGAGTGATCTCACACGGCACGCCTGACCAAATGATGCCACAAGGGAGAAAATGAAAAATGGGCCGCTCGAGTATGCAGAAGGCACCCGAGCGGTCACAACTTATCAAACCTGATACGGGTGCCATCGTAAGAAATGGTCTGACCCGACCCAAACGCGCCCGGTTAGGCGACCTCACACGGCATGATATAGCGCACCCGACCGAATGATGCCACAACGAAGAAAATGGAAAACGGTCCGCCCGAACATGCACAAGGGACCCGGGTGGTCACAACTTAGCAAAAATGATACAAGTGCCCTTAAACGAAACGACCCGACCAGAACGTGCCCGGTCGGGCCACCTCACACGGTGCAACACGATGCGCCCGACCGAATGATGCCACAAGGGAGAAAATGGCAAACGGGGCACCCGAACATGCACTAGGCACCTACGTGATCACAACTTAACATAACTGATACAGGTGCACTCGAAAGAAATGGTCGGACCCGAACGTGGGCGGTCGGGCGACCTTACATAGTGCGCCTGACAGAACGATGCCACAAGGGAGAAAATGGAAAACGGGTTGCCCTAACGTGCACAAGGCACCTGGGCGGTCACAACTTAGCAAAACTGATACGGGCGCCCTCGAACGAAACGACCCAGCTCGAACGTGCCCGGTCAGGCGACCTCAGACAGCGCGACACGACGAATGATGCCGTAGTGGAGCAAAAAAAAAATGGGCCATGCAAACATGCAGTACAAGTGACCCGAGCGGTCACAAATTTGTAAAACTGAAACGATCACCCTCGAATGAAACGACTCGACCCGTACATGCCCGGTCGATTTCCCTCACACAGCGCGACATGGTGCACTTGACTGAACGATGCCACAAGGGAGAAAATGGCAAACAGGCTGCCCGAACGTGCACAAGGCACCTGGGCGGTCATAACTTAGCAAAACTGATACGGGCGCCCTCAAACGAAATGCCTCAACCCGAATGCACCTAATCGGGCGACTTCACATGCCGAGAAATGGCACACCTGACCAAACGATGCCACAAGGGAGAAAACGAAAAACGGACCGCCCGAACGTGCCCAAGGCACCTGGGCGGTCACAACTTAGAAAAAATGATACGGGCGCCCTCGAATGAAACAACCCGACCTGAACACGCCTGGTCGAGAAACCTCACATGGCGCGTCATGGCGTGCCTGATTGAATGATGCCACAAGAGAAAAATGGCAAATGGGCCACCTGAATGTGCACAAATCACTCGGGCGGTCACAACTTAGAAAAACAGATACGAGCGCCCTCAAACGAATTGGCCCGACTTGAACGGGCCTGGTTGAGCGACCTTAGATGGCACGACATGGTGAGCCCAACCAAACGATGCCACAAGGCAGAAAATGGAAAACGAGCTTCCTGAATGCGCACAAGGTACCCAAGTGATCACAAATTAGAAAAACTGATACGAGCACTCTCGAAAGAAATGACCTGACCCGAACGCGCCCGGTTGGGCGTCCTGACACGGCGCGACATGACACGCCCGACCGAATGATGCCAGAAGGGAGAAAACAACAAACGGGTCACTCGAACGTGCATAAGGCACCCGGGCGATCAAAACCTAGAAAAACTTATACGGGCGCCCTAGAACGAAACAACCCGACTCGAATGCGCCCGGTCGGGCGACCTTGCATGACGTGACATAGTGCGCCCAACCCAGTGATGCCACAAGGGAGGAAATGGCAAACAGACCGCTCGAATGTGCACAAGGCACCCGGGAGGTCACAACTTAGCAAAAATGATACGGGCGACCTCGAGCGAAACGGCCCGACTTGACCCGAATGCAAAGGAAATATTATGCTTAACATGGTGGTTGATAAATGATTAATGGTTTGTGCAAATGAGTGTGAGGTGCAGGAAGGTCCATTGTACAATGATACATTGTAGGTACATCCATGCCACCAAGATATGAAGATATGAAGATTAGTCAATAAATGCTATCATAATTATTGTAATTTCTTTAAGCTAGATATTTGTTTATTTCTTTGTAATATTTATAACAATGGTTAAGGGATGGTCTCCATTATAAGCCATTGAGTGAGGGGTGAGCACCCTCATGAACGTTTAATAATAAAATTAAACATTTGCTCGTTTTAACCCTACAGGGTTTCCAGGGTATATTAGTGTTCAATGGTGTGATTGATTGTTGTTTCAGATTGATGATGTTGAATTCTTTTCTTGTTGTTGTGTTCATAATGTCAAGTATGTGATGGCTACAGTTATAACGAAATGATTGCAAGGTTACATCATACAGTTTTATGTTAATGTACTACAATAGTGGTTGTTAATGGTTAAGCAACTTACTATTCTTCTACTAAGGTTACACTATGAATTGGTGAACATTTATCTAATTATTAGTGAGAAATATTTAATAGTGATTTAGATAGTTATCATGTTTGTTACAACTAACCACTTATAAATTTATATAGACACACAAAGAATACTTATTCTCACAAAATTAGTGCCTAGGAAAATTGATGAATCCCATAAATAATAAAATAATAAGATGACACTATAAATATAATGGAATGATAAAATGAACAAATACAATTTTATAAAGATGTATATATGTTCTAAACATAGGAAACTCTCTAGTACCATATCGATTGTCAACCAAATAACCTTGGTTTAAGAATACATTATCTATCTTATAGATTAAAATAAGGATAAGAAATATTGATAATCAATATATGATAAATGTTAAAATATTTAACTTATTATAAAGAATTATAAAAATTAATTAAATTATAATGCTTTTAAAATAATTATTATCAATTATTAAAAAATTAATATATATGTTAAATATATATAAATTTTAAAATATATATATTAATACATTTATTCTCACTTTTGTTTGACCGTTACCTTGCAAAGCAATTGATATGTTTGACCCATAGTTAGCAAGTTCGGCTGTAACTTGCAAAGAAATTGTTATGCTTGACCCATACTTAGCAAGTTCGATTGTATTGGTCCAAAAAAATATCGAAAATACGTTAAAATGAGGTAATTCGAATTCGATACTGAATTTTATGTGAAAATAAAATTTAATAAAAACAAATTCTATATTTAAAATGCTATATGAAATAGAAATCAAAATTGCAATGCATTTGAAAAGGATTTATTTTTTAATATAAAATTTAAAAAATAAAAAATAAAATAGAAAAATTAGAAGCCAAAATTGCAATGGATTTGAAAAGATTTATTTTTAATACAAAATTTAATATTTAAAAATAAAAAATAAAAATATAAAAAGTTATATAAAAAAATTATAGTAAATAATTAATTATATATTTAAAAATATATCTGTATGAAAAACAATAAATTTGATATTAAAATATAATAGAAAAAAATAAATTTATAATTCTTAAAAATAATAAATTTCTATAATAAAGAAAATAAATTTTATTTGTAGATATTTATAAATTTATTTAAGAAATTTGAATTTGATAATTATTTTTTGACCATTTCCTTGCAAAACTATATCCACAATGAAATCAGATCATCAAAGCGTCATTGATATGTCACACATGTGTGCTTGATATTTGCTGGAGATGATGAGAAATAAAACAAATATACATGACATTCATATATCTGCGAGCAGCTTATAGCTGCCACGAACTCCAACCAGAAGGCTGGTATGCTTTGCTTGGTGGGAGAGGATAGTCCTTTAAAAATGCCAAATAACCCTTACATTCTTTGAATTTAAATAACCCTGACATTTTTCAGAATTCAAGTTTCAGCTATTCATCATTTTTTGATATAAGTCTTTTGAATTAATCACAAAGTATCTGTAATCTTTGAGATTAATCCGGAAGACTTGTTTCAAAAACCCTGACATTATAGGAACACAACAACAGTTAATGATATTTCATAGAGTGTTTACAGGCACGATATTTCATACGATTTTAAACCACATTTTTACCTCATTATGGTACTAAGAGGGTTAGAATGAATATTATCCATCAGCTTTGGAACACGATTGCAAAGTATAATATACAAGCTTTTTTTTATGAGGACGTTGATGGCCAACAACGTCTCTAATAAAATACGTAATCTGATTATTAAGATTGAGACTGTAAAAGACAACTTGGGCTGAATAACATAGATTGTTCTTCAAGAACGTTGAGGAAGTCAGGAGAAATAGAAATTGCTGAGTACTGTCCTCGCCATTATGCAACATCAACTTATGTCCACAAATCAAGGACGACTATTGCCAATAAAACAACGCCCATTAAAACACAAACTATTCATTTCACTTGAAACCATTATAAGTTGCATTGGTCAATGCTAACTAATAGTAGCCAATAGGAAAATTTGTTGCTAAAGTCATGTCTTCTAAGGGACCTCTCAACTCAATTCCTACCACTCAAGTTAAAAATTGTGTGAAAATTTGCATAAAAAATTGTAATCTACATTGGCTAATGTTAGCTAAATCAATAGTGGTTAATAGGAAAATGAAATCTTATAATATTTATTTCGGAGGAACTAATAAATTGAGATGTGGTTACTAAACACTAGTAAGCCTCGACATCACAAATATCTAAATATAATGCATGAATATTGCAACAATATCCATAAATTATGGCATAAAGTATGTGACTTAGTTGTCCACATGACCTTGAAGTTATGGTCCAATAAAATGTTTGAAAATTATTTTTTAATAATATTGAAAAATATATTTATATTTCAAAGTTACATTATAAGTTGCATTGGTCAATGTTAAACTAATAGTGTTCAATAAGCAAATCCATTGCTAGAATCTTTCCTTGGCAAGAATCCCTTGCAATTAAAATTTAACAAATTATAAAGAAATGACAAAGGTTAGAAAAACAAATCCTTGAAGATATCATTGTGTTGGATCACCTTGAAAGAACAATTTCCATTACTTCCACACATCCCATAACTAGTGCCATTGTTACCAAAATCACCAAACACTTAATCCTAGGTTTAAACTCCATATTATCATTTTCTCTTTTAATTTCAAAGTCCAGAATGAATCAAAAGTTGCATTTAACCACAATTCGTTACTAAATAGCATATTCATATAAATCAAATGGCCTGTAAATCTTGACACACATCAAAGCATCAATTTCGTAATACATTTTTAAAAATTCATAAAAATCAAGTAAATCAAAACTTTATTTTAAATTATTGTTTATAGAAAAATTAATATATTCCCTAGACATACCTAAATTTTGGACAGTAAATGAATGTTATACTTTTTTGTTTATATATATATATATATATATATATATAAAAGCTTGGTAGTACCTTTCATTTTTCTCTATTATTTTTTTCAACTCCATCTTTCATCAACATGTCGAGATGCATCACTCCTATTGGGGAGGGGAATTGAACCTGTGATGAGTGCTATAAGAGCTGCCCTGATCATCATTTAACCAAGCCACCAAGGACATATATATTCCCTTATCACTGTTTAACCAAACCTCCAAAGACTTAGATATATGTGCTTTAAAAAAAATTGTTATACTCTTTTGTTTTATTGAGTTTTGTTCACATCTAATTTCCTTTTACATGTATAATATTATTGTATATACCTATTTTTTTTTGTTAAAAAAATTAATTGAGGTGACACATTCAATATTATTTTTTATTTTTCAATTAAGAAAATGTAGAAGAAGATTATTGATTATGGAGGTTCACTCTAACTTTATCATGCATATTCTTAACCTATAAATAGTCTTTGTCCAAAAAACCATAATTCATGTATTTTTTTGTGAGTCAAATATTAGTAATTATATTATCAAGAAATATTTAGATGCGAAATACATGTCAACATGCTTAGAAAAAGACTCAAGCCTAAATTTAAGAAGCATATAATGTGGAGGAAGACCATGACAAAAAATGTCATTGGTTATTATTGGGTGGCTTATATGCCATGACTTGCATAACACAAAATAGTAAAAACTACAATTCATAAAAATCCTCATTATGCGGGTGGATTTGGGTGAAATACTGGAGGAGTAGTGAAGAGAGAAGCGCATTCATGCATGTGAAAATCAATTTGTTCCACCCTCGTGTCCAGAAAATGAAGGTGGTCATTTGTTTATGTGTGCTGCTAGCGTAGACCTTCGACTGAGTCTAGGATCTCACTTTGCATTTGCTAAAGATCATTAATGAAAGCTACCAATTCATTTTGATCAACATATCTCTACTCCCTTAGAGTTTCCATAAGGAGGCAGGGGCCTCCATGTGACCCGGGCTGTAGGCTGGTAAGAAAGTCGCAACCTCACCCAAGAGATGATTCTCAGTATATTCCCTGTGGGAGCTTAGCTCCTCGTCGTGTGGTCGCCCTACGATTCGACGAGAAAATCATCCACTGCGCGGGTGTCCTCTCTACCGAGGTATTATTTAACCATTCTGACTACAATCCAACCCCGAGGGGATGGCTTTCCACCTCGCGAGAGAGAAGAAGCAGAATAATCTATAATAAAATTCCAAAAGGTTTACATAAAGAAATTTACCAGGATAGTTACTAGCCTTTTCCTAGGGTGACTTAGGCATCGTGCTGAATATGAGGGAAAATACTGCGAGGGAAACACCAACAATATGAGCGTAGAGCGTCGTACCGAGAGTGTAGGAATTCGGTGGAGCCAGTATTGAAACGAGCACTCAAGATTTCCAACCACCCCCTGCGGTATGTTTGACAGACTCTTTCTTACCACTATATCCTCATGGCCGAATCAAAATGGGGTATGAGTGCCACACTCTATCCAAATTCACCCAGATGAATGTCAGATAGCTTGAAGGTTCACACTATCGATGGGTCAAGTGAAAGTCAATATTCTTCTAGCAGTCAAATCAATATCAATCTAATTAGCTGTTGGTTGGGAAAGATCTCACCTGCTCTGGTGCTTATAAGGTAAGGGTTTATAGCTATCCCTCTTAAGTGCTTCATGAAGGGAGGGATACCAGGTCTAGTTCTATAGTAGGTAGCAGGTAGAGTTTCTAAGGTAAGGAACACTTAACCACTAGAACAGAGCATGGAAGGAAGTATGACTCATCATAGGTACTCAAATGAACTTTTTATTACTTCAAATTGGCATTTCATGAAGGTCCTTCCCCCGGACCCCATGGAAAATCCTATAGCAGATGGTCTCCTTCCTCCTAGATGGAGGAAACGTGAATACCATAACCGTATGCGCCTATCCAGAGTTGCAAACATGTAGCATTACAACCAAACAAAATATGCACCAGACACTCCTTTCTCATCTCCACAAATTGTCGAATGGCCTTCCGGGGTAGCTCTACCTGCATATTAGCTCGCACACAGTGGGATGGTCAGTACGATGTACTGTATATCATCATCAATTCTTGTGTGATGCGCGTGGATTCCTATCGAGATCCGTGTACCAGCACACTGCAATTTTTAGCTGACCTGCATCACCTGATCGGGGACATAATTCATGTTCATATGATAGATGATCACATATATATTTTTTTAATTATCCAATTTAATTAAAATGATAGAAAACCCATAAAAACTCTTTGAATAAATATCAACCTTTAATTTGTGGCAAACCATTCTATGGAAGTTAAATCCCTAACATTAAAAAAGTTTAATTATATTTCAAGATAGACAAACAAACAAAAAAAATATATAAAAAGTGCATAAAATAAACTCTTTAATAAAATACATATGATGAAATCAACAATGAAACATTAAATTTAATTATTACTCAATTATATATTTTGTATTCTTAATGTTCATTATCATATTTTTTTTTTAATAAATGATCCAACAACACACCATTCCAAAGAAAAATCACATCTACATTTAAGTTATTTAGGTGTTTTGATTCCATGTGAATAGGGATTTTATACAAATATGAAAACTTCTTTTCACCAATCAAGTTTCTTTGGAACCGTCAAATTTGATCAATTTTTTTCAAGACCTCAATTTTGATAGGCACTTGAGTTTTCAATTTCTTTTTTTTTTTTAAAGAAAAATTGCAATAAAAAAAATCCCTAAAACCCTTATTTTATTTAACATTTTTCTCACCAAACATGAACTCAACAAAAACACTCAATGACTCTCTCAACACATGTAATGGCCCACAGAGAGTTAAGGCATAAGAATTCACAATCATGTCACACTATGTTTGCTTCAGTAGGTCATGATTCCTAATCATGAAAAATAGATCGTGAAAACTCTCAATCTATTGCCTTAGTAAATTTGTATTAGGTTAGTTTTTTGATGGATGTAGAGTATGTATTTTTTAAGAACATTTTGTCAGTTTCCTTGAATAGAGATGGCTGAGTGGCTCTATAAAATGTGGATTATCAACCCAATGGCCAGGATACCTTTTCGTCACCAGATCAGAAAATATAGGGACAGGCAGTGTTACCCAATGGAAAAGATCTTGCCCATCATTCCACTCCTCGATCCCACCCAATGGCCAGGCTACCGTTTCATCAACAGATCATAAAATATGAGGATATACGGTGTTACCCAATGGCAAAGATCTCGTCGATTATTCCACTCCTCAATCTCTAAAAACTCAGTAGATTCCAGAGGTTAATAATGACATTTGTCTTGCTGAAAGAAATGCTATCAAATCAGGTGACTTTTCTTAAATAAGTCATAAATTTAGCATTTAGGTATTTGCACACTTATTACATAGGATAGAACTATTTTTATCCTAGGATTAAGATATTAATAAAACAACCGAGCTTTTCTTTTTCTTATAAGAGGGCACCACTCCTTTCTTAACCTTTTATGTGCATATAGTTCATTAATGACGCTGAATATAACCAAATAGAGTCGATTGTCATTACATCATTATATAGTTCTATTTCAAATAAATATACACCATTATATAGTTCTCTGTCAAATAAATAGGGAAGTGTTACCTTCTTCCGTTCATATTTTTGATGGATTTTGCATAGGTTTTGATGGCGTGGAAATTCATGGTGCTCATGGATATCTTCTTGATCAGTTTATGAAAGAAAACATAAATAACATGATCGATCGGTACGGTGTGACATTACAGAACCGATTCAGGTTTCGTTTGGAGTTTATTGAATCAGTGGTGGACGAAATTGGAGCAGAACGAGTGGGAATACAACTCTATCCATTTGCCGATTTTTTTTTATGCTAGTGATGCAGATCATGAGGTGTTGGGGCTTCACATGGCCCAGATCTTAAACAAATACAACATCCTATCTGCCCATTATGTCGAGCCCAAACTTGAAGTTACCTTTTAATTTGTTGCAACAAACAAGCGTTTTTTTCCAATGAGGAAGACATTCAAGGGATCATTTTTCATTGCAGGAGGTTATGAGCTACATAGATGTGATTAAACAGTGTAGCAGTTATCAACATTTTTAATTCTTCCAAAATCAAATAAAGTATATCAGTGTCGTCCTAAAAAATATATAAATTTTCAAAATATACAAGTTATATAAAAAATTTAGCAATAATCTGGACATAAAAGGTATCTCTGGTAGAGTTAAAAATGGAAATGTGAAAAATACACAATTATATAAAAAAATTTCAAAAAATTTGGACATGAAAAGTATCTCTAGTAGAGCCATAAATAATCCTACACACAATATCTGACAAAATAAAGGAAAAATGGGGTCCCAAACCATTTCCAAAGGAATTCATGGAAATAAAGTAAAGAGATTCTTCAGTAGGGAAAAACTAGAGCATCATGGATGAAGAGAACAAAATGAGGGAAAGGTGGGTATATGTTTATGAGTTGCGTAAATCAAAATTAAGTTGACAGTTAAAAGCTATGGGATTTAGTGGTGGAAAAACTTTCAATCTCTTAACATTGGAATCTCTTAACATTGGATCTGCATATGATTATAGAATGACAACTAGGAACTTAAGGCTTAATAAAAAAAAATTATATATTTAAAATATTATCGAAAATATAAATTAAAATTGCAATAAATTTGGAATTGATTTTTTTAATATAAAATTTAATTTGAAAAAAAAAATTAGAAATTTCTATTTAAAAAAATATAATAAATAATAAATTGCATATTAAAATAATTTACCCATTGAAAAGCAGTAAATTCTATATGGAAGTATGATGGAAAAAATTAAGTTTGTAATTGTTCAAAATAGTAAGTTTCTATAATAAAGAATAATAGAATAATAAATTCTATAACTAAATATTTGTATTTATTTCAAATTTAATTGAATTCCAATTTCAATTTGAATTTGATAATTATGGGTTGACCATTTCCTTGCAAAATTAGATTCAAAATGAAATCAAATCACCAAACCGTCAGTGATATTTCAGCTTTGTGCTTGGTATTTACTGGAGATGATGATAAATAAAACAAATATTGATGACATTCATATATCTCCCGATAGCTTATAGCTGCCATGAACTCCAACCTGAAGGCTGCTATGCTTTGTTTGGTGGGAGAGGATAGTCCTTAAAAATGCCAAACCCTTACATTCTTTGAATGCTAAATAAACCCTTAGATTCTCTGAATTCAAATTTCTACGATTCATATTTTTTGGAATAAGTCTTTTGAATTAATCAATCTTTGTGATTAATCCAGAAGACCTGTTTCAAAAGCTCTTACATTATTGGACCGAAGCCTTTTTTAAAAAACCCTCACATTATTGGAATGCAACAACAGTTATATTTCTTACAGTTAATACAGGCACAATATTTCGTACAATTTTAAACATCAATTGATCCCATCATCGTACTAATAGGGTTTGAATGAATATTATCCATCAACGATGGAACAGGAGATATGTCTTCACTCACATAACGAAGTATAATACGCAACTTTTTTTTATGAGGATGTTGGTGGCAAACAATAATGTTTCTTGCAATAATTGAACTACTTACAACAGAGGAGAAAGCGAATATTACCAAGATAATGACTACAAGAGCTGAAGCTACCAGGAAAGTCACTTTTCCCTAATAACAGGACATATTTTATAAGGACCCGATCTAAGTTTCTATATCTTGCGAATTATATGGAAATTTCAGTGTATTGCACATGAACACAATGATAAAGATTCTTAGTTACATGAAAATTTCAGTGTAGATAAAAAGGTCCTTAATTACTTGAAATCTCCACAGTACATGAATTGGATGAAATCTTTTTCACATTGGCATAAAGACAGAGGATTAATAATATGAAACTAAACTTTTTGCACGAAAACCTAAATATAATTAAAGAATTTCTGGCTCCCGTCATGGATGATATTCAATGGCAGTCGTTTCTAATAAAACATGTAACATGATTATTAAGATTGTAAAAGAATGCTTCGGCTGCATATCATAGATTTTTCTTTAAGAACGTTGATGAAGTCAGGAGAAATAGAAATAGCTGAGTACTGTCCTCTCCATTATGTGACAAAAAAGGAATATGAGAGAGGGAGTTAAAGCGAACATCAACTAATTGACACGTCCAGATGTGCACAACTCAAGAACGTCTATTGTCAATAAAACAACGCCCCTTAAACCGATCATCAGGGTCATAATTGAACCGATCACCAACACATGGTCTCTTTCACTGGAATGTACGGGAATGTTCCATCGTGAAGGCACGCTGCTTCTCTCCACTTCTGCTTAGTCCTCTGTTTTCAAATGTACCTTCAACTCAAGCGCTACTGCTTAGTCCAAGTTTCAAAATTGCATGATCCGCGCAACGATGAAATTCTATTTTAGATTGAAAAGTTTAAGATATAACGGAAAAGGTTTAATGCATGCAATGAGAGCGGATTCTGGATGAATAGCTTTTACCAAGATTTTCTTTTTTAAACCTAATCTCTCCATCATCGAGTTTAAAAGATATTTTATCTTTAATCAACCAACGCTCCCCACCATCTAGTTTAAAAGATGTTTTATCTTTAATCAACCAACGTTTATATTTTATTATGGCTTTTTAAACTACATTTGAACCGGATTGGGTTCGTTGTTCGGACGTCCAGGTATTCCTTTGACATAAATTTTGTAAATTGCATTAGGAAATAATATGTATTTCAAGTTGTTATTTTCAAATTTTAAAAGTTATTTTTTACATTGATGTCTATTTAAGTTTTGACGCGGTAACTGTTTTCTATTTTTTTAATATTTTTTTGTTATTATTATTTTTTTTTAAATTTTTCTTTTTCTATTTTTTGCTAATTTGCTTCAAATTCACCAAAAGTGTTTTGCAAGGTTAAATTTAAATTGTAATTATATAGTTTCCAAAAATATAATATATAAAACAATGTATTGCAAAATTCAAATGAAAAGAAAAAAATACTAATAATTAAACTATGCTTTTAAATCCTAAATAAATCTGAAATAACCGCAAAATATTATGTTTAAATTGAATTACCATATAAAAAAAATTGGGATCAATTAAAAAAATAAAACCAAAAACAACCCATATACATTTATGAGAAAACACAATATATTGATCTTAAAAACACAGACTACCCATTTCACTTTAAACCATATATAGTATATAATGTCTTTTGTAACACCATAGATTAACTTCGGGAAATGTAGGTTGGCATTGCATACAATTACTCATCGTACATAGAATGTTTAGCGTTCCATGAACAATTTTTATCTGAATAGAATAGTAAATACAATTCCATAACAACTCTAATTACAATTATTAACATAATACTATATGGCAGTAACCATCCATTCATCTCATTCGCGATCCTCATGATTATTAAGATCCATTGACCATGAACATTACAAAAATAAGATAAACCTCATCATCTAGACACAATAACCAATCACATCATTGAACACCAATATACCCTGGAAACCCCGTAGGGTGAAAACCAGCAAACGTTTAATTTTATTATTAAACGCTCGTGAGGGTGATCAGCCCATCACTCAATGGCCTATAAGGGAGACCATCCCTTAACCATCGTTTATAAAATCTTACAAGGAAATATGCTAATTTCTAGCTTACAGCCATTACAATAAATATGATACCATTTACCCTCTGGTCTTCATATCTTCAGATCTTCACATCTGGTGGCATGGATGTACCTACAATGGACCATCGCACATTGGACCTTCCTGCAACTCGTACTCGTCTGCATGAACATTAATCATATACCTGCCACCATGTCAAGCATAATCTTCCTTTGTACATGTCACCATCATTCCCTGCTATGATGCCTTCAATACAAAATGTTGTCAAGATTCATAGTATTAATCAATCGCTATAGTAGTTTCTCCATATACTCATTTATAATCATGACAAGCAAGTAAAGTACCTTGTCATTCTCTCTTTAATAACACATACCTCATATGTGTTGGTTATAGGTCATCACAATAACTAATGCTTACGTCGCATAAGCACACATTCCTGCAAAACAATGGCTACACCTCCCAAGCTTTTCTTTAAAATAAACTGATACATCAGTTAAGATAATTATGCATGTGATTTACATACATTTAATAAAAATAGCTAACCCTTAAGCTATTACCTTTAGTACATGGAATGCAAGTTAACATAACAATTTTCTCTTCCATGCATGTGAATGCATACTGATTCCAAAAGACTCTCCCTAAAGGAGTGCTTACACAACGAAGCACATAACCTCCTTCACGAGTCTTCCCAAAGAAGATCTCAATGTTAGTGAGAATGTAAACATATGTCAAAATATGCAATTAAGAATATAGATACATGTCTTATTTTTCAAGATTAAACTAACCATCATATTCAATGTAGTTTTAATACTACAAACTATCTTTCTTCATACAAAATATATATTATTGTTCAATAAAAACTAATACATATGTTGCATGTATATGCAAGATTTTCCTCAAATAGGAATTTAACATCATAAACATGATAATGTAAAATAATCCCTTAGTTTTTTCATCTAAGGATTAAAACTGATTAGTTTCTTTACCATTATTAAATAACTTAACTTTACCAACACCATGGTAATTTGTTCATGGATTTATTAAATAGCTAATATTTTCAAACACCATGGTAATCCAACCATGGTTTTATGAAATAATTAATCCTTGTCAACACCATGGAAAAACTATCCATGGTTTTATGAGATAATTAATCTTTGTCTATAAAATCTATATATTATTTTTTTCAAAAGATAATCCCATAAAACTCAGTTTATCTCCAAAGCACTCATCTACATATTTCTTATCTTAAAAAGTAAATCCCAAACTTATTATCTTTGTGCATTCCCCACATGTATTTATTTCATCTTCAAAGGCTGATATTCATATGGTAATATAACTTTATCAATAACGGGATTGGAAAATCGGTCGGGTGAATAATCAATAGTGAACGCTTTTCACTTTCATCATAATATCGTTCATAATGCAATACTTAAGAACTTAAAAGATCACATATTAATTACGATGAATATGGGTTGGAAATATTAATAAATAAAGAGACTCTTCCTTCTTTACCGATTTCACTTTCTTTACCGATTTCGCTTTAAAACCATAGAAAAAATACATGGTAAAACTCTAAAAATTCACGCCAAAGATCTCACAGGACATTAAAATTTCACAAGACAAAGATACCTAATTTCAAGGCCAGTCGACAGCTTGACCTTTGTTATCGAATATACGGTGGTATACGCCTTTCCAAGAGCCTTTCCACGGGGCATGATTACACTAAATTTTTATATCAACAGGTCGGACATGAAAACAATATATGTGTCTTCCTCACTGCCAATCATCAGAGATTCAAATCCATAATGTATAGTGGCCTTCTTTCATTTACAGCCATGACCCCTCTGCAACTGCCTCCAAATCCATTAAAATGTTGGCCACCATGTAAATATTTTATTTACAGGTTTCCGGCAACAAGAACAAGGTGCCCCCTGCAAATATGCATCCCGCGAAGAATGTCCACGCAACCAGGGTCTTTCTGCTGTATCCAAAATCCGCCATCCACTTCTTTGGTCGCAAAGCATTCGGATACCTCCTTCCCCAGGTTCTAGAGCGTTCATTCATACTCCTGGACACCCCCTCATCGAACCTTCTCAAACCAAGAAAATGGGAATCTTTCAACCGTTCAACTGATTCAAGAATTCGTTCCCTTTTTAACCGATTCTTGATTTTCCAAATTAACGTAAGTTTTATTTACCGTTGAGTAAATACGTTGGTTGAGTCATACGTTACATACTCCCCCCCTTAAGAGAACACCGTCCTCGGTGTGCTTCTCTCACTGAAACTTATACTCATGATATAATGATATAAACAACCCAAAGGGAGTCATTTCCCTTCACAATGAAACACTTTCGTTTCCTTAAATGCCATTAATTGAGACAATAATGTTTTTATCCATACTCATAAGCATGTATAGTGCAAAGAAATTTTCATTTCCATTTCTACTGCTTATCCCTTATTCAATTCACAAAGGTATAGAAAAGTTTCTATACGAACTTACCAATTACTATTGGTAGAAATGATGGCTTTTATGCAACCTTTCCTCGAATGGTTGAACACCCATCAACACTTCCTGGAAAGAGCCTATATTGTATGACTAGCAATTCAATCACATTAGTCACATAGTTTCAATCAAATGAAAATACTTGCAACTAACAAACATTCTTTCAATATAAAGAGATGTTTTAATCAAGTACTTCCATAAGTACTCAGAGAGAACCAATCCTCTTATCAATGCATCATGTGCACACTATCTTAGCTCCTGCTAAGACATTCAAACAAATTAGTAATAATATAAATGAACTTATACATTCAGTACTTCGTTTTCCGAGCGCTAAGCTCTTTATACTTATCTGGAAATTTAGTCTTTCAAACTGTGGTCCTCTCAACCATCAAGTGAGGCTATTACATCCTCCACTTGCCCCCTAGCTCCAGAATCTGGACAGTGTCACGGGTCAACAGTGGATTCTTCTGCTGTGACATCGGGATGGCCAATCCAGCCACACTCAAAAAATCCTGGAAGAGAAATTCGGGACAGTCTCGTCCAATTCTCCAATTCCAGTCATACTCGGATATTTTTGGCTTTACAAGAGTTGCTGGAAGCTATTTTAAACTGGTCCCAACCAGCTTGAGAAAATACTCTCCCTTTACCAATTTCACAGAACGCCTACTCCTCCCCAGGGATCCAGCTTATCCTCAGAGGAGTAGGTAACTGTCTTTCCAACTGTCCCCAACCACTTCCTATTCTTGGAAACATTTATCATCAGCTTAAAAAGATTTTCTTTTCATTAATTAATTTCAGCAATTTAAATAACTTTCTTTATCAACAGTGATAATTTAAGTTTCTCTTGTCAAATAAAAGAGAATTAAACAAATTGTCTTGAACTAGTTAATACTAGTTAGCTTTAATGAAGCTGTCACAACTTCCCCCCTGGAAGTAACATACATGTGTTGTACATTAAAACATGATACTTTAACGTTTACTGTTGCAATCCACATTGCCATGTTTGCGATGTTTTATTTTCACAAATTTTCTATTTCTATTAAGCAACCCATGCTTACTATAAGAAACAATGCTAATCGTAAATATGCATTTCTCAAGCACATATTATCTTATGCAATCATTTTAAGTTCCTACATAAAAAAATTTTATGCATACAATATCCTCATGCATAAAAGTATATATAATTATTCATTAATACGTCTGTGTCAATAAAAATTAGGGTATGAGTACAACATTTCCAATTCCCCTAATTTTATGTTCCACTATACTGACACACGAATTAATTATCATAATCATTTGTTCACAACTTTCAAATAGCTTTAGTCAAAATCGATTCGTGCATATAACTTTTATTAGTTATTCATTCATAACTAATCAATGCTATTAATATTTTTAATGCATTCATGACATGAGTCACTCTAAAACTAGTCATTCCATGCCATTATGATATTAATGCATTCATGACATCTCATGCAAAAACTGGTCAGTCAACAAGTCTTTTCGTGAAGTTTCACACACCATCACTATACACGTTCATCTTTTTAAAGTAGTGCATGGTAACTTAGAAATTTTATTGCATGCAAAAACAATTGCTTCTTTTCAAGCTCAAATGAAAAGTAACTATTTTTCTTTCATGCTTTTATACTTTCTTTCCTAAAGAAATAAAGCATAATACGTACATTAATCTCATATGCATATTCTTATGCAAAAAAAAGTATTTTATAATAACATGTACCTTTTAAAGAATTCTCTTAAATGGAATTTAATCTCATGCAATGCTATGTATGTAAAAATACATTTTTAAAGGAATCAACATGCATATGCATAGACTTCATAAAATAAGATAACATAAAATACTTATCTTAATTTCATTTGAAGGAATTCTCTCCCTACTGCAATAGTCATCCTCATCAGGAATTCACATTGCTCCTCTACAACAATGTTTTCCTTTAGCAACATCGACAAGATTTTATAGCATGATTAGATAAAGCCTTAATCAATAAATAATCAATCTTTGAGTGATCTTTTAACACCTATTCATGTGCATATATAAGATGTGAATGCAATGTCACAACATGCTTTCTTCTAAAATCTCTACATTAATGGGAGTATCTAATTATCAATTCATGTTACTCCCACATTATTATGACATTTTTCACACACGTATGTGTTCAGAAATTCCTTTAATGGAAAATGACACAATGTGCATTCGCTTTATTAAACTTTAACAAAAGAACCACCACTTCAGCTTTTACATTTGGAGCATGCAAATATAATAAAGCTAACACATTGGCTGTTGTTCCTATGCATACCATGCGTAAAGATTCTAATATTAATTTCCCAACAGAGTACTTAACATAATCGAGTAGGCAAATTCATGATTCCTCTTCAAGGACATATAACATAATAGTTATGCAAAACATGGTTTTCTTTTCCATAAAACTAATGGAATAAAACATAAGAATACATACCTTATTCTTGAAATATTATACCCACATTAACCATGTATATATTTCAAGGAAACTAGAACATTACTTTAGTTTTTGTACATGTAATTCATATTCCTTGCCAAAGAACTCTTTTCTAAAGCATGATAACAAAACATATTATCATTTCCACATATAGACTTATGTTATTTCTGATGAAATCTAACACAACTATTGCATGCAGAGAACCTTGTTCCTCTATGATTCTATATGCAAGTTGCTCAGGCTTTGCTTCCAATAATGATCATAAATTGCCTCTTTTATGCATAAAAACTACGCAACACTAACAAGGTTAACTTAACCTTTAATAATCCATCTAGCAATGCAATATATATTCAAGAGGCTATTCTCTTTAGCCTATATTTATCTTCAAGAAAAGAACTTGTATTCCTTATCATTTAACACCCTTGTACGAAATCCCTTTTCAAAGAAAACATGCTTCCTATATTTTCTTAAATAGGATATATATATAAGCAAGTAAGTTTACTTATTTATGTTTTGCTACTGCTCACACCTTTCAAGATACTTACTGCTCACACCTTTCAAGATACTTACTATTAATCTTTACAAGAACTCACATGGATTCTTCTCAGCAAAAACTAGCATAGTAGTTTGGTCTTTTACCATGGTATATCTTTCTAAATGATTGTCATATTAGCAATGCTTTATTACTTTCCAAAAGAACTAGCACAATCTTTCATATTAAGTAAAACCACATTTTACTCTATATTTATCTCTTTTAGTTGCAAGATTCACATGCAAGATTTATTTTCAAAATACACATATTTCTCTCAACAAGAATCAAATGTATATTAGTTAAATTTTCAAGCACACACATGTTTCTTCTTAAGGAAACCAAATTCCCAACTCCTTTATTCCCAACTCCTTTCAAGAAAACTTCAATACAACAATAGAAGTTTTATGCACATGGAAAATACATATCCTTTTTAAAGAAACTCTAACTCAACAGTTATTTACTTTGTAAGCAGTGTATCTTCCATAAACGCAATAACTAGTGTTTTAAGAAAAGAAAGATAATAATACTTATCTCTTGAAACTCTTTGTTCAACCTGGATTAGAGATGTGTTGCCTTCACATAAGCGCATTTCATCTCGGATCCCTCAATTCATTTTCGCCAAATCCCAAAGGTGTCAGTTTT
This sequence comes from Pinus albicaulis, assembly GCA_034641835.2. Taxonomy (NCBI): domain Eukaryota; kingdom Viridiplantae; phylum Streptophyta; class Pinopsida; order Pinales; family Pinaceae; genus Pinus; species Pinus albicaulis. The sequence goes on from JAXQQM020087867.1 coordinate 331,161, forward strand.
TGAACCTGGCTCTGATACCACTTGTAACATACTCCGTTAACTTCACAGGGAA
>JAXQQM020083512.1:0-20672 GCA_034641835.2 Pinus albicaulis
TTAGTTAGAGTTTGCGAGCCCTTCCCCGTGTGTAGGGGGCATTTGGGTGTATTTGTATCTCATGTACTACCATATTATTGTATAAGTCCTGAAGATTATTCCAGGCATTACATGTATGTGGGATTCATCATATTGTTTATCTGGCTCCCATGTTCATGCGCCTTCATTACTATTATGTTAAATGTTGGACTCAGGCCTTATTCTTTGTACTTTGTACCATGGAGCATGATGTCCTCCCAGCTGCCTTTAGCATAGGTACCACTTCTTACCACTAGAGACTTTTTGCCTTATGTGAAAGTCTCATCTCTCAGTTTAGTCCTTTGCTTTGTGAACAAGATTCCTTCTCTCTCTCCCTTTCCTTTTTGATATCTGGTGGAAGTTGAGTTCTTTTGCGCGTACTTACCGGTCTATAGATTTTACTCCCCTGCTTTTACTTTTCATGCGTTGGGGGCTTGTCTGTTACCATTTTTTGGTCATGGCATATTATTATTAGATGAACCAAGTACACCATGTAAGACCAATTTTACCTAAATAATTTCTTTCACCTACTCATCCTTATTTGGTCATATTTAACCCAAAACAAAGAAATTAATTAAATAAATCCCTATTTATTTAATTATTTCCTAAGAATAAGTTGTTTAAATCATTATTTAAATAATATTCTTAGTTAAATTTGACTAAATCATCCATAAATAATTAAATAAACCATTATTTATTTAATTATATTCCCTAAAATGATAAATAAATGTTGCTATTATTTATTATTTATAAATAAGAATTATTTAAGTCATAAGAATCCTTTTCCTCCAACAAATATAATAAAATATTCTAAAAGGTGCTTCTAAATTGATTAATAATATTTTATTCATGCAGAGTTTGAGCGCTTATCTTTTTTATAAATAGGAGTGTTTTCTATTATTAAATGCACCTACATGCCTTGATCCTCTAAGATCTCTTCTTGAGAATCTACAAATTTTCCATTTTGTTTATGAACTCCCATGAGTTCTATGTTTTCTTTATACACCCATAAGAGAGAGAAATGTTAGATCATCATTGAGGCTTTCAAAGCCAAGATCTATTGAAACAGAAAGAGTTCATGTTTCCTCTCTAGTGCTTATTCTTTACAAGTATATAATACAAAATTCTTTCAAATACATTCTTCTTGTCTTGTCTATTGGATTTATGGAGCCATATTATATTTTATCTGCTTAATGTCTCTTGTGCTTAGATTTGAATTTGTGCAGCAAACTTAAAGATATTTTTCAGCCATAATCGATGTTAGGGCTATTTTTTATGCATAGCTAAAGTGATCTTTTATGACGAAAGATTCATATGCCATTTAGCGAGTTGACAAAATGTTGACGAGAACAACTTGTATGGCCGATGATCCCATTCAAGAGCGAATCAAATGGTAAGTCGTGAAAACCATTTTTCATACCAGGAGATAAGAAACGGAAGCTGAAAAAACCTAATTTCAAGTAGCATGCAAACTAATGAGGTCTAGCAATTCACAAATGCAAATCCCTTTGCATTGAAACTGGACATGGTTGATGATATTTAAAGCGAGTCTATTCAAAAGCAGAAAACCTTGACTCTGAAATGATGACACAACTATCCTGTAAACAAGCGACGCAAGAATGCGAAGTCGTTATGTTGAAAGTGAAAGATGATCGAGAATCAAATTTGATTAAATTACTTAAAAACCCAAAACATGAGACAATTAGATAGAGAATTAAGGAGGTTACAGGCAGGGGGAATTTTGAAGCAAGGTTCTACCTCGGCATCATTATGAAAACTACATAAAGGCAAGAACATAAATGAACAGAGAGCCATCTCCTTTGAGAAATCCATTGCATGTTACCAAGAATAACCAGATTTTAATGTGAAGAAGATATACATGACATACCAAAACCCGCTCCACCTGATCTGTGATTCTGCAACTGAACTAAACTTCCGCTGCGTCCAACCCCTGTCGCCACTGTGAACACAGCCTGCACTGTTTAGAAGGGAAGGAATGTGTGAGTGTTTAATGCATAATAGCATAAAAACTGATGACGGTATGCCTTGAATAGGCGTCACATCGAAAGATGGTGTCATGATGATTGGAGATCGTGACTGCATGCAGAGGACCACTTCCATTACTGCTGTGCTGACAACCAACTCATTCCTTAATTGCTTCTGACAACCGGGTTTATTACTCGCAGTCTTTCTTCAAGGTTGCACCCCGATCAGAGGCTTTTTATAAATTGTTATTTTTAGTGACGTCACTCGAATTTTCAATGAAAAGAAAAAATTACAAAACAATTAAAACAAAAAAAACTATATATTTACATAATGTTGATAACATTTCTAGATATTTAGGATTTTGATTGGGAGAGTAATCAAAATATTCCATACTAAAATAACCCTAGGAGAGATGGGATTACGCATTTTCATTCATCTATTTCAATAGTTATAGGAAAGAATGGAAAGAAACATACAAAGATTTCCAATACATTTTGGGATCTATTGCTCTCTCTCATGTTGTTAATCATATCGGAATTATAAGTACATCAAAAAAATGTGATTGGTGAGAATGAGTTATAAGTACATGGAAAAAAATGTGAGTGGTGAGAATGAGTAACCTACCAGTGCATGTTAATGATATGTCCTCAATGGACCATTTCTATTAAGAAATGCCAATAAAGAGATTGTGAAAAGGTTAAATGTATATTTATATTTTCAAATTCTACATTACCTACATTCTTCGTTGAATATCCATGACTCACCAAACTCACTTATGACCTAAATTTTGGTTGTGAAACTTGCCTGTCAAAATGCTCAAGACTTGGATTCAAAACAATATCCACTTTGCTTGTTTTCCTTAGTGAATAAAGACGTGTTGATTGATTTTAATCCAATTATTAATTTTACTTTCTGTGAGTGCCGAGGTTTGAGCTATATCAAAGTCTCCAAGTATTTGATTTCATTTCTGGCATATGATTTTGGAATTGTGGGTATGTTTAACTCTATCATATCAAAATTGGGTAATCAAGACTAGCTATAGGAAATTCTTCATTTATGTGCTATAGGAGATTCTTCATTTATGTGGCAATTGATATTGGACCAAGGAGGGAGGGTTCATTATCAAAATTGTAGAAAAATTGTTGCTTATATGAAATTGGCCTAAGACCATAGAATAATTATTGTTTTAGCAAGGAGTAATTAATTTTTTTGAATTGTGAATGATTATAGTTAAGTTTGAGAATGCTCTTTTTTATCATTATTATTATTATTTTTCTAAAGTGGACATTATTTAGTACAAGGAACTAATAGTTGTAATTACAACAATATCCATTTAAGTTATAATTAGCAAATTTTGGGTTTTGAAAGAAACATATCTAGCATTCAAGGCCCATTTAAACCTTGCTTGTTTTTACTAAAGGATGAGAACATCAATCTATTTTTAATGAGAGTATTATTTTTTATAATTTCTTAGGTCTAGATTATAAGATCCATGTTATGTGTTATATTGATATGTTGACATTACATTTAACGGTTTATGATTTTTTAGCCACATTTTCCACACTTTTATCTGCCTCTTATTTTTAAATAGGGAATGTTTAATGGTATATGTGTTCTAATATTTTGTTACACTTTGGTTACAGATTCAATGTATGAATCACCATCCTTGAAAAAATAAGAGTTCCAACATTTTGACTATGATGTATTCCTTATATATATGGGCCCTATATTTTCTTTGTAAAAGAGAAGTGAGTCTATGGATTTTGACCTTTAAACTATTGGAGGGTAGCCACTATCTGAAAAAAAAATAATAAATCAAAATTTCAAAACAAGCTCAATGGAAGTGCGAGATAACTAATGTTATGTATAAACCATGAATTGTATTATTAAAGGATGTGCTCCCTTGATTGTTAGTTTCAAAAATTGAAAATATGATTAATGGTGATTCCAAATATGTAAACTTGATACTATTTAACACATTTTGGTTCAAAACCATAGGGTTAAACACTCATGCTAGTGTTTTTATGTCAATCATATGAACTAAGGAAAAATGTAGACATCAAGGTTTAGTTATTGATGATCCAGGAGGATTCCCAGAACTGAACCAAATTGATGATCTTAAATGTTGACAAAAAGGTTTCTATGTTGAAGAGCTCATCAAGAATTTTCAAATGCAAATTGGACAGGCTCAAACGAACATCGTATGCAAAATTTATGACATTTAGAAGTTGAAGGAAAAATAGGGGTGGCATACTCGAAGGATGACACGTGGAACACCCAAGGAAAACACATGACACACCTAAAGGATGACACATGGCACACCCCAAGGACGACATGTGGCACAAAAGAGGTTGACATGGAATAATAACCTGGCACAATCAACAAATTGTATGAGGTGGATAATTATTCCTTCATAAATTGGGAATATAATTTGATTTTACATACATAAATGATCTAGGTGGATGTTGGTGGTGACCCACCTATTCCACTAGCTCACAACAAAATTTTCCTAGATTGGTAGTTTTATATTTTTGGCAGTCTTCTGGTCTTGAACTTCTGGATCCGTTTTAAGGCCCTAAACAACGTTTTTTTGGGGAAATGAGTCGATGATAGTCAAGTTTGTTGATAGTTGAATGTTTTTCAATTTAGATAGACCTTTATGGTGGGCTATCATATGCACCAAATGGATATCACATGCTAAAGTTATGACCTTGGGAATTTTATGTCCCATATACCCCATTGGGGCCCATAAGCTTTTGGTGCTTCATCTCCTAGGGTTATGGTTTTGGATGTGTAGGATTTCTCACTACTTCTTCATGGTAAAAGGGTACATGAGCCTAGTTGTAACATAGTTCAAGAAGACAAATAGTCATCACATCTATTCTTAGAGATAAACTATCACTATTTGAGCTAGTTCATTTTCATTTTGCACATATACAGTTTTAAAAAATTTCACTTATTAATTGAAGTCTAGTTTCACTGTATCTTTGCATTTTGGTTCTAAATATTTTTTCCGTTTTTTTCCTTTCATAAATTCAAATTAGTGGTATCAGAACAATCTACTCTTTATGTTCTTTTTTTTTGCATGTCCCCAACGAGGTTGAGGTATAGGGAGTTGGGACTCGAATTGGTTAAGCCCTTGCAAGACCATCCTCACCAACCTTGATGGTCTCCGATGGAAGAAGAAAACAAATATGAGGGAGTAAGAGATCATATCAAAATACTGCTTGAATAATCCCTCGAGTGACAAGGGCACAAAATAATTAATAACGTTTCCTAGATTCTTCAGCAGATACCAATAGGTGAGGCTTTTTCATCCAAAGGACACTTTGGAGGCACTTCCCCTTTTAAGGTACAAGTTAATTTTGATATTCCTAGATTCGAAAATGAGATAGATGTATATTCTCTAAACAAATGGTTAATTTTGTTAGAAGGATATTTTTTTCGATGCATAATTTTTTTAATAGAGAAAATGTTACTTTTCCACTCTTTAAGGCCACCACCCATGTGAGGGACTAGTGAGAAACATACTGTGAGTAAAGGGCCACAAGCTAATCCCACCATTTTCAGTATTACCCGCTTGAAAATCTTTTAGGGATGTTGTTAAGGAACAATATTACCTTATTGGAAGTTATGAAGACCAATATATGAGATGCACCTCACTACGACAAGAAAGGGACCAATGTGATATCCCTTAGCTTAATGATCTCATTGTAATTAAAATGCACAAGTTTAATTTTTATTTATTATGTTATATTAAAAGAGATATAAACATTTAATTATCAATAATTTTGCTAAAAATAATTATTTGAAAACTTGTAAATATGTTTGTATTTTATAAATAAAGTAAAAACTGAGAATTAATGGTTAATTACATATGGATGGAAGAGAAAAAAAACTGCAATTTATTTATAATAAATTATTATCCATCAACAAGTCCTAGGCATCTAATCTGGGTGATTATATTTATTTATGAAATTAAGATATTAGTCAATTAAATGTTTCTTAGAAGATAGAGAGTTGTCTTCAGAAGTGGGAAAAAAGAGCTCATTAATGAGGAGTTAACTATCTACCACCTATTCATGAGGTGGAGGTAGTGAATAACTACCCAAAGAGTGGTAGATGGATAATATCTCTGTAAATTTACTGGCTTTTGTCTCACAATTCCTAAGAGCAGAATTGATGAGACTGAAGAAAAAGAGTAAGAAAAAAAACAAAATAAGGACTGCAAACCTTATTTTTCTCGGGGGGAGCAGCAAAGGTTGTGTCAAGGTTGGGAGGAGCTAGATACACGACCCTTAATTCCCCATGAAAAATTGTTCAATTCAGTGCTTCTAACTCTTGTATGTTTTAATTAGCATTAAAAAGGAAATTGTTTATTGTTCTGTCTGGTTAATTATGTTCTTAACTAGAATGCATAATAGAAAGTAGAATAATTTGTTAGTATTTTGTACTGAGTATCTATGCTTTACTATCAAGTAGAGAGAAAGGTTAACTTATTACTAAATATCATCAGTAAATATTTCTACGTTATACCTTTGAATGAAAATAACACTAAATGAAGAGAAATGACAAAAGGAATCCAATTCCATGTAATTATTACAAAGAATTTTAATAGCAGAGTATCCTAAATTTGTTAATCGTATGCTAGTCAAGAAGGTAGTAGATAAGGAAATGTAGTGAACATTGTATTATAGTAAGGGTTCTCCATTACAACAAGGATAATTCTAGAGAATTAGAGAATACATTTATTAAAAAAAATGCACTAAACATACATGTGTTGTGTAAGTTAAAGAGAGTGGTAAATTTTTTATAAAAATCCAAATTATTCCATTCATAGAAATATCTTTCTGTTTATAGGTAACTACATATAACTATGATTAGGATGATTATAGTAAAATTGTTATAATTTTAAAAATAGTCTGTATTATAAAGAACAAAGAGAAGAGTTGGTGTAGAAATATTGAATGTGTAAACCATTAGTAAATAGTAACCAATGGCCCTTGGTATTGGGATACATGGATAAATTTGAGAATCATAACAATAATTCAGTGGACAGAGCTAAAAAAAGATTTTATATAGAATATTTATTTTCATGAGACTCATTCATAAGAAATAATAAAATTCCTTTGTTATATTATATCTATATTGAAAAATATTTCCAAAGGGAACCATGAGGTGAAGGCACATATAATGAGCTAACGAAATAAATGATATTTACTTTGAGAATGAAATATCCTACTCAAATAATATACAACTTGAGAATACAAAGAAACCTTGTCATATAAAGAATATCCACTTAGTTTGATTATCAAATCTTTTGGAGAGGTATTAAAATAACACTCAGAAACAAAAATGAAATCAACAGGAAGTTCATTCTTATAGTATTTTTCTCTATGAATCAAACAAACCTTTTTCCCAAAAAGGAACTAGAGGGTTTGAGAATTTTGTCCAACTTGAAGGTAGCACAGATTTGATTATTAAAAATGAAAAACTCAGGAAAATTTTCCAATTTTCCAACAATGCCTTTAGAGAGCACACACTAGAATAAGATGAATGAGTGAATACCTAACACAAACATAATAGAACGATGTTTTTTCAGTGTTGGGTAAAACTCGTAAATTGAAAAGGAATTACAAACTAGAGGATTTTTCAGGATTTGAGGCACATAAAATACCTTGAACGATCATCATGATAACTCCCAAAATCCTCCTTTGTATAAGAAAGAAAGGAAGAATGGTCACACAAGGGGAACCAAGTAAACCATATAAATATAATTTGAAGATAAATAAAATAATAACTAGAAAACATGAATAAAAAAAATGGAAGTCGAAGTATCCAATTATGGTACATATTCAGTGAAAAAAAGAATCTCTACAATTAATTGAAGAGAATAGCAAAGGAAATTTATATAAAAAAAATCAGTACTAATATCCCACAATGCCATCAGTGAAATGTGACATAGAAATAAAAATAAAAATGCACATTTCCTGAAGCAAGATAAAATAAGGTCTGAGATGGGGCAGAACACTTCCCTATAACCCTAGTAGGGTAAAATAAAAGGGGATTTGCAAACAAACAATCTTCACAAATAAAGGAAAGTATTCCAACTACGAAGGAACAATAAATAATAACCTAATAAGAACGTATCGAGGAAGTCGCTTACCATTCCTTTCAAAGAACTATATTGGACATAGTATAAACCTAAAAATTTAAGGAAAAACCCTTGTAAATGTACAAAAACACATAGAAAAATACACACACACATATATAGAGAGAGAGATATCTTACACACGAACTTGTACAACTTCAACCGTAAATTCAAAGAATGGAGAATACAACTACAATTAGAAACAATTTAGGAGTCCTTACCTTTGGTGAGATGATTGACACATTACGTGATACAGACTTATACAAGAACACAAGACAATATAGATATAAAAATAAACACAAAGATGCAATAGAAATAAAACTTCATTTCATTAATGTCAAAGAACTGAAATCTGCTTAGAATGGAAATAAAATAGTTTGGGCAATGGTAGCTTATCTCTGAGAAGAGATGTGGCAACTACATGCCTATGAACAATGTTACAATGAGGCTCGAAGGCCTATTTATCATTAAGAGGCAATGGAAAACCGTAAGCATCAAAAAAGCTATCGATAGGAGATGAAGTGCCAAAACTATGGGCCTCGTTGGGGTAAATTGGTACATCAACTTCCTGGGTTCATAAATTTGGCATACGATATTTTTTTTACGCGTACGATACTTCGTTAGAAATATCTATCTGACTAAAAATTTCGACTACAAATTTTAGTCAAAGACCTACGTTTGTCCATTTTCCAAAAAAATGTCGTTTAGGGCTCAAAACGGATCTAGAAGTTCAGGACCCGAAAAACTACAAAAAATATTAAGCTGTGCTAAAATTAAGGAAACTAAAAAACTAAAAGAACCAATAGTGGGGATCCAAGTGGAATAGGCGGGTGGCCACCTATATCCACCTGGATCATTGCAGGTGAAACTTTCATGTGCTTGACAAAGCAAAAATTTAGTGGTCTTTGTATGAGAGATAGAGGTAGTATACCATAGGAGGGAAAATAAAATCCACTTGTTGGTATTGTGCCAATGAAAATGGAGGAGATTCATTGAAAACAAGGTTGGAGACTAGTCGCAGAGTGACATAAGCAAAGAGAGTAAATGAGAAATGAATCGTTGAAATACGAAACTGAACAAGGTCATTAACTCAACAGTAAAACCCTAATTCTTTTACAGTTGTTGCTCTGGAAATAAACAATCTGAACCATTGATTAATTCCAACACACTGCAAGATATATTGTGGTAGATGGAAAATACAACACACTTGGAAATAGGGATGATTATTGCTTAAACATGGAACAATCCATAAGAAAGATAGTAATACATCTAATTTATTTGTATCATACCACATTAGAGAGGGAATGATATGAACCAATATCATATATTATGTCTAGTCAACATAAATTAACAAAGTTGAATAGCTTGCATAAGGAAAACATGTTATAAACAACACTAAAACCTTAAGGGAATGTAAATAATTGGAAGGTTATCATATCATGAAAAACTCATGTCTAGGTACTTGTGACATCATTATATATATAACCGAGAATGTGAAAATGGACTCAAGTCCAATGTTTTGATTAAAATTTGCGAGAGAAATTCACAATAAACTAAGAACTAATATCCCACGTAGATAATTCAAATGAAAGAATCGATGCATAAATGATCAAAGGATTGATTGCTCGAAAAAGGAAAACGGTCCACTTTTAAGATAATGTATGAGTATAAATATGGTGTTGTTGTAAAGATAAGGAGTAAGCCTTATGGCTTAAAATTTGGACACACACATGTGTGTGTGTGATAATATTGAGTTAAGAACCCTTATCATAATAAACCTTTGGAATAAAATCTTAGGAAATGCAATAGCTATATAGTTTGTATGTAAATTAAGAAGTCATTTTTTGGCATGAACTCTAGAATTAGTTCTCAACACAAGTCTTCAAAATGTTAGCATGAGAAATGATAAGAATTTGACTTGCGAAATTACTATAAACATTTAACAATGAGTCATGTAATATCACATCTTTAAAGGTATTATTAAGACTAGTCATGGATCCATGGATTGATAAAGTTTATTATAAATAGTAACTTTGTGAATAGTTGATATTATATCTTGAAAAAAAATAGTTGGAATGTTGAAGGGTCTTTACAAGTGGTATGAGTTGTAGTTACACCATTGGGCTTTATCTAGGTCCTGAAACCTAAAACATTTATACCCGTTATTAAAAAATTGCACAAAAGAACTACAAAGTTGAAAGATGGCAGAAGAATTTAACGAAAAAAAAATTGTAGGATCACCAAGAGGTGATGCATAAAAATGATACTGAATTAGGAATGATTGAGGGTGGAACTAGTAATGTAAAAAGATAATATTTTGAATTGTTGTAAGTGATAAGGAATCTAAATATAGAGCTAGATGATATTAAGGCCAATTAGGAAAGGTTAGTCAAAGCTAGAGAGGAGTAAGAGGATATAAATGGATACATGTTTAAAAAATGAGAGTATGGTAAAGTCAATAAAAATACTCAGAGGAAAAGATATAGGAGTACATATGTTAGCACCACAAGAAGAATTATCTCAATAAATTCTGGTGACAACCAACAAAATGAATCTAGTGAACAATAAGGATAGAAATCAAGTAACAAAATTTATTTACCCAAAGACTTTAATAAAATTAGACCTCCCAATTTCGATGGTGAAACAAAAGAGGGAGCGAAGGCATGGCTCCTGAGTCCTCAATATGTCCAAATATTTTTAAATTTACAATTATCCAAGTAATTTGAAGGAAATATTGGAAACTTACTAGTAAAATGGTCAGGAAGCTTTATGGTGGGAGAAAAATAAAGCTGTTAAAAGAATCGTAAGAAAAAAATTAACTTGGAAATTGTTCAAGAAAGAGTTTAAAAAGAAATAATTGAATGAGAGGTATTTTGATGAAAATTCTAGGTATTTTCATGAGTTAAAGTTGGGATAAATTACATGGATGAATTTATTAATGAATTCATCATTTATTAAGGTATGTTCCTTACTTGAAGGAGGAGAAAGAAAAATCCAAATATTTGTTAGCTATATACCTTTCCCTTAGATTCGGGCAAGTCAGCTACCATATTTACCCATGATCTTTTACTTCTATGATGTGGTTAAAATTGCACTGAAAAGAGCATTAAAAGAACATATATGCATGTTTTAAGAAAGATGAAACAAGAAAATAATAAAAAATATAAGAACACGAGATGTTGATAACGGAGTTCGTCCAATTTGGACTATGTCTCCAGGCCCAGTGTCAATATGGGGTAGGCCACTTCATATAGTGTTGGAAATGGTGATGATGTACATGGACTATGTTTTTTGTCATACAAGGATATATGCCCTCAAGATGAGTGGCTTGTCTCTCCATGAGACATTCCGCTACAAGAACTGTCACTCACAATAAGACTCGTATCAAATTGACATAATCTCACACAGGGTGATGATGAGCATCCCTTCAACAAGGTTACATAGGGATCATAACAATCCATGGCGAATAAATCTCACATGAAGTAGAAACATAGATCCTGCAACATACATCAAGCAAGGATCTAACAACATATTACATCTCACAGAAAATGATAAAAGAGGCACATGATATCAATAAGGCATATACCTCACCCCCTGAAGTTGGATGAAGAAGTGGATGCTTAGCTACTGAATCTAGCTGCACCATCGAATTCGTGGCGTCGAGAGGCATAAAATCAACTGTCCACACTTGAGAATCTGACACGGTCACTCCAATCTGGAAAATCGCCGAAAAATGGGAAGCTCTGCTGTTGAAACAGACATAGCCATTGGATTCCTATCACTGAGAGTTGTAAAATCAGCATAAAATTTGTCAAATTCTGACTCTGGTAAGTTCGAGACCTCAAAGAATCATTTTGATTCCCCTTAAGATTCCTTGGGCAAGGTCCCGCCCCTCTGGTCGCTCATGGTTCCACAACTTCAATAAAAAAATATTATTCATTGAAGAACACGCTGGCCTGCTCCATGTTCTGCCTCTGCTTTTCTCACAGCTCCATTGGCCTCCCTGTGCCCTCACCTCTCATGTATTCTCCATCATTCTCCATGGTTTCCTTGAACCATTTGAATGACATTTTATAAAAAAAGTGTGATGGTGAATAAGACAAAGTGTGAGGTTGGAACATTGGTTGGCATAATCATATTAATATACTTCTTGTTGGGAGGTTTTGGGTTCAAATCCCATTGACTCCCTATTGTTTTAAAGCCCAATTTTAGTTTTAATATAGTTTTTCAAACTATATAATATATGGAATTCGTATGTCCATATTGTAATGACTCCCAAAAACATGAGAATAAGACAAAAAATGGAGGTTGCACCATCCAAGGCCACTTGGGCCTAATTTTAGGTGAAAATTGGCACCATATGATTGGGCCATGTGGCAAGCCCTCATTGGTCCATGTCATATACCACCTCTACCACCTACTTGTCATGTGTCGACTTATGGTGCTGCCACAACATCTTTTGTGGGTCCACTTGTTTTGTTGAATGGGCTGCCACATTAGCTTTGTGGGTCCCACTAGGCCTACCACATGTCATCCATATGGCCTGCCACATGGAAAAATGTTGACTTTGACTTGTTTTTTCGTTGTTTGGTACAAACTTCAAACTGCAATAACTTTCTCATACATACTTGGATTTGAATGTCGTTCACGCCATTGGAATCAGGGCCACGAGCACTACAATATTTTCTTGGTTCAAAAGAATTCTGACCACTTTGAATTTTTACCATTTCTGAGCCCTCTTGGTCTCTTGAGGGTGTCTGGAGCACCTAGATCACCCTTATAGAGAAAGAATTGAATTCGATCAACCAAAAATAATGGATGAAACCATTAGATAAGCTAAAATATGTTTTAATCAAAGATAGAAAAAAACGGAAACTTATAAAGGATGGGTGACAAAGAAACCTGATAAATTTAACAATAAGAGAAAGGGGTTTATAAAACCTAATTTTAATAAAAGTGAGCAAGCAATAAATTACAATCAGCAAAAAAATACTGGGTAGAAGGGAGAATTTGCTATAGGAAACATAAATTTCAATGAGACAATGAAACCACCCATTAAATGTTTGGGTTTGAATGAAAATCACCTATGGAGAGTGTTATCACGGAGGGAAACATCAAACCACTTTGGAATCCATGACCTAGCCTTCCTAGATTTAGAGAGGGTTCTCTCTGTTAGATATAGCTTTGTTTATAGGAGCATTTTAGGTTATCTATTAGTGCATAGGGGTTGGTTTGAAGATTTGGTTGAGGCAGCAGAAGGGGACCATTGGGATATGGAGTCAAATAGGTGCAAACAGATTCAAATGGATGAACAAGTAAGGTCAGGTGCAACCAGGCAAGCTAGCCATGCCAATGGATCTTAACAACTTATGAAATGGAAGAGAGGAGGAGCTTAAGTTTCAACGGGAATGCGGACGGACGAGTACGGGTCTACATTTCGGTCTCGAGAGGGAAAAGCCCTTAATATTCCCAAATGAGGAAGAAATAATATATGAACACAATGGTGAGAAGCCAAAATTGAATTAATCAACACACCATGATATGAGACAAATGTACAACCATATTATTAAACATATCAGCAAATAATAGGCACAATATCTTGAGGATCTAATCACTCAAGCAATAGAAAACATACCTCCTCTAAGCAAATATGCCAATACATGTAAAAACACTGCCATACAAGTGCCATGAGCCATGACAACGTAGTTTTAGGGCATAAACTGTTGCATAAAGATAGATATATGTAAATATGCTATTTTATAGCTCAAATAATGCTAGGAGTGAATATCTAGCCTCCTAAACACCTTTCCAAGAGAACCTGGGAAGGATTTCTGGAAATACACAAAGTATGAATGGTGGATCTAAAGCCCTAGAGCTGAATATTCACTACAACTAAAGCACATAGAAGGAGGTGGCTGAATCTGATGTAGATCTGAAATAACTCCTCCAAAAATACTCTCTCAATGAAGGGTTGATCCCTTCAATGGAAAGCAAATTACTGTTGCTAAGGAAACTCCTGCTGTTGGAAACTGCTACTTCTGAGGAAAAGAACCATGTGAGGAAGGATGTTAGCTTGCTCAGAATGATTCAGGATTTTAACCATGAATTCTACTAAAAAACCCCAGAAAAATCCAGAAATGGTTTGGCCAGATTCTAACTTTGGATTTTCGGCCATTTTTGGGTTGCTCATTGCAACAACTCACTAAAATAACGCAATTCCCAGCTGAAATTGCACCGTAAATTATGGGTATAGGTTGGCCTAATGCTAAATATCTGAAATATTCCCAGGAACCATCCTTACTGATCTCCCAAGAGAAGGAATCCTTCCTCCTATGGAAAACTAGCTCAGAAAGTGGGTTTCTCAACCCTCCACTGTAACACCCTGCAACAAAACATAAATCTGAACAGAAACTATGTTGTAGCTGAATACTGAAGCTTGGCAACAATTCCAAAATGTGGAAATGATAGTACAAGACTCCTCCAAGAGCTCCTCAATGGAAGAGGTGATATTCCCAATCAGGAACACCCGGTGCTAAAAAGAACATCAATCTCAACTAAACAACTGAAGAATGCAAATAGTCATGTAGACCACAAAATCAATAATCCATAACATAACCTCCTATGGCTGCCATCGTCTTCCTTGTAAACAATTTGAGCCTTCTCACCTTGGGTCCCACTCATTGGGGTTCCCACCATCATGCAATCAATCTCCCTCCAAAACTGCGTTGTTGACTTGGTCAGAAACTTCGACGCATCCCCTTGCATTATTGTGGTGCACATGAGGTGCTTTGTCATAGAATGATCCATTTCACGTTTAAGAGAGATTTAATTCCTACAAAAAAGTTTTATGGGTCTCCCTACCCATTTATTCATCTAACTAAATAATAAGAGCAAAATTAATATTTCAATTAGTTGCATGCTAATTTAGGAATATTACAGTCCTCCCCTCGCAAACGTTGCTTGTCCTCAAGAAAATGCAAGGATAGAACTGAAGAGCCTCCTCTCCTCCTCCTGTAGCATTCTCATATGATAATCTCCTCCAAGGAACAAGATGTTGTCTCATTAATAAATCTCCAAATTGCCCCTCCCAAATGTATAAGTATGCCTTTGGTGAAAAGTCCAAATGGCTCTCATCATGAACAAGTGGGATATTCATGGAAGAAACTATATGTGGTCTAGAGGCCTTCTTGAGGCATGGGATCAACAATTGATTGGGAACCTTCCTTCCGATGTGAAGCTCCAAACCCCAAGCTATCATCCACAAAAAGTGAGTCACCCTCCAACATGGCAACTCATGAAAAGTATGCTCCACCTTAAACTCTTGCAATGTAGGTGGGTTGCATATCTGAATATGATATACCAATTTTTCTATCCCACGCCATCTCTCTCTCCACTTATGATAAGTGTAGAGATTTTGTTGAATTTGGGTTGCAATAATGTTGCCTTCATGAAGCAAAAAGGCAATTGGATCATCAAAGACCCATTCTTTGGTTCTTTCCCAGATCATCCCATATAAGGTGAATATGACATTATCATCATATTGAATCCAAATGAGAGAGGTGCTGAAGGTTTTACATAGTGCTGGAAGGTACCAACGGTCTCCCAAGTAATCACAGCGCAGTTTTTCTAATTGTTGTTTCAGAAAAAAAACATGGCAAGTTGTCTCTTAACAAATTGCTAGTGGTGTATGTCATCACATCTACTAGTAAATAGTAAATGGATTTGTATATCAATTGAGCATACAAAAAATAATACCACACTTGCCCAAAGCCATACAAGAAATGGTTATCTTCATCATAGATGTTGGCCCAAAAATGGCCATGAAGCCCAAAGAGAGGCTTGCCCTCTTGTGGAGCAATGCACTATATAGAGATGGTAAGAGAATGCAAATACTGTGTTAGATAATCAATAAATGAAAAAACATAATTTTTACCATACACTGAGAGTAATATGATAATAAGATCCATGGATGAGCCCTCCATAGTGGTATGACATACTCTCACGAAGAGGAATGAACTATGTTCTGTATGAAGATCTCTCTTCTTATGCTTGGAAATCCAAGTCAAAAAGATCATAACATGGTAATAGATGTCTCCATCCACTACTCCATCACTCTCATCTCCTACTTGTCCATCAAGTGCATTGTATGTGAAGTGATCATGGGAGCACTCCATCAACAATCCCAAGCTCCCAAGTGACAACTTTGTTGGCCTTTGTAATAAGGCTCCTATCATCTCATAGCTCCATTCTTTGACATGCCAAATGTCAAAGTCATCTACCATAATGCTGCTATATATGGGATATTCCTTCCAAACTAGAAGTCCCTCCTGATCCTCCAAGGCTAAGGAGTAGCCCCTTTGCACCATGATAGTGCCATCACCTAGTCCTGCAACAACATGCAAAGTATGGGAGAAGATCAGCCCATACTCTCCCAAGAGCCTCCAAAGCAACAACAACTCTTGTTGCCTCCCCACACCATCACCATATAAACTATGGAGCAATAACACGAAGGCTGACATGAAAGATATCACATCACCCCAATACACCCAAACTCCTTACTGCCATATGATGCAAGTGCCATGCCAAGTCCCAACTACTAACACAACCTCAAAGATAGGATATATTAAAGGAGGGCCAAACTCTTTCAAGAGTAGCTAGCACAACCTTGCCTCCTGTTACCCTGTGTCATATATCTGCAAGGGGTTCTCCAACCTCTTGCTCATCAACATCACCCATCCACCCAATAGTGAGTGTCTATTGTCATGCTCCCAATGGGTATTTCTCCAATGGAGAATACCATCCTCCCAAATCAGATTTCTATCTTTGCATTTCATGGGATGTTGAAATGAAATCTCTCGGAGATCTCCAAATGAAGACCACTCATCAATGACCAAGTTGACCCCATAAGGATCCAAATAAGATGTAGGCAAAAAATTCTCATCAAAATGTGAAGTGATCATCAAGAAGTATCCACCATAATAATGGAAGATGTCACCCATCATAAGATGTCCTCCATCAACCATCTACCTATCCACTGCTACACAAGTGTGTTGGTCATAATAATGCCTCAATATTAGTTGGGCCCCCAACTCATCACTACTGCTCAATGACAACACTATTGATCTCCATGATGGTGCATCTGATGTCTCAAGATCATGCTCAATGTTGAACATATAGTTCTGCATTTCATTGTTTAGGACAATACACATCCTATCCTCCAAAAATATACACTCCAACCCCAAGAGTTGTGTGCAGCTCAACAATGAATAACCAAGATGATTGTTTATCCCCTCCTTGAACACATTAAGGCTCATCAGGGCAGTGATAGTCTACTGCTCCAAATCAGCAATGTACTTTGACCCTAGGTCATGCAATGGTATATTCCCACAATCCTCCATATGATGTGCTGAAATAACAGAAAGTGGAAACATGTGCATACCTCAGTAAAGCTTCAAAACATGACTTTGGTGTGATGAATTCTCCAGCTATTGGTGATGATGGATGCTCTTCTATGGATGCATCAACACTGGTATAAGTCTCCTCCTCCTCATGCATCTCCAGAATAGTGCATTGGACTCTAAATGTCACAAGATCAAGACCACTTTCCAAAGGTGCAAGTGTTCTTCCTCCTGATGCAAGTGCTCCTGCAGAAAGTGGTGGTGAAGGCCTCTTCTCCTCTGATTTCTTCTTGTCAAAATTCTTAATCAACCTTTTAGTAAATTATGCATATGCAGTCACTCTTGCATGACTCAAATGGCTCAACCACCAAATGTTTGCTTCACCCTCAAGGTGCAGCGCTGCAATCTCAACAACATCTTTCTCTACTACTGGATGTAGCAGGATAAATGAATCCAACTTCATTCCCCAAGCTCTTACTATGCATGTGGATGAACCTTCAAAATTAGACAATATAAATCTATTGCTGCAAGGTATTTTTTCTTCTTTAAGCTGAATGAACTGTGGGAGAGTTAGATTCTCCTTGAAAGCCCTTGTTTGAGATTTGTATTCTGCAAGATACTCACTTAGAATCTCATGATCTAAGTGTCCCCCATCTCCATGCCTTTTGTCTTATTCCTCAAAAGGAAAGGGCATAGTGTATTGATTTGGAGTTCTCTGCAACATCGGTTCTTTCTTCTGCTGATAGGAAGTACATGGACCTTCCTCTTCTTGAAACCCTTTTGAGGTCTCATTGCACCTCTCCTCTTTCATCTGCTTGACCTCCCTGGAGAGGCTCTTCATAGATCTGAAAAGTGATGAGACAGGGCTCATCCCTTCCATCATTTTAGATCTCATTTTCTTCTCTTTTTCTTCTTATAGCATATTGGCTGAAACTCACAGGCTAAGCCAAGACTATGCTCTGATTCCACTGTAATATTCCCAAATGGGGAAGCAACACTATATGAACACAATAGTGGAAAGAACAGTGAACTAATAAACACACCATGATATGAGACAAATGTACAACCATCTTATTAAACATATCAACAAATAATAGGCACAAGATCTTGAGGATCTAATCACTCAAGCAATAGAAAACAGACCTCCTCTAAGAAAATATGTCAATACATGTAAAAACACCGCCATACAAGTGCCATGAGCCATGAAAACACATTTTTAGGGCAAGATAGATCAATGTAGATACGCTGTTGCATAGCTCAAATAATTCTAGGAGTGAAGATCTAGCCTCCTAAACACCTTTCCAAGAGAACTCAGGAAGGATTTCCGAAAATACACAAAGTATGAATGGTGGATCTAAAGCCCTAGGGTTGAAGATTCACTGAAACTGAAGCACATAGAAGGAGGTGGCTGAATCTGATGCAGATATGAAAGAAATCCTCCAAAAATACTCTCTCAATGAAGGGTTGATCCCTTCAATGGAAAGCAAACTACTGTTGCTGAGGAAACTGCTGCTGTTGGAAACTACTACTTCTGAGGCAAAGAAACATACGTGTAACGCTGTAGCATGCTCAGAATGATCCAAGCTTTTAACCACAGATTATACTCAAAAACCCCAGGAAAACCCATAAATGGTTTGGCCAAATTTTAACTTTGGATTTTCAGCCATTTTGGGTTGCTCACTGCAACAGCTCACTAAAATAACACAATTCCCAGCTGAAACTATGTTGTAAATGATGGGGATAGGTTGGCTTAATGCCAAAGATATGAAATATGCCCAGGAACCCTCCTTTCTGATCTCCCAAGAGAAGGAATCCTTCCTCCTATGGAAAACTAGCTCAGAAAGTGGGTTTCTCAACCCTCCACTGCAACACCCTACAACATAACCCAAATCTGAATAGAAACTACGCTGTAGCTAAAGAATGAAGCTTGGAAAGAATTCTAGGATGTGGAAATTATAATACAAGACTCCTCCAAGAGCTCCTCAATGGCAGAGGTGAGATTCTCGATCAGGAACACCCGGTGCTAAACAACACAACAATCTCAACTAAATAGCTGAAGAATGCAAATAGTCATGTAGACCACAAAATCAATAATCCATAACATAACCTACTATGGCTTCCATCCTCTTCCTTATAAATAATGTGAGCCTTCTCACCTTGAGTCCCACTCATTAGGATTTCCACCATCATGCAATCAATCTTCCTTCAATACTGCGTTGTTGACTTGGTCAAACTTGACCTTGTCCACATGCATTAGCCCCTGTTCACACATGAGGGTGCTTTATCCAGCTATGAATATGATCCATTTTCACATTTAAGAGGGATTTTATTCCTACAAAAGAGGTTTATGGGTCTCCCTACACATTTATTCATCTAACTAAATGATAAGAGAAAAATTAATATTCCAATTAGCTGCATGTTAATTTAGGAATATTAAAAAAAAATAATGTACTATTTCAAGACTGAGCAGGGTACCTCATGGTAAATCCTACGCAAAAATTTATATCCGCAGTAAAGAAAACAAAACAGTATGTAAAACAGAAGAATCACAAATTACATAGGAGAAGCACTTCACCACATATCATAACACAAGAATCTGGAAAACAACATAATCCTTCATTCATCCACAAGAGAGTGCTTACAGCCAGCTGAGTCTATTAAAATGGTTTTTCCCTTCTGGGCCCCCTTTCATACTGCTAATGCATGCAATATTTATACAAAACTTAAGGCGCTTAATCTGCCTATTGTAGTTATTACATTCAAACTGAAACTAGACAAGTTGAAACATGCAGACAATGATAAGACAAGGTCAGCCTCCAACAATGGCTTTAGCAGTCTGTTTATTGATTGTGCAATGATTAGGATTTGGCTGGTGTGATGTCGAAGAAGAGAAGAAGGCCCTAACACCTTAGCTCTTCATCTTCAGAAAACTGTTGTGGAATTATTAAATTTATGAGGTGCTAGCGTTTTCATGGATCGATGTCCATGTTGTTGCCTCTTTATGCTCTTGCAGTTATAATATGATCATCTTTGCGCAAACGCCTTTGCTCGAATTGACCCTTTCTATCTATATCCATTACTAGCGTTACGTTTCGTATTACTCTGCCCTTTTGCTCCTT